>JAJKFL010000010.1:22143678-22743678 GCA_021186555.1 Reticulitermes speratus
CTTATTGGACAGGAGACAGTCTCTGGACCTCACTGCAATACTGTGGCATATTCACAGTCATTAACACTGCTAGAAATCAATCCCATCATCCAGTCCATGGCTACAAATATTACTGGTACTGATAAATGAGAAGAAAATGAAAATTCACTCAAATTTTACAGTACTTAAAAATGTTGTATGTGTAAAATCCCCTGCATACCCTGTCAGAATTTATGTGAATCTGGTAAGAGTCTTTGGATGGAAACAGATCTTCACTGATGACACATTCAACCTGGCTCTCCGTCACTTGCCACACAAAGGCTGAACATCAAAACCAAGGGCAATCAGTGCTGGCCGGCTAATATCCCAAACATCCAGGATCCTGCAACAAGACCATATGCACCGCATTCTGTTAACGGTATGAAAATGAGACTGAATGCACAACACTTCATTTTGTGCCCAAATCAACAAGTCGGTAGGCAAGGTCTGAAGAGAAGGGAGATGATGAAATAATGACGTCTCCATGATCATGGCAAAATATCTTTAACATACAGTTCTAGCATGAAGCTAACTGCTAATTTCTAACATTCAAGTCTTCTGGTTAAGGAAGAAGGCATCATGATGCTTCCAAATATCAGGGACCACTCAACCAGTGACACAGTATCATAACCCAAAAAACTAGAAGCCTCGGCAGCAGTGTCATGAGAACATTAAATCCCTCAGTGCTAATTTCTAGCCAGTGTCTTCTTTGAAACCTATGGAGATTCAATATTTCATCAATCTCACAAGATCCCTTCACAATATGAGACTGGTGTCAGGGTAAGCTTGCACAGTTGATAAGTAATATTTTCAATGCAACGGATCAACTGTGAGTGGTTATAACCACATCAACACATGCACTGCAGTTAGTTTAGTGCTAGTAAGATTACTTCCATAAGCTGTCATTTTGCATCACAACCATCAGCACAAGTCCCACCAACAGCCCACACCGGTATAGATCACATGTCACAACATGAGCAACAACAATGCTCATTGTTGTAACGGTGCAGGCAACAACAGCTCTTCACATTTCTAGCAGTGTAACCTGATCTTACACTCCTCCCAGTCACGTATCCTAAAGCCGAGGGGCACAACTTCATTCTCTTGAGTCTCATCATGCCAACCAAGGCTCACCAACCAAATGCCAGGGACATTATGCAAGTATTCCTGCTGTAACAATACCTGTGAATGGACACTGGACTCTGGATGACAGAGACGTGCACTTCTTTCTGCAGCACAAATGGTAGTCCCTCAACTTCCCCTATTCTCTGTGGCCGTGGCCACAACAAGTGTAGGCCACTGTGGGTCACCAGCAGTCTCACTGGTGTATTGATGTGTGTCCGCATCAGATTCTCAATAGCCTATTCACATAAAGCAGTAGTAAACATCAGTCCACTGACACAACGATGGAATTTTTTGATACAGTGCACTGAAACAACTAACTCTACTGTATCACATTCCAGACATCACATCTTGCAAACTGCACACTAGACTGGGCCAATAAAATTATCCCACGACACTCAAAGAGTACTTATTTAAATTCAAGGAAGAGATTATTTATGATTATGCAGTGCTGCATCTCTACAGCTGATTAGTTCTAACAACAGCAAACTTTCCTCTGCAATGTGTAAGCAAGGAGAGATAGAAAATCATGACAATAAGTTTTACGATAATTTTTACGCTATCAAAATTGCTTTCAATATGATGCAAAAATGCTTAATTTTTCAAATCCTCTGATGTGGCTATGGACTCTATCATCACCAGTTAAATGGCTGTGTTTTTCCTTTTACAGAATCGGTACAAATTCCACGCAAAATATAAATTAAGCTATATTCCTTCAGTAATTAATTGTGAAATCTAAGACAATATGAATCTGACCCAGTCTTTCCAGCCACTCCTTCCCAACATCACAATAAAATACAGCAATTACAGCAGATAATTCTCAGCAAATAGTTCTGTCTCTGTCGAATGCAGCAGAGATGTGTCTAGATACACTGTCAACTTTATGTTTTCTTCCCACTATTTTCATGCCTTTAAGCCCATTCTGGGGTGTAGCATAACTTTTTTATAGCATACACATCTTGTAATGAACTGATACAGAATTACACAACAAACAAAAGCCGCCAAATTTCTTTCAGTATGACGCATTATTTTCCAACACCAACGAACGAGTAACTACAGATCCTCTCATCAACAGTTTAATACTTTTTTCCTCTCACAGAATTCACAGAAAATGCAAACAAAGCATAAAGTAATCTTCCTTCTGTAATTAATTGTGAAATATTAAAGTCATTAACCTGGAACTGACCCATCTCCATAAGCACAACACTCCCAATTCACCACAATTTAAATCATTAAATAACGGTATAACCCGAGTTCTAGAAGTATCTATCGCTAATATTTCCGACTCTATGTGCAACACAAAGTCGGCTTCATTATGCAACAGGATGGTTATTACGAACACACAAATTAATTCTAAATCCCCTGCACCGACGAAACAAAATTACACTGATCTAACTGAGTAAACCAGTAACGAACAACATGGAAACCCTACCTATAACGTGACAAAATGGAGGCTACCGCGTGCACATATGCACAGCATTCTTTGATTACGACCGTCACTCGATATGCGTACTTAACTGGTCATCTTCAAAATAAAACCTTAAAATACGATGCTTATTTTAGACATAAAGACCTGCAATTAATCACGAAACCACCAATACAGTTTTTCAACATATGATAAAAGACTGATACATTATGCAACAAAAACTCATACGCCATCGAAATTATTTTCATTGCGATGCACAGTTTAATAACATGAAGTCTAGACACATCTAACAGCCCATACTTCTGACTCTGTTAACATGATAAAACCCTGCTATTGGGACATTAAACTACACCTCCTGCAACCACGCACACTCACCTTTCCGATGTCCACAGCACAATGACATCGTACTGAACGGCAGTGTGAATGAGATGTGCAGTTAATGTTAATCCGTGGACAATTGCAACAGGAAATGACATCACATTCCGACTGTGCTGTCATCTACTTACAGCCTACGGTACGTGCATAGTGTAGCACTGCGCCTGCGGGGAACTGAGAGAAAAACGTCCATTAGACTTCGATAATATTCGATACTACCATTCCTCACACAGCTCACCAATTTTCCTGCTTTTTTGTTTCCGATAGCCAGAATAGCAAGGTAATTTCGTGCGGTTTTATCTGTCGAATTTCTCTTGCAGTTTTTATTACTTCTAATTTACCAAACGTCTTCTCACCGTTACTTTAGCCGATGCGACCCATTACACCCAACCTCTCCTCCTTGGCTTAAAGCTTCCTCATAACTAACAAACTCCATGGAGCAGAATCCTTCTTCAGAAGCTAGCAGGTCGTCAGCTAGTCAAGAAATTCCCCGCAGTTTCGTGGAACCCGAAGGTTCATTACCGCACTCACAAGAGCCCGCCACCTGTCCCTATCCTGAGCCATATCAATCCAGTCCATGCCCCCATCCCACTTCTTGAAGATACATTTTAATATTATCCTCCCATCTACGCCTGGGTCTTTCAAGTGGTCTCCGTCCCTCAGGTCTCACCACCAAAATCCTGTATGCACCTCTCCCCTCACCCATACATGCTACATGCCCCGCCCACCTCATTCTTCTTCATTTGATCACCTGAAACATATTTGGTGATGAGTACATATCATTACGTTCCTCGTTATGTAGTCTTCTCCACTCCCCTGTTACCTCGTCCCTCTTAGGCCCAAATATCCTCCTCAGCACCCTATTCTCAAACACCCTCAGCCTATGTTCCTCCCTCAGTGTGAGAGACCAAGTCTCACACCCATACAAAACAACAGGCAAAATTATAGTTCTGTATAAAGCTTCCCCATAGCATATTCTAAAGCAAATGTCAAAACCAATGGTGGAGATATTCACATAGGTTTACAGCATAAGCTTGTAATTTTTTTGGTTCAAGAAATCCAACGTGCCTATTCAATGTCTGCATCCCTAAAATCGTTGATTAATTTGAGAAATTATAAAATTCATAATAAAAATATTCAATTTAAATAACTGTTCTCCACTGCGTATCAGCTCTGGGAATCTACCAATGAACAACTGTGCTTCTCTTCCCAAAATTGTCACTCCCAAGTTTTGTGCATTTATTAATGAATTTATGATAGGCGAAGAAGTCACCAAATTATGTTAACCTATGAAAATTATCTAACAAAACACACTAACATAAAGTAAAATATTAAATTTCGCGCTCTGTGGCCGAAGTTTGTGTGAGCTGTTATTATGATATGGTTGGCAACGCTCGATCTTACTCACGCCAACTTCAGTTGTTACGAAATCGCACGAATAGTGGGTGGTGTTCAGTTAGTGTAAGAAAATACATGAAGATGGGCTCGTGGGCACCTTGCATTACTCACTATTGTTGTGTGGTACCTATGGCACTGCTAAATATAAACCTCAACTTCAAACACTGCCTATAACCGCAAATTACAACCCAAACTTCGGTAATATAAATATTTTTGTTTCACTTCAGTATCACCCAACAGAACATAAAATAATCCAGAACCATTCCATGTCACAAATTAGAATGCTCAAAACAATGAGAGAATTGACTCAGCTAATCGAAAAAACAAAATTTGCTATTCAGTGAATAATTAAAACAGAAACACCAGTATTAGAGTTTAAATGTAACATGGTTTTAATATAATTCATAACATGCAGTTTGGATATTACTTGATATTGTACATGTATTTTCATACTTTATGGCTTCATTTCACTTCTGCATAACCACATGGGATCCAGTCTTAGCAGAAATGGCACTGTTAAGATAGTGATTTCATCGACTGACTGAAATGGCTGCTTACAACCGGAATATACGTATCAGAATAAACAGAGGTACACAGTTTGTACTTACTCAACACATGCTTGTCTACATTTAGGCACAACCCAAACGGGTGGCTCAGTTAAAAAAAAAATAGTTTTGTAGATGTTCCCACATGAATCCAACAATATCACCACCACCACATTGTGATAAGTTACACAAGCATTCTTTATTCTGTCAGCTTCAAACAAGGCACCTTCAGTACAGAGCGAAAAAGCAAATCTTTCAAACCCACATATTCACTAAGCTGACCTCTAGCGATTGTGTTGTGGTTGAGTGGATGTGAAGTGATGGTGTAACGGTGGGGTGGAGGTTTAGTGATGGATCTTCTACAAATAGGGTCTGAAGCTGGGGACTACACTGAACAAAATCAAGACAGGATATGGCTGCAGACTCGGGCTCTGTAAAAACACAGTCTACCACACCCAGAGTGGCTAGGGACTTCTCAAGTTAGTACAGAAAATTGGACTCAAGTCTGAATACAACAAAGTCTCCATTCAGATTACTGAATGGTTCCTTCTTTCAGCTCTATTCATCCACAGTTTTATTTGAGCACTTTCACTAGAAAGGTCTAGTTACAGCACTCTGTCAGGACAAAAAAGGGGAAGTAATGTCACTTCTGAAACATTTACTCTATCAAGTAAAATCCCGCCCAAAAGTACATAATGTTGTCGTGGTTTACAAAAATTATTTACTAATAAAATGTTATCAATTTCCATTTACAGGCAGCTCAACACTCGCTCCCATTTATTAGTGGAGCTTAAGAATGCCTGGATTTATACTTCTAATGCCCTAAATGACATTCCTGGCATGGTGCTTAATTAATCAATCACAAGGCACTTCTATCTGTTCCTTTCATTTTAAGCTGTCTAAATACAATATGTGGTATTTATTTCATACCAACTTATGCACACAATCTTAGAGTATTATTAGTTTATTTCACCCCTATACGTATTTCGGCGAATGTGTGCCTAAGTTGGTATGAAATAAACACTTCCAATTGTGATAAGATGCACGGTAAATACAACGTAAACAGTATTTGGTAGTTAACGTATTATATCACTGGTGCTAGTAATATTATCTTTGATTTTCACGTCAATTTTTGATACTCTATGCTGTCAGTTGAATTCAATTTTGGTGCCTTTCAGTCCTATGTAACGCCTACTTCACTACAAAAACAGGTAATGAATTGTATGCATAGTGAAACATATCTGGCATATCCACATTCGACCATTTGTCCCCAAACTGTAAAATGTATGGGAAAAGTGTTCTGAACACAAAATATTTCTTCTGCTTTACAACATTTGTCCGAAACAACTTTGCTCCACTTCCTCATTGCTACACCACTAAGACTTCTGACTGCCTACAACTTATTTGATTGTGCAGTTTACTTGGTATAGGTGACTCAAAATAGAGGGCTGGTGCAGCAAAAACACAGCAGACAATATAAAATAATGGGACTGCATAAAGACAGATTTCTAACTCCGATTCATAAAAGGTTCAAAATATATTTATTCAACATAATCTACAACAGGACTGACCAAGCATACTAAAGGGCAGAAATACACATCAAAGGTAATTCACAGATAAAAAACAATGTCAAATAAACTTTCAAATAAGGCCTTACAGCTTATGTGGTATGCCTCTACTATCAAACCTGTCCAAACAGCCTTAACCAAGACCAAAGAAGCTAATAGTTAACCTGTTTGCACTGTTCGTCACAAACCCTACCCCTACCGATCTCAGTACTCGAACCTTCTAACGAACTTCTAATATCGTTATACACATGGCAATAATTTTTCAATCAACACACAAAATCCCTTTATACTTACAGTAAATTACATAACAGGAAAAATGGCAACGAGATATAAGTGTAATTAAGGTTTTCAAGTACATTCCACAGAAAAGGTCCTAAACTATTAGCCTAAAAATACTTTTAGCAATCCGAGTACCGAATCTAGTAACGAACTTTCCATTTCAAACCCACACGATATAATCAAGCATTTACAATATCAAATAAGGACTGCTCCTACTTACAAGAAGTCACAATTCATACACAAATCCCATTATTGCCACGTGCACGAACAATGATTCTATACGTATTCACCCACCCACCCACACACACACACACACACACACACGTACTATCCGCCATTGCCATGAACAGGTTAGCCAACACCTCCTGTAGAAAGTTTCTAAAATGAGCTAAAAAACCTCCATCAAATATCCATAACTTAAATTTATATTGTCCAGAATATATGTTTTGTCTTCACACGCAGGTTAAGGGTTTTTTAATAAGGGTCTTATATGCATAAATCACACTCTTCTTTCCTCGTAACAAGCACCATCTGCTGCGTTTAATTTTTCAGTTTTTAACAAATTCAAAGTCAAATTTTTGCTCATCTCTGACATCACAGAAAGTAATTGTATTAACTCACATGCACAAAGACACTTTAGCATGGCGATGACAAAGTCTGTCCCTAATTTGATTTTGAAAACTAAAAAAAAAAATGGATACACTAGAATGTCTTTGTGGCGAGACAAATATTGAAATCTGCTATATTTCGGGACTTATTTCCTATATTGGCGTTACTGGTAAACTCCATGGCCTGCTTTTGGTGGTCCAGTGGTGAACACACCAGTGTAATACACAAGAGATCACAAGTTCAGCCTCTACCACCTACATTAATAGTGGAAGAAGAAGAAAATACGATTTCACGCGACTGTTGATGTTCAAGCGTGAGAATGCATACTATAGAAATGATCCTGTGAAGTACGATTCTAGAAGAAAATAAAAGTAATTTTAGAATTTCAGTTTCTGCACAGTACTCTATGAAGGGGTGAGGGGGGGAATGGGAGACAGAGAAATAGTCGATAATAACGTCCTGGTGTAATTACCTAAGTTCTGATTAAAAAGGTAAAGTTATTCCTATGCATGCATAAAGGCATATGAAGGTATGGCCCCACTCATTCTTAAATTCAGCTCCAGACAGAGATGAGTGGTCAGCTTCATGCCCTGGCCACATTACACTAAAGGAAAGAGCCCCTGGTAGCCTGGGAACAGGTGGCTGGGTCAGTCCCACACAAGCAGTCTGGACACTTTGATCAAAAGAAAAAATCTCTTGCTCCATGCAAGTTGCAAACTGTGACTCCCAGACTGTCCAGCCTGTAGCCTTGTCATATACAGTACACTGTCCCAGCCCTCATCTCAATTCTAGAGCAAAATTTACAGTTTCACGAATCGTGCCATGTTCAGCGTGTCCATGCTAACCTAACAACAGCATCTACAAACTATTGACAGTGTCTTTGGTGTACCAATATAAACAGATGTAAGGCAAATACAACCATTAGCTACTTTCACTGTCACTGAATATGTCACCAGACACCCAACAGAGACTGCAGGTCAATCATTTTCAACGTCAGCCAGTTTTCCCTAATTTTTACTCCTGCAGTCCTATCGTATGTCCTTGCCCTACATAGTCCCTGATGTTACTGCATACAGTTACTCAGATGGCATGTTAAATCCCAACCTGTTCCTCAAGAAGCCCAGACCTCCTTCCTGGTAGTCTTTACCATGGTCATAGGATGCATGCTAAGGAAAGCTGCTTCACTTAACACCTGTCTTGGTCATTTTGTTTAGGAGATCGGGCCCATGTCCTAAAGTGCTGCCTACACGGTATATTTCGTGCTGCTGACATGCGGACTCCTACTGTAACCCCACACCCTCTTCCTCACTGCCTGGATATGGTATAATAAAACTGACAGTGGCTCTGGATATGCTGATGGACTGCTTGTAATATTGTGTGTAGCTGAGGTGCTGCTTCATTTGGTGACAAACTTCAGATCCTGCGGTTATTATTCCTGTTTTGAGAAGAGTTTCATGTCTACTATTTTTTGTTTTTTCCCATGTCATTACATTACATTCCTCATTCTCTTTGCCTGTTTTTACATCCGTATAAGCTATGACATTCAACTGACTGTATACGACATCACCTTCGGCAACATCAAATTGAAGAATGAAGAAGCTGGAAAACTTTTTCTTATCTAAGCATTACCTCAGAAAACTAATGGTCAGGAAAGAAACAATAAGAAGAGAAGAATAAAAGAACTTCAGGAGTAAATTTCAGAAAATACTTGCATCACAATGCACACCTGCGGTGCCATGATCACGCTGTACAATGGATTTGTTGATCTCTGATGATGATGACGATGACAATGACTGCTTCCTTTCATTACCTTTCAATTCAATGTTAAATTTACATGTAGGTACTCACATCTCTTGCTTATGTGGCCAGCCTTGTACACAGTCTCCATGAACACAAGTCACTCCAAGCACACCTCTACAGAACAACTCCCTGTCCTGTAAATAAAGCAAAAGTGTTAAATTACCACTGATCCTTACGTTCCTAAAATAGTTATCCACGTAGACTGGCCATTTCACTCAAAAGGAAAGTTTTTGTGAACACATTTGTTAACACACCCTTAACATATGTACTTTAATCAGCTGCCTCTAAATGTTGTCTGAACTCATTTACTCTCTTGTGACAGCCATCTGCTGTCACATAAATTATACAGCATAGAATATATTTACAAAAATTCCCTTCCATAACATAAATATATCAAATAAAACTCAGTAAGGCACAATAAAGAGAATGCTTTGGTAATCTTTACAACTTGGCTCATTTCATTCAAACTGCTTACAGTTGTACTGGTTGATATTTTCGTGGCCTAACAAAAGTTAGGTTAGAATGTCTGTATTTTACCTTAAACACAAAATCTAAATTCAGTTACAGCTCAGGAGGGTATATGACTCACAACGGTTTAGTTGAGGTTTATTTATTAGGCTCTTTTAGTAAGTCCATAAGATTGTTATAGTACGACTTTGGAAATCCTATTAGCTATTGAGGAACACATTTGTTGTTTATCTTGTACAGACACATTAAAAGTATAACTGGTTCAATTTCACCATTTCGTAACGAATATTCTGCCAACGAGAGGCATGACTTTTTGCATACATTACCATATATTGGATTGGCGTCCTTCACCAACATTCTCGTTCTATAGTTTCATGAACATACCCCTGTCATGACGTTAGGATAGCAGTGTAGTATAAATTACCGAGAAAGGTAATACTAGATAATCTGTGTTCATCACCAACGTATAACCGCAAACACATGCGCACAGGCCTGTACCACACTAGCTGCCACAGATTACTACTCTAGCTGCATACACACACACTCTGACGGAATATGTAATCGGAGGACAGCAGCCTCAGATTATCAATGACTGCTGCCGTGTAGGTGTGTGTCACGGATAACTCGAAGTGACGGATCGTGTGCATGAATGGAAGAGTTCATTGAACATGACGTTCGCATTCAGGAGTGTCGCCAACCTTGTAGGCTATGCGCTACGACCGATATAGCCTCATGTGCCAACCAGCCTGCATTATTTAACAATATAAGATAATTTTTATACGATAGACAGCTACCAAGCCATCAGTTCTATATGTAGACTATAATTGAGGGTCTTGTGCTTATAGTTTTTATAGTCAGTTTTTTATGTTTGATATCAGTATTTGTAGCTTATAAGTTGTGTTCCTAGGCTGCAATAGTTGGTATTATTGGTTGTAAACATTAAGTTTACAACACGATGGATCACCTGAAGATTACTCTTTCGATCAATAGATGGCAGGTCAAACTCTACTTTTGTTTTTGCATATCATTACCTGTGCCACAAAGTGCTGGTGGTAGCGCAAGGTATCGCGGTTAAGTTTGGTGTCTGTTATTGTTTATATTACGGGCCATACTCCGATTTATATAATTGAATTTCGTTATGACTCACACAAATACTGAGGTATTTATTAGACACATGTGTTTTTGCTTATATGTGAAGTAGAAAGTGGGGATTGAATTGGTAGTCAACTATACGTATGCAAAATAAGTTTGTAATTTGAAATTATTTGGCGTACGTTTTTGCAGATGGAAGTTGATGAAAAACCTAAAGGAGAAGGAGTCCGACAGTATTACATTACAAAAATTGAAGAACTGCAACTAATAGTTGCAGAAAAGAGTCAGAATCTCCGTCGTCTGCAAGCACAGCGCAACGAACTCAATGCCAAGGGTAATTGTTTTGCCAATTTTAGGAGGCACTTTTAATATTATAAAGCCAGTAAAACTTTTCAGCTGTGGGAACAACTGTATGGTGAACACGTGCCCTTATTATCGAATTTGCAGTGTATTCAGTTACTAATATTCTGGTATAGTCTACTCGCTCCTAACCTGGCATAGCTGTATTTGAGGATGTGAACCATATCGTAAACGGTGTAACTTAACAAGCACAACTGACGTCAGTATTGTAATACTGTATGCAAATTTGCAAGTAACATTTTGAACATATGTTAATACAGAAGCCCTCTATTTGTAAAATGCCTTAAAGCAGAAGTATTACATACTCCTGTTTTCCACCATTCTGTGATCAAACCTTGTGATTGCTGTGTGTGTTAATATATGAATGTGGAGGAGCTTGCAGAAGAACTATAGAAAATACCCAATATGACATATGCATGAACACTGAAAGTGGTAAAAGTAATTCTCAATTGTGTAATGATCAGAAACAACTACAAAATTTTAGTTAGAAAATCTGAAGGGCGTAGATCGAAGGTTAATATTAGATGGATGTTAATTAAATAGGGTGGATGTGTGTGGAATGCATTAAAGTGGCTCACAATTTGGTCCATTGGCAGGATATAAATAATAATGAATCTTTTGGTTTCACAGAAGTTGTTAATGTGATCAACTGTTGTAGAGAGATATGTTTTTCTTAGTACTCTAGACCTTCAGTTACGTTAGTTTTGATTATTGTTAACAAGCTTTAATTTTCCTTTCAGTTCGAATGCTTCGTGAAGAACTGCAGCTTCTTCAGGAGCAAGGCTCGTATGTTGGAGAAGTAGTGAAACCCATGGACAAGAAGAAAGTTTTGGTCAAAGTTCATCCAGAAGGGAAATTTGTTGTAGACCTTGACAAGAACATCGACATTAATGACGTCACAGCTAACTCACGTGTTGCACTCCGTAATGAAAGTTACACCCTACATAAGATCCTTCCAAATAAAGTATGCACCTTCACTTATGAAACTGTAGATGTAGTTCGTATATTTGTTCCTTTTTCTCACGACTGTACCTGATTACTGCAGGTGGATCCTCTAGTATCGCTTATGATGGTTGAAAAAGTTCCTGACAGTACGTATGAAATGGTCGGTGGACTGGATAAGCAAATCAAAGAGATCAAGGAAGTGATCGAGCTTCCTGTGAAACATCCTGAATTATTTGATGCTCTCGGCATTGCTCAACCAAAAGGCGTACTTCTGTATGGGCCACCAGGAACAGGTAACAATTTTTTTTTACAACAGAAAATCCAGCGAAGTTCAGATGTTCGGGAATGACTGACAAATCGATGTTGCGTGCACCAATAAATGTAGAGCACATTGTGTCTGGGGAATCTTTGTATTCCCACTTGCTATATAAAAACATAAGTATTAATATACGAAAGTATAATTTTGCCATTTGTTTTGTTCTGGTGTGGAACTTCATCTGTGATGTTGAGAGAAGAACAAGAATTGAGGGTATTAAACATAGGCTGTTTAGTTAAATATTTGGGCCTAGGAGGGAGGAAGTGACAGGAGGTAAAGTTAAAGTTCTCCCTAGAACAGGCCATGAAGGCCCAGAGGGGAAGCAGAGGTATAGCTCTACTCTTTCTTTAACCCTGGCACTAGATGGGGTGGGTGGTCAACTCCACACCCCGGCCGCTTTACCCCTGGGAAAGAGACCCAGTACCCATTGTATAGGAGGCTGGGTGGGCCCCAGGGCCAGTCTGGACAGGTGCGGAAAATCTCGCACACAATAATGAACCTATGGTTTCTGCAAAATGCAGGGAATTTTTTAACTAGTTGAACTATAGCTTCTCAAGAGCTACTCTTTGAAGCTAGTTAGAAAATCCATGTCAATTGTATATTGTTACGTAATATGTCAATAACAAATATTTTTTTATCCCTGTAGGTAAAACCCTGCTTGCTCGAGCAGTGGCCCACCACACAGAATGTACGTTTATTCGAGTTTCAGGGTCTGAATTAGTGCAAAAATTCATT
Source organism: Reticulitermes speratus (assembly GCA_021186555.1). NCBI lineage: Eukaryota > Metazoa > Arthropoda > Insecta > Blattodea > Rhinotermitidae > Reticulitermes > Reticulitermes speratus. The sequence goes on from JAJKFL010000010.1 coordinate 22,156,735, forward strand.
GGTGAAGGTTCAAGGATGGTACGAGAATTGTTCGTTATGGCAAGGTAGGTTACCGACACCTGGCCAATGCTCAGACATGTAACTGAAACATGAAATGAAACAGAAACTGGGAGTTTAACTATGTTACTGACATTTAGTGTAAGCTACAAGCTGAGAGATAATTTTGCTGTTTTTAAGACTGATGAAGTTTAGTGGTCTTGGTTGCAGTGCTTATGTTTGGTAAGGTAAAGTTCACCGCAGAACAGGCCATGAAGGCCCAGATAGGGAGTAGAGGTATAGCTCTACTCTTTCTTTAACCTCGGCGCTAGATGGGGGTGGGTGGTCAACGCCACGCCCCAGCCGCTTTACCCCCGGGAAATAACCCAGTACCCATTGTACAGGTGGCTGGGGACGGGTGCTGAAAATTTCGCCACCTCTGCGATTCGATCCCCGGACTGTCCAGCTCGTAGCAAGTCACTATACCGAGTACGCTATCCCGGCCCACTAAACTTTATGCAGTTCCAACATATTAAACCTCCCGTAAATTGAAAATTTTAAAGCGTGCCTAAATGATAGATCTATACATGTATCTGCTTTATTCATAAATCTTCATAACACACTTTGTTGCAGTGCACTATCTTAGAGAAAGCTACATGGAATTACATTTTAAAACAATAAACCTAATGAAATTTGTATGCTGGACGTTGAAATTTCTAGTACAGCTGCCATCAGTAATAGTGTACATGAAATAATGGTCCTCTTTTTTGATTTCTGCACCATGTGGTGGTTAAATGTTCCATTTCAGAGGAATGTGCTGCCACCAATTTCAGTGTGACTGAATTGTTTCAAGCGGACGCTGAAGTGACATGAAGGAAAGTGATGTGTCCGTCATATAGGATGGTTTGAGGATGACTGGCCGTTAACAACTACGGAAGGCAGGGGGAGGAAACAGGGAACAGGACTCTCCATAGCCAATGGGGGCTAAGATTTCCAAGAATGGCCCTTTTTTCTAGGCCTCACCAGTGGGAAATGTGACAGTGATGTCCGAACATTTAACCATTACAGTCAGTTCTGCTACAGCGTGATAGTTGTGTTGTTGCGAGACCTCACGTTATAAAAAATCCTGTAATACAAATAGTAGGGGTTATGGAAGAAATATCTTCACACTGGTCACTGAGCTTGCATAATAGCCAACACACAGGCGTTAGTGTTCACATATTTATCAATCGCATTATAGCCAATTTGTGTTGACGAAAGACACATAATAGTAGAACTGACAGTACAGTGCAACAATCCAAAAGACCACAATTTAATTAGCAACTGCTGTGAAGACCCAAAAACTAATATTGTGCTTGTCATTAAATTTACAGTTCAGTGGGTTACTACAATTGCTATTGGAATTTGAAACTAATTACTGGACGTAAATTATTTTCTTGTTAGAGAACACGCACCTTCTATTATCTTCATGGATGAAATCGACTCCATTGGATCCTCAAGGATTGAATCAGGCAGTGGGGGAGATTCTGAAGTACAGAGAACCATGCTGGAATTGTTGAACCAGCTTGATGGGTTTGAGGCTACAAAAAATATTAAGGTGTGTCATAGTTTGGAAATGGGCCCAACTAGCACTTTATGCTAACAGAAAATTTAATAATCTTAAAAAAATGCTGCACAAAATAATATACAAAAACTGCCAACATAAAAGGAAAAATTTTTCAGTCTTGGTCTGCGACGAAGTGTACTTCGATATTGCCTGTGTGGTGTATACACATTTCTTGTGAGAGGATGTGGCTGGTAAGCAGTTTGTACTGGGTGGTGCCCACTGTAAATGATTTTAAGCTTCCACAGTCATTAAACATTAATGTTACTGTTTTCCATGAACGTGCAATCTCCATCTTTAGGATCAGGATGATAAGACTGAGAATGCAGTTGTGTTTCCCCCAGACTAACGGGAGAGTGGAGGAGGCCTAGACCAGTGGTATTCAACCTTTTTTGTTCGTGTACCCCCAGATATAATTTCTGTTCAACTTTATACCCCCAAAATTGTTGGTGCATATTTCAAGTTATACATAGTTATAATCTATATCTAAAATAACTTAAATAAATTACATCCAAAATAATGTATTAAATAACAATTTATATTATTGTCTATCATATAAAAATTAATAAAGGAACAAAGGTATTTTAGCAAAGCAAAATTATATGTACTATGTGGAATAAAATGAAACTAGCCGCCCAGATAAGAATTGCATAAAGGAGAGAGAGAGAAAAATGGCGCTCCCAAATCGCATGTCCTTACGTCCGGTCTGTTGTGGCTAACCCTAAATCTGGCCCTGATTATTCAGTGTTTATCATGGAATGATATATTTTTACGTACCCCCTAATATGTCTTCGCGTACCCCCAGGGGTACATGTACCCCAGGTTCAATACCACCGGCCTAGACCACACGTTCCTTCCCTCTCTTGATTCAGCCCAACCTGTATAATTAGACTGCATTGTCATCTTACGCACTTAGACCCTGAAGATGGAGGCAGTATGTTCCTCCAGAACATCAGAAACATACCCATGTCCCTACAGTAAGCACTCCATACAGTATCAATATTAACACCACCTTACACCTAACACTATGATCAAATTGTCTGGCAATTGTCTTGTGCATTAATCAGTGAAACAAAATTAGTTGGTGTCTCTTGAATGAGTAGTTGGTGTGGTCTATAAGTTTCATATCATTACAGTGCAGACCAGCACTGTAATTATATGAAACCCATCTGTATTTTTTTTTTCATTTTATTTATGGCATTCCCTACAGGTGATAATGGCTACCAATAGGATAGACATTTTGGATCCCGCCTTACTTCGTCCAGGGCGCATTGACCGTAAAATTGAATTCCCACCTCCAAATGAAGAAGCTCGTTTGGATATTCTCAAGATCCATTCTCGAAAAATGAATCTAACCCGAGGCATCAACCTCCGTAAGATTGCGGAACTGATGCCAGGGGCATCAGGTGCAGAAGTTAAGGTAATAAAAAATGCCATTTATTACCACCACCATTGCATGACAGCCCAAATTGTGGTCCTAGTCTCCAATTTTTCTTCCCCACATTTTCCTGTCTGTTACCTGTCTTTTCCATCCTGCAGTCCCCAACAGTTTTCTCACATCTCTTGTCATTGCATCTGTCCAAGTGTCCTCTGGCTTCTCTACTGGTCGACGACCGTATGTATTTTTCCTTCCAAGGAAACATGCCAGTTATGCCACAGATTTTCAGAGGTTTGCACTCACATAGTAAATTTGAGTTCACCTCCCTCACCAAATGTAGTCAGTTTTAGAACTAATATAAAAGCTGTTACACGTTTCTTGCAGGGAGTATGTACCGAAGCAGGAATGTACGCTCTCCGTGAACGCCGGGTTCATGTCACGCAAGAAGATTTTGAGATGGCAGTTGCCAAAGTCATGCAGAAAGATTCTGAGAAGAACATGTCCATTAAGAAGCTCTGGAAGTAAATTATGTTACTGGCAATTCAATGTAATGTATTAAAACTGTGGATGAAAACATGTTAATAAAGAAATATGAGCAGAAATGACATGTCGTTGTTTTCCTGTTTGAGACTCAAAATAGTGACAGGAATTTAGGAGTTTTAAGCATGACAGCATTTTCTAAAATGAAACTTTGCTATGTACACATTACGGCAGAGCACAAATATATCATCTTCATATCAAAAATTAGTTACCTGATATATATATATATATATATATATATATATGTAATGCTACATAAAATTACCCAAATGATGCTTCCCAGAACTGTAAAGGAAAATTTATAAAATTACAGACTATAATTAAATCAAAATGAATGTATACTCTACGTCCCCACACACTTTCTTTTACAAACCTCAGTAAGCTAATTTCTGGTCCATATACACAGTCTGCATGTTCATCTTACATTTTCCCACGTGCAAGTCACATACGTCAGGTTTTTTTTAAATAAAGAGAAAAATAAGTAACATTGTTAAGGCAATGATTGTAACGTTAGATATCAAAGTACTCATAAATGTACAAATGTCTTCATGTAAAACATAAATTATTTTTAATTTTAACCAAACCTAATTTTTTTTAAAGCATTTTAGTAAAAACTCAACAAAATGCAGTGTCATGACGATGTGTCTGGTGGGAGCCAAGTTGTCCCATGCAGGCGGACAGAAAGCTGATAGTCACTTTCTGTGATTGTTCTGCCTGTGTGCCTAGAAACGATGATAATGTATTGTGCAGGAGCTGAGAATGCTGACCAGTACCTGGCACTCTTTGCCTGTGCAGGGAGAACGCCAAAGTGGCTGATAGAACTTCTTTTCCAACTTCTTCACTCTCTGTATTCTGTTCAAAGAAGTAATGTACAGAATGAACTGAACTCACTTTCGTGCTGTGCTGTAGGAACATAAGTGTAGGATGATGTGCATGAAAGCAGCATCACACCACCGCCATCAGACAGCACAGTACCATCGCCCAGGACACCCAGTGCAATACTTCCACAACCCAGGATCCCACATGCAGGCTACAGTGGGAGCAGGAAGGAATGTACTGTGAATTTGTTCCTCCAAATAGGGTTGCCAGGTTTTCTTTATATATATATATATATATATATATATATATATATATATATATACATAAATCAACAAAATTAGTTTTAAAAAATACAAGAAAATTCAACTTGTCTGATATTTTAATTGTACTTATCTTGACATTTTGCCCTTTTTAACAATTGTTTATCCTGTTTTACATACTGAAAAAAAACGTAAAGCTTACAGGAAAAACGTAGGACCTGGCAACCCTACTTCCATAGGTGAAAAAAACCTAACTGGGAAATGCAGAGTTTGTTTAAACAAGTTAGCAAATGTCCGCAGAGCATAACGCTTCTGGGGTGTTCACTCCGTTATTCTCCCTGTATGTTAAATTTGTGAATACTTTACAGAAAAACACTAGGTATTTAAACACAAACTGAAAGATTTCTCCGTACCTTAGCAACAGATTTACAATCAATCATGACTGATGCTTGATGCTCAACTGTTTCTTCAGCCTCAGCTTGTACCTCACAGAAAACACAGCCTACATCAATTACAAAGACCAATCATGGCGAGAGATCATTAACGTACGTAGGTCTTCATGTAAAGTGTCCGTTACTTTGCCTCATTTTTAACCAAAATTTAAATATTTCAACAAATTTTAGTAAGAATCTCAAATATAAAATCCATCCTGTGGCAGTCACTCTGTTCCATGTAGTCAGACAGACACGATGGAGTCAATAGTCACTACTTGCAACTGTTTTGTGAATATGCCTAAAAGCAGCAGGTGGTTCTGCAGAAGTGTGGCATTTTGTTCTGTGCAGGTACATGCAAATACTAAGTATTGCACGTCATAAAAGTATTGTAAGAACTTCATTGATTTGTGTTAGTTTATTTAAAAAAAATCATGTGAAATAAGGTTCTGTTATGAAAATAGCAAGTTCAGTCTATCAAATGTGGCAAAAATATGTTTGTTTTGTATGCAATTAATTTCAATACACCCAACATTTTTGTGAAAATTGAAGTGTCTCAATCTCTCACCACATCCTGCTTGATGCAGAATCAGTCTTTTATAAATGGCAGTTCTTCATTTTAATGTGTCTTCCAACTTGCTCTCTTCAGTGTTCGGGAAATTCACATTCCAATATCCTGCAACAAAAAATCAACATTAAAAAAGTACATCGAAAACCGACATTCATGTCAATACTCTTACTATCTCACATCACTTAGAACTCCACCCCCACCATTACGTATTTTACCAAACATTTTCACTTACATAAGGTAAAGTTCTCCCTAGAACAGGCCATGAAGGCCCAGAGGGGAGTAGACGTATAGCTCTACCCTTTCCTTAACCTCGGCACTAGATGGGGGTGGGTTGTCAACGCCACGCCCCAGCCGCTTTACCCCCAGGAATGACCCGGTACCCACTGTACAGGAGGCTGGTTAGGCCCCAGGGCCGGTCTGGACAGGCGCTGAAAATCTTGCCTCCTCTGTGATTCGATCCCCAGACCGTCCAGCTCGTAGCAAGTCGCTATACCGACTACACTATCCTGGCCCACCATTTTCACTTACATATAAATTCTAAATCAAACACAACCCCCAAAATCAAAAAGGAAGCAATTCAACCTTAAAAAATGCCCACTTATGACAAGAGAGGGACTAGCCCTGACATAACATAACACCCATCAGTCGCTATCCAAATACAGTGATTCATGTTGGGTAACGTATATAGGAAAGGGCAGCAAAGCAACCTCCCCACTCTCTCATGTTCCACCTCGGCCATCTTTAGACCAGAATATAGAAAGCACAAAATAAACAGGAACACAGGTCTGTTGAATGGTCTATCAGTGGAAGTCACACAACACACACACCCCAATTATTCAGTGGTATACCATGCCAAAACCACATGTAATGAAACCAGACTCTCAGGCATGCCATGCCATAGCATACAAGTACATCCCTGCTGGTATGAAAAACATTCCACTTCCTCACCAATACTGCTTAAACAATGAAACAGCTATACCTATACTTCTTACTCCTACTACATAGCAAATGCCTGATTTAAAGTAACAAAACAAAGAAAGAGGCAGTCTCCTAGTCTCTACAATTTCCTTATATGCAGACAACATACAAAATACACTGCCACAATATCAAAACCTAAGCATACATTCCAGAACATAAATGTCTAACCTGGAGGAGTGTTGGTCTGAAAACCATACTTGTCACGGTGCCTGGAGCACTGTTTGAGGTGACGTTTTATTACGGTCGGATCTGCACCACCATCGGTAATGGCATAATACTGCAAAAATTCAAATAATAAACATGAACAAACCTATACACTTTAACTAAGCAAAATTATGGCTAATATAGTAAACACTGTCCTGAAGATTCAAGTTTTCTGGTGTGTTATGCCATGAAGACTGGTAAAGAGGTACCATTGTTTTGGAAGAGCACAGTGCCTCCATCTTTAGGTCAAACAGTCCAAAAAGAGTGTAGGGCAGCATCGCGATAGAGGTGCACAACACAAGATTTGAGGTTCTCATAGTGGTGTCGAGGACTCTTCACGGAATGCCTGACCCTTTGAAATGTCAGGAACACACTACCCAGTGATGCAGCATCACATCCTATAGGTCTGGAAACCATGAGAACTCAGATTCCTTATATGATAAGTCATATTTAAGAGGGTGCCCACGAAAACTTGAACTGTATGTGCTTACAGAGCTTCTACATCCTATTAATTCCAGTACAGGTAAAAGGATTTGTATAACATACAAATAACACTTAAACAATAAAATATACATACAAATTTGGATCATTGTTCTATTTATACAGCTCTATCCACAATAACGCTCCAACTCACATTCTTGCACTGCTCACATTCCCAGCCATCAAGCTTCCGTCGTGCTTCTCTGTTCCGCACAGCAGCCCGTCGATACTTGTAATTTGGGCTTGTGGATACTTTTTCGGGAATCCTAAATGTAAATAAAACATTTCATTGAAGATGAGGGATGAGACCCCACATTTTGTGGTATAAATTTACTGATGTCTTAGAGCAGGGGTCTGCAAACTACGGCCCGCAGGCCAAATCCGGCCCGCCGCCTCTTTTTGTACGGCCCGCGAGCTAAGAATGGATTTTACATTTTCAAATTCTTTAAAATTTCAAAGTACGTGCTATAACGGAACCGTATGTGGCGCTCGTATAGCTTCGCATTCACACGCTGCTTGGTGGCCTCTGCTGTGACACCACACAGTTATAATTCGGCAGCGTTTCCAGTGAACAATTACAATCAATTGTGATGATAGGGAGTACTAACTTTGAACCCCAATTTGGTGAAATGTTATCTCAAAAAAACCAATTCCATTCTTCTCATTAGTAGAGCTGTATTTCAAACAATTGTAGTCTACTTATTATTATTATTATTATTATTATTACGTTACATTTTGTTCAATACATTTGTGAAAACTTGTTTCTTTTTTGTTATTTAAGTAGGCCTACCTACATAAATATCCTCGAGTTTGCCTCTTGGCCCGCAGAGCCTAAAATATTTACTATTTGGCTCTTTACAAAAAATGTTTGCCGACCCCTGTCTCAGAGGAACATACTGCCTTCACCTTAAGGTTACCAGTACACCACATAGGAAAAGTGAAGTTAAAATACACAGACAAGCAGGTTATGATTCCTCAGGAAAACAGTTTGGAGACAGGTGAACCAGATTGGGTCAGTGCCAAAACAAACATGGTAAATAGCAGTAAGGAAACATTCTTGGGACATAAAGAGGGGAGATAGCATGGTGTAGGGGAAGGTGTTGTACCTTGGGTCAATTTTTGGTTTTCATTTTTCTGTGTGAACAGGATTACATGTAGTTTCAAATACTGCATATTGCTGCATATTTATCTGGCAACTGACATACTTCTTTAATACCGCTTTATATGTTTGGTTACCGGTAATACTTCAAGGGGAGAAAGTAAAGTGATCCAAGGTAACACATCTTGTTGTACCTTGGAACGGAATTCAAGAGAACGGTAAAGTAAAGAGTAAACTTTCAAAATGTTCTACCCACTAAACAACCTTGCACAAAACAAACACTCCAAACATGCACACTGCTCATAGTGGAGAAATCTTGAAGTAGGTACTAATATTTTATATATTTGCTTGCAGATGGCAGAGAAATGGCTGATGACTTAAATTACAAGTGACACAAGTAACACTTGCTCCTGTACCTAAGAATCTGGTTGAAGAGCTGCAGATGAAACGGAGTGTGAACCAGCATGGCTGACTCTATGGAATCGGGGCAAGCAATGATGGTGCACAAGTTCAGTGGGAGGTCATACCAAGGATGACAATCCATCAGGTCCTTTAAGGTTATGTTATGTTAAGTCAGGTCAGGTCAGGTAAGGTCAGGTTTAGGTTTGGTTACGTTAGGGTAGGTTAGGTTAGGATAGTTTAGGTTACATTAGGTTATGTTAGGTTAGCAAATTATTTTGGTGTTATATTAGTGTTACTTGGGATTTGTGTTGGAGATGTTATGGAGTTATGCTGGAGTTTTGTTGGGCCTATTTTGAAATTATGCTGGACTAACCTGGGAGCAGTTTGGAGTTCGGTTGTAGTTACTTTGGTGTAATGTTGTAGTTATTGTGGAGTCATGATGGAGTTATTCTGGAATTATGTTACAGTAAATTTCTGGGGTTATTTTTGAGTTAATGTTGGAGGTATGTTAAAGTTATTGTGGAGTTATGTTACATGTTTTTTGTAGGGTTACATTAAAGTTATTTTGAGATGCATTACAGTTATTTTAGAGCTATGCTTCAGTTATTTTGGAGTTATGCTGGAGTTATTCTCGAATTATTTTGAATTTATTTTGGTTACATCTTAGTTATATTGGGATTGTTCGAGAGTTCAGTTGGAGTTAATTTGGAGTTATGGTGGAATTATTTTGGAGTTATGTTGATTTATTTTGGATACATGTTGGAGTTATTCTGGAGTAATGTAGGAGTTATTTTGGAATTATGTAAGGGTTATTTCTCATTATATTGGAGTTGTTTTTTGGAGTTATTTTGTAACTATGTCAGAGTCATTTTGGGATGTTTTGGAGGTGATTTTGCAGCCTGTTTGAAATGCTCGACCAATTAACCTTCTGTAAGGCACTAACATTTTTAAGAAATACCTGTAAAGATCACTTTTTAACTTCATACGCAATTATGAGACGACCCCTCATTTTTCAGATGATGAATTGGGAAAAGGTTTCTTGTCTTACAATTGGGTAAATATGGTACATTCACAATCAAACATGCTGCTACACACCAAATGTGAAACTAGTATCATACAAATGCGAGTATGTATAATTAAATTACCTGTCAAAACTACAGTCATGTTTCCTAACAATTTCTGATTCCTTCCTGTTTTTTATTTCAGCCACATTACGTGGTTGTTTAAAATCCTCTTCAGATGACACTTCTTCATTTTCAGGTACTCTCTTCATTTCTCTGCTACTGTAAGTCCCATCCTGCAGTGTGCTGGTATGGAGCGGAACAAACAATGTCTCATCCATGTCTCTGCTTCCAATTGCAGGCTGAATCTGTTCCTTCTTCAAACTTGCGTTTATTGACGTATTATCACCTTTCCTGAGAACAAAGATAAAACTTCCACCTCAGTAAAAGAATGACTGCTTTAAACAAAAAATTACAAATATTTATTCTCAAATTATGTATCTTACTAACCCATCACAACCCAAACTTTCTTCCACAATATTTAATGGTTTGAAATGCTTTCTGACAATATATACTAACAACACAGGTAACTGTTGTTAAGGTACATATGTTTGAGTTTGAAATCACAGATTTGAGTTACTCCCCCTACCCCTTTCTAGTCCAAATATTTGCGTTTATGAATCCAAAGATTAATCTAAGAGACATATTACTGTCATTCTATGAACATCCAAACCCTCTTCTCCAAAATGCCCAGACCTGCTCTGAGGCCTACCCAGCCTCCTATTCAATAGGTACAGGGTTCTCTCCTCGTGGTAAAGCAGCCAGGGCATGAAGCTGACTGCTCATCTGAATCTAGCACCGAGGTTAAGTATGAGTGGAGCTACACCTCTGCCCCCCTCCATGCCTTCATGGTGTGGATAGGGAATACTTTACCTTTTTTACTCAAATTTTTCTAAATGGTTCAGGAAAACCACAAAAACTTGCAATGGTTCCAATTCTTAAAACCTACAATCAAAATGAACACAAGAATGCATGTGTTTGTTTTTACTTCTCCATTTATTTGCCTTTACCTGATGACTGCAGGCCTGTCTCTGGTGAGAATGTGCTTTCGTCTTGGTGATGTCCGAGGGTGTAATGCATCAGGACTTGCTAGTACAAAATCATCATCTTCTGCAGAATTAACATTCGGATTTTGAATTCCAGGACTTTTATCCTCTGATGGACCCAATTCTCTCTTCTCCTTTTCATTTAATGACTCTTGTATGGCTACTTTCAGAGATGTTTCTTCATCACGGTCATCATCGATCTCAATGGCCAATGAGCTACTTTCAATTGCACTCTGCCTCACGCCTCCATTGAACTCTTTGAGTGTACAAAGATCCTGTTTCTTTGGTAAACACGCCAGTGACAGTGTAGTCTGCTTCAACCTACAACTCCTAACATCAACTGGATTTCTATTATTAACATTCACATGAGGTGTAGGTTTCAATTTCCAAAAGTCTGCTTTAATAACCTTTGTGCTCTTTGGGTTATCCTCCACAGGTTGTGCAACATTCTGTTCATGCTTCTCTTTTTTCCTTTCTTGACAGTTTTCTTCCACTTTATTCGTACCTGGTACAACTGAACTTGACACTCCTAACTGAATCTTCAGCAATGACGGACTCCTATCAACATCACCTTTGCAATTATTTATCACAGTTCGGTCATTATCTGATTTAACATTCAGTACGGCAGTTTGTGATGGCACAGAACTGTCATGTACGCTGACGACAATTGTCACATTAGAATTATTGTGATGTGTAATTTTCTGGGTGGACTTCCTAGCACAGCTACCTAAAATTGGACTAGATCTTTGAGTTACTTTCTCCCGTAACACCTGTTTCTTTGGTGTCGTTTGAATGTGATCTGTCGTTTCAATTACATCGATATTACACTGTGGCACAGTGTTCTCCATATCACTGAATTTAGTAGGAGGCAGAGAGCAAAGTGTTTCAGGAACTATTTCCTGTTCTACAACTGAACACACATCCCTTTCATTAGCAGGAACAGATTCTGGAGCCAAAGTGGCCCCATAATATAAATCTTCCGTGTCCTCTTTTTCTTTCACATTTAATATACCTATTTTTGATGCCATTTTGTTTTGTTTCTTTCTCTTTCTACCTGGTGCCCTCACCTGTAGACTATCAGCAGAATCAAGCCCAAGTCGTTTGGTCCCACTTTTCACACCACAAATTTCATCTCTGTCCATGTAAGTAACATCATTGTCCAATAACATTTGAGACACAAGATCATAAGCCTTAATAATAGCTGTTTTTGGACTTGATTGTAGATTTCTGTCTGAATCTTCAGAACTGTTATTCATGCTCAATATAGAGACTGAAAGAAAGCAAGAACATTATAACATTAACGTACAGTTTAATATTTCATGCAACACACCTGCAGTGTCCAGCTGAAAGCAAAACCCACTCAAAGAGCATACATTAACAATCTGTACTACACATGGGGGTTTTCTGTATTGTGAAACTTCTCGCTGCAGTGTGGATGACATCACTGCTGCATAACAACCAATGATGTCGCCCACTCTGCAGTGCTAAGTACTGCTCAGTCATACATTCAGAAAAATAGTCCACATAACAGATTTCTAAATACGATATTTATCCACATACGACAACACCTTCACAGTCTTCAGAAATACCTATAGGGAACATGTTTAACTCTGTGTGCAAATGACTCCCTCATGCTTCAGAAGCCCAACTAGATAAAAAAAAAATAAAAATAAAAAAAAAAAAAACGGCCATCTTATGTTTGGGTAAATACAGTAATTAGGTTCTCAATTTTCAACTGACTCATACTGTTATAAATTTTATTTCCTTCATTCACAATGCCAAGTTATTCCTCTCCATTACAACTGCGTGTTTCTTACAGAGACAGGTACATATACATACATGTAAGACACACTACAGTTACAAATGACTATGTCCACTTTCTGGTAGTATTTCAGCATTTATGCAAAATAAATATGGGCAACCAGGAAAATCTGACTGACAGCCTTTGGGAGGACTTGTTAAATATGAGACTCTTGTAGAGAAACCATGCAGCACAATAATCTACACACATAAATATCTGGCTAAAAACATCCAGACATTCTGACTTATTTCTTGTTGGTCATTTTTATTAACCCTCTGAAGACTAACCTTCATCTAATTTTACATATTTAACATCAATTCAAACCTCACAGAACAGATTCCACAAGCACTGGAAAAACTAATCTGTTACAGGCGTTTCAGGAAATTGTAAGCATTTAGCGAATCATATAAAATGCACAAACACACTGTGTAGGCACAATGCACAGTTTTGTAATGGTACAGCAGGGGTAAATATAGTCACCAGTGCGGCCTTTTATATACTAACTCACAACCAACACTACACCTGTGCCATACTAAATCTTTAATTGTCTTTCACATGAATATGGTTCTCATTACTGAAGACACAGAGGCAGTGCAAATATAACCTCAACTACTGACAACTAATAACATCCATGTTACATGCTATTTATTTATCTTACCAATTGATTTGATACGATTCTCATTGTACTCCAATTTCTTCTTGTAGGCCCCGAGCTCTCTCTCCAATTCTGGGCAGCGTTCACAAAACACCTTCTTATGACTGCAAAAATATGAATATTACAAAACAAAAATTAAAATATCCAATACAACAATCTGCTCCTACAGCAATTAGTTTTATGTTTAAAACAGCAAAATGTCCTCCTTGTGTGTGTGTGCACGAGATAAATACATGGATCATCTGTTGAGGCCGATTACACACAATGTGAACTACAAGCTGCTGTGAAACGTCACCCTTCTTTAATAAATTAATGAACTATCCCCATACAGCACAGTCATTCCTGTGAAGCAAACTGATTATGAGCTCGTCAAGAAATTCCCTGTATTTTAGGGAAACTGGAGGTTCATTACCGCATTCACCCCAGCCCATCACTCGTTCCTGTCCTGAGTCAAATGAACCTGGTCCACACATTCCCATCACATTAAGATTCATTTTAATATTATCCTCCAACTATGCCAAGGTCTTCTAAGTGGTCCCTTTCCTTCAGGTTTCCCACAAAAATCCAGTATACATTTCTCTTCTCCTGATCTAACTAAATTTAGATGTGTAATACTTCTTGTTCAAACACAACGTAACCTGCCAAGACTGTGACAGACATAGCAGCAGCAAACAAACCAAGCTCTATGACAAAGCTTCTGATTGTCTGTGAGATTCTTTAGCATCCAGCATGCACACTCTTTGCTGTAACCCATCTGGTTGTGGAGAGTGCTGTGCGCAACACTGAGGACTCTGCCTAGCTCTTGGGCAACACGAATCAGTTTAACGCATCTGTCCCCTCTGATAAGGGTTCTGCATGACACATTGTCATCCATACTGGAAATGCTTGGGTGTGCTGATCACTGCTTGTTGTCCACATTTTTCAGCCATTATCAAAAGCACTGCCCCATATCCACACCTGTTTCCATAAAATTACACGCGTTGTGTATACCTCCATCAATTGGCGACACTGGTGCCATAACCCTCGCATGCATAAATTAAATCGCACTGCAAACTTTGACACCTCATCATGTTTTCGGTAGGCCTGCCATCTTTAAACTGAGTGTACAGTGATATGACACAATAATGTTATATTCTCGTGGCTGTATGACGGAAAAAGACAATCTACATGTGCCTGTGACATGGTGAAATCCGCACTAAGATGACCCTATTTCACATAAAACATATCACTACCTTATTTTTTAAACTTCCTTGTACATGTCATAGTTAAACTTTTAAAACAGTATAAGAAACTTGCCTATACACACAGACAATAAGCTCATTCTCCCAGAATTAAACAAATTAACCTCCTCTAAGAAACAGCTTTAAAGTATGAATGCAGGTACAATCCTTATTCTATGAACATACCATTTTAGATCCTCTTTTACTCGACACAAGTCTTCTTTAGCTGATTCTAAGTCACGTTTCATGAACTGACACGCTGATTCAGCATCATCATATTTTTTCTTCAGATCTGGAAAAAGTACATATACCAGTATGTAGACACTGATATAATACATAACTGTTTTAAATATAATCAAAACCAAATGTTTGCAAATTATGACACAAGGGAATTAATTCTGGGTGCAAGACATTCGGTAGTTTTATAGACGGTAAAGGTCATAACAGGTCTGTGCAGGCACAGAGGGGAGGTACAGGTATAGCTCCAACCCATTCACAACCTGGCACTAGCAGGAGGTGGTGGTCAGCACGACGCTCCGGCCCCTTTACCCCCGGGAAAGAGACCCGGTACCCATTGTACAGGAGGCTGGGTGGGCCTTGGGAGCCAGTGTGGATGGCACAGAAAATCACGCCCCCACCGGAATTTGATGCCCAGACTGTCCAGCCTGTAGAAAGTCACTATACCGGCTACGCTATCCCGGCCACCAGTTTTACTAAAAGGGGTTGTGATCTGTTGCATGCATGCACAGATTTGTGTATGGAGGGGAGAGGTTAGAGGCACATCAGCATTGAAGGTTATATGCACCTGTCTAAAAAAATCACTAAACAAACAAAAAGCAGTAGGCTTATAATACAAAGAGCAATATCAGAACTGTACAATGTAAGGTAAAATTGCTATGTTGTTTACAAGTACGCAAGGTTGCACACAAAAGACAGTAACAGATGACAGGCTGTGAAGTGTGTCATCACAGTCTCTCGATAAAATGTCAGAATTCTAAAATATAAGGTAACAAAATGGTACTCAATTTTTATCTGCATACAATTTTTTCTCAGCTAGTTTTGAAGACAGATTAAGAACAGTTCATCCATCTTACATACACCCCCAAACCCTGCTCTGAACCATATTCATGGCCACCTACACATTTCATTTTAAACTATATAGGCCTAACCATCTTCCAGTTTGCTATCCAAAAGTACAAAGATTAAGACATACAGAACTATAATTATGCCTGTTGTTTTGTATGGGTGTGAGACTTGGTCTCTCACACTGAGGGACGGACATAGGCTGAGGGTGTTCGAGAATAGGGTGCTGAGGAGGATATTTGGGCCTAAGAGGGACGAGGTAACAGGGGAGTGGAGAAGACTACATACCGAGGAACTTAATGATCTGTACTGATCTGAATAGTGTGCTGAGGAGGATATTTGGGCCTAAGAGGGACGAGGTAACAGGGGAGTGGAGAAGACTACATAACGAGGAACTTTATGATCTGTACTGATCTGAATAGTGTGCTGAGGGGGATATTTGGGTCTAAGAGGGACGGGGTAACAGGGGAGTGGAGAAGACTACATAACGAGGAACTTAATGATCTGTACTCATCACCAAATATTATTCGGGTGATCAAATCAAGAAGAATGAGGTGGGTGGGGCACGTAGCACGTATGGGTGAAGGGAGAGGTGCATACAGGATTTTGGTGGGGAGACCTGAGGGAAAGAGACCACTTGGAAGACATAGGCATAGATGGGAGGATAATATTAAAATGTATCTTAAAGAAGTGAGATGGGAGGGCACAAACTGCATTGATATGGCTCAGAATAGGGGCAGGTGGCGGGCTCTTGTGATTGAGGTAATGAACCTTCGGGTTCCATAAAACGCGGGGAATTTCTTGACTAGCTGACGACCTGCTAGCTTCTCAAGAAGGACTGTGCTGCATGGAGTTAGTTAGTTAGTTATAGGCCTAACCATTGCAGCTTTATCAGTTGTAACTTAACCCATGAGTTTATATTTAATCAATACTACTCAATATGGCAAAGTTAACATCAACCCACTGAAAGTGCTCACTATCCTATGCTATCAACTTCATCAGCAATTCACTTGAAGGTGGTGGCTTTGAAAATAATTCCCTATCCACGATCAGGCTGACTTATGTGTATCGGATCAGTGACTTTTACCAGGGGTAGGAATTAAGATTGTGCTCTTTTGGGGATTGACAACAAGAAGCCACACAGATAATTTTCAAAGGAAACTGCTGTCCCCATCTCCACTTCTACCCTGAAGACAGAGAGAGCATGTACCTACCCAAAATTAACTACCACTGGACTATAATATCATAACCCAAAATGCCACTATTCCAAAAACTAATATACCCTTTGTTCAGAACTGGTTCAGATGCATGAACTGGCTTTCAAGTGAAACAAAATAATACACAGTCCATCGTTCACAACTCAATCTTTATAATTAATCATCGCTTAGTACAACATGTTTCGTTCTTAATAATGGCCACCATCATGTACTACAATTTAAAAACACCTAGAGGAGAAATACTAGTAAACAAACATTAGGTCGAGAATAAAATGAGATCTCATTCTTTACAAACAACAGTCAAGTTAAAATGCCGAGATTCCAAAACGACTTGTGTTGTACAGTAGCCAAATACTGTGTACGAAATTTTGCTAAAAAATATATTGCTAAAAATATTGCTAACGTTTGAATGTTGTTTGTAAAGAATGGGATCTCATTTTATTCTGAACCTGATGTTTGTACACTTGTAATTCTCCTCAAGGTGTTTTTAAATTGTAGTACCTGATGTTGTCTGTTTTTAAGGCCAAAACACATTGTATTAAGTGACAATTAACTATAACAATTTTAGACATGAATGACAGACTGTATATATTTTGTTTCATTGTATTAATTCATACAAGATGTATAAGCTACAGTTTGACTTTCAAGTGTCCAGTTTAAAGATAAATTGGATAATATCTTTAGGCCCTATTTATAGATATAATGTTTGTTAAGTTCTATGTTCATAACACTGGGTCTTCCCTACATTACTATTTACTTTCCATGTCCTCATTATATTACTGTAGCACAAACTTCAATGCAGACACTAAAATGGCTTGGTGGAAAGTTCAAAATGAAATTATAATTACATAATTTTAAAGCTATTAAAATTATTACTACTTTTCAAACCATTCACAAAAAATTTAAAATGTCTGTGTTCCTCATTATTTGGTAGTGTCAGTTTTTTAAGTTCTGTAAAACATACAACCACACCACTGACCTAATCCAGTAAAGAAACTGAAAATAGGCCCTAAACAGTAGAATAAACTCTGAATATCAAAGTACAGATTCATCATTAAGCATAAACCTATAATCAACTGTGTAACAAGCTACATAACTTACTTTTGAAGACACTGAAAATGGTCTCCAGAAGCAACAAAATCCCCTGCACCTCCAAATCTTCATGACACTTGGACACAAATTCTACATTCAGTAAAGAGGACCAAAGACTTTTTATCGTATCATCACTCCATTTAGCAGTCTGATCTTTTCCATTTGCACCTATGTCACAACCCAAGGCAATTACAGGAACCGCCATGCCACGCTGATATGACTTGTAATTCTACGATTTCGGGAAAAATTGAAACTGTCTCTTCTTGCTCACATGTAAGTACCTTAGATTCTTTTCTCTAAGTATATCCAGCTGCTTACGATAAATTATATTGGCACCTTAAGAACGAATACATCTGGTGGCAAAACTTATAGGTTATGCATGACGCTGGTAAACACCGAAAAACTCAGCAAGTTAAGTTTTTGAAGAGAAAGGTGCTGAACTCTAATTTTATTAAAACGTCGTACACAATAATGCATGAACTAATAATAACAAATGAATACAGCATCCACACTGACAGAATCGAAAGTTGCAAACTGGCCCATACCCACGTAACGCAAATGTGACAAGGATTTCAACACAACACGATTTCTTCTAAACGTACTAAATACGTGAAGAGCATTTACTAGATGAAAGCAAACATGGATCACAAAGCAAATAAGTCAATCACATTCTAATTGGTACAGGCTGAATGGCATCGAACCATGGAAACATTTTTGGCATAAAACCAATTTCAGAACACTCTGCATGGACGTTTGATAACAAAACTCAAAAACATTCACAAATTGCGCTACCGCTGGAAGAAATTATGTATAGATTATCCGTGATGTATAATGCTTCGAATATCCGCAAGGCTTATCTTTACACCACACGCGCTATGAACCATGGATGAGTCATGAGCTTTCCCTCCATTTTTTATATTGCACCTCTCGTTAATAGCGTGAAATCATGTCTGGTGGCAGATTTGCAAACCAATACGGCACCAAGTTCAAAAGCATGTCGAGACAAAATGAAATGACATGTATTGGTGAAATCACCTGTTTCAACGAAACTCGAATACCTGCAAAGCGTCTAGTAAAATATCCCCGGCCGTCCGTCTCTACTCCTCAAACAATTCGTGAAGCACGTACGGATTTCAATTAAGAAATTACATTGGAGGATTTTACGTCAAACTGCTGAGTCATTTCAATTTTGCGACAGTTTTAACGACCGCTTTACATGAAGAACTAAATGCGTTTCTGCGTGCATTTTGATCGTAAATCTATATCGCAGCGAAAAATGTTTTGCCAAAATCGGAGAAATATGTAACATATTTAATGTCCAGCACACTCCTTGCTCAAGTCTTCCGAACACACGAAAACTATTTACGTTTCTTTATATAATTATAGTTCCCATTAATTGTCTTGATTTTTTCACTGTACAAAAAGTGAAGAGATATGTTTAAATTGCATTTATCAATTTTTCATTAAATAATCCGTCTTGCGCTATTTATAAGAAGGCGTAAAAAGTCAGCATTCACGATTTGAAAACCTAGGAGCTGTTCCTTACATGTTCTCCTTTCTCAATATAGCATATCTTTCCCATAAAGTGGAACATTGAACACATGCGGTGTGCGGACCGGAAGTTGCATAGGCCTGGTCTCTGAGACTGCAAGATGACGGTAGGAACAACTTGGAACATGCTTAAAAGCACATTAAAGCTGAAAAAGCCTCGGCGCAATGGCGGTCATAGCTTTCGTGGAAGCGGTTTCACGTACGTGAAAGGTCAACCTTAACCTTGTTCCACGCATGCGCTGAAAACCAGTCCAAGAGCCACTCTACCCGCGGTAAGAAGCTGAAAATTTTATTGAACAGAAGATGTGTCTTTAATTCTCCTCCACAATTTGTCCTCGTCACAATTTCAGCCCTGATAAATAAACGCGCAGAAGAGCATGTATGTCTTAACGTAAAGTGGTGGGTAAAATTGTCCGATATAAATGAAAATTGAATTTCACAAATTTTAGTAAAACTCTCCCAATATCAAATTTCAAGAAAATGTGTTTGCGATTCTCGGGTTTCCATGCGGACAGACAGACGGACGAGCAGAATGCATTTTGGTGCTTCGCAGGGTTACGAACGCGCATCAAAAGCAGGTATTAAGTATATGGTGTCGGTAACAGGGATGGTATAGTCGGTATAGTGACAAGATCACGGGGCTGGCCAAATGAGTAATCGTGGTTCGATCCCCAGTAGGTGTAATCCAGCTCTACGGCACACCCAGTCTCCTATTCAATGGGTACAGGAGGCTGTTTCCGGAGGTAAAGCGGCCGGGGCATGAAACTGACCACTCACCTCCATCTAGTGCCGAGGTTAACCTTGATTGGCCAAACGGGACGCCCACGTCTCGTTAAATGCAAGAATTTGCGGAGTTCTCCCATTTGCCTTCATGGCGTACAACGGGACAACTTTACCTTTACCGTTGGTAAGCAGGATACAGAAATGGGGTACATATGCACTTGGGAACAACACAGAATTCCTTAATAAGCTTAAGCCTACTTAATTTAAGAATTAATTAACTGTTTTTTATTGACAACTGTTGGATAGCGTCAGGTGACATCCACTACAGGTTGATTCTAAGAATGTATGACACTACAGGGTCCTTATTTAATCTGACAAATGTCGCTTGTCGCTTCCTGTAGGCTCGTTAACGGAATTAACGTAGCCCATTCAGCAGAGCGTTCACACTCGGCGGAATAGCTACAATGAAAAACAACAGATGTCAGATAAAATAAGACCTCTTACTTACGATATTAACCAACTTCATATGAGAACACGAATACATTCATGTTCAGTATCACGGATAATGAAGTCACAGAACAATACACTGCTGAGGTTTCATTTCCGTGCGATTCAGTGCTAAGAGTCATGAAAGAGGGGATTAACAATTATCAGTGACGTGTTTCAAAAATAGAATGCTAATATGGCCTCTAACCATGAGCTATCAATAACTTCAGACTTATAAGTGCAGAATATGCAAGTTCTGATATTTTAACAGCAGGGGAGTTGAGGAATTCGTCCTTCTGAAATGTGACGCTGCGGAACTGGTTAAGCGCTTCCCGACGTTTCGAAGGATAATAGTTGAGTGATCCTATACTATAAAAAACAAAAAACCGGGACACTTAATGACATTCAGATGTGGAGGGGGGCGGTAGCATACGTAGTTTTTAAACCGTAACGCAATAAAAAAACAGAGCAATTTATTTATATTACCACAATGAGATAACGGAGATAACAAAACTGTAATATACTGCTACAAAAAAAATATCAGTAAGAAGAATACTACTCAAATTCAGACACTCAGTTCACTTTACATACTCTTTGCAGTCTCAGTCCAAACTCAGTAATCACTGACCTACACATCTTCCACTCTCTCACATATGCCCTCCTGTTGATGGCTGTCTTGCTACTGTAGGTGTTTTGTACTACTGTGGAAAGGTCAGAATGTACGTACGTATTGTCAGAAATGTCGTATTTTTATGACTCGAAAAAAATCCGGGACATTTTGCTTTCAGAATCGAATTTGTGGGACACCGGGACAGAGCTCTTCAACTCCTTAAAGCATACGATGAACCTGAACTATATATAAAGATACAGTCCGTACCGCGCAGTAAACACACTCCGTCACAGTTATACAAACCAGTCAGTTAATGCTGTACAGTGAAATAATCGCTGTTTGTTCTGAGATCCACACAAAACACATAAATACAGTCCGTACCGCGCAGTAAACACACTCCGTCTCAGTTATACAAACCAGTCAGTTAATGTTGTACAGTGAAATAATCGCTGTTTGTTCTGAGATCCACACAAAACACATAAATACAGTCCGTACCGCGCAGTAAACACACTCCGTCTCAGTTATACAAACCAGTCAGTTAATGTTGTACAGTGAAATAATCGCTGTTTGTTCTCAGATCCACACAAAACACATAAATACAGTCCGTACCGCGCAGTAAACACACTCCGTCACAGTTATACAAACCAGTCAGTTAATGCTGTACAGTGAAATAATCGCTGTTTGTTCTGAGATCCACACAAAACACATAAATACAGTCCGTACCGTGCAGTAAACACACTCCGTCTCAGTTACACAAACCAGTCAGTTAATGCTGTACAGTGAAATAATCGCTGTTTGTTCTGAGATCCACACAAAACACATAAATACACTGTGTGGGCAGAACGTAGAATTTGTGAATATTAAACCTGGTGGTATATATAGTAACCACAGGGCTTTAGAGGGTTAAAACTCACAAAACCGGGACTGTCCCGGAAAATCGGGAAGAATGGGAGCCCTGTCGTAGTTCCTTGATAATTAATTAAGTCTAGACATCTCATGCAGTGACGCAGGTTCACATACCGGAAGAACGGATTCCTCAAGTAAACGTCATTTCCGCTCGGCTGTTATAATAAATGCACATACTTTAACAGCACAGTAAGAAAAGAGCGCGCCAAGTCGTAGCTGTAAATTTCTACTAACGAATAATGGTCATACAGACTTACACAAACGACCACGCAAATGCATAACCAATTAATAATGTACATCTTCACCACATTCTCCAGTTTTATCAAGTAATTCAACCAACAAGCTGCACATATACGTGGATCACAAATACATTTATTATTTAACCCCTGCTACATGTTTCGGCGCTCTCGGCAATCTTCAGGAATACCATTCTAATACTGAAGGCCCTTAAGACATTATCTTAATTACAAAGAAGACATAAGTATAATGTATAATATATAAAATATAAATGATTAAAAAACATTCAACAGTGGGATTTATTTACTGTTTTATTGTTTTAAATTGCATCAGAACGCATTATGATTCTGCTTTATGTTGCAATTAAAACAATTTAAAAGTCTTTGGGACCTTCCTGTAGAAATAGAATGACATTCCTGAAGATGGCAGAGAAGGCCGAAACACGTAGCAGAAGTTAAATAATAAATGTATTTGTGAGCCACGAATATATGTACCTTGTTGGTTGCATTATTTGATTCAGTAAATAATATACTGAAAACCAGAAAGGAACAAAACATATCCCATCCGAGAGAGTACTTAATTCCTGTACGATTTCTCCGTACCCTTTCTGACGTTTCGTCCATAACTTGCAGTTTCGTACCTTCCAAAACATTTCGGATAGTTCAGTTGCGATGTCTGTTTTTATAGATAGCCACAAACAGTTCTCATCCTGTAAAAAAAAAAAATTTATATAAATATACAAAAACACACGAAAATACAAGTTCTCAGGATTTAACAATGGTTGTTGTTCACTAAGGCCGTCTTTTTGGTGTTCTCCACTTGTAGTGTATTTAGATACTTCCGACGTTTCGGAGGAAATTACTGCCTCCTTCTGTAGTGCGACTGACAAGTCGTATTCAGTCTCCAGCTTCCCGTAGCTGTGATTGGCCACTTTCCCTTTAAAAAAAACCCCTATGTAATGACATATTTTCTTGCACCCCCATCGCGCCAGTGTTCACCTGAACCAATCCAGTCACCCTGAAAATGGAGGCAGTACGTTCCTACGAAACATCAAAACATTTAACCAAGACACTTTGTAAAAACCCACAAAATAACATAATTTTAATAAGCAATTACAACGTGTTACACAAGAGACTCTCAAACCACGGCAATGCATGTTCACTTTCAACAAAAGCACACTTTCCTTGTCAAAAGAAAACAGTGCTCCAATTAGCGGCCTAGAAAGTGACCAGCAATGAAGCGCAGTAAAAGGTAAAGATGTCCCTGTACACGCCATAAAGGCATATATGGTGGAATAGAGGTATATCTCCACTCATTCTTAACGTCAACACCAGATGTAGGTGAGAGGTCAGCATCAGGCCCCGGCTGTTTTGCCCCTAGGAAAGTAACTCCCAGTACTCATTGAATAGGACGCTGTGTGTGCCCCACAGAGGCGGTCTTCAGCACCAGATGGAGGTGAGAGGTCAGCATCAGGCCCCGGCTGTTTTGCCCCTAGGAAAGTAACTCCCAGTACTCATTGAATAGGACGCTGTGTGTGCCCCAGAGGCGGTCTGGACGCTTTGGAGAAGATAAACTCTCTCTTGCGCTGGCAGGGATTAAGGCTTAGATTGTCCAACCCACAGCCTCGTCACTGTACTGACTGAGCTATCCTGGCGCCAGACAGGAAGCCACTGCATATGGCACACTACTAGTTACGAAGTAATTGACTTTGGGCGTGCACAGGGCCAAATTAAACCTTTACGTTACACGTGATCACCAATTCACTCGTATTTTATAATGAATGAATGCAGTACAGTCACAGACAATAAACTGCCTTCATAACCCATTTTATTCACGTAACTACATCTGTATAAAGCCGGAACGTCGCGGGTTCGATTCCCGATGGTGTCATTGGAATTTTTCATTGACATAATCCTTCCGGTCGCACTGTGGCCCTGGGGTCGACTCAGCCTCTAACAGAAATGAGTACCAGGAGTATTTCCTGGGGGTAAAGGGTAAGGGCTGACAACATTACCACCTTCATGTGCCGATTGTCTAGAAATCTGGGAACCTCAACCTCCTGGAACCCTAAGGGCCTGTCCAGGCCTGTAATGGGACTGCTTTACCTTTTAGATCTGTATTTACCACACATAACGCTGCAGGCTTATGCGAGATCCTTACGGTTCTCTGCAGTAAAGCCGGGATTAGACGGCGCGTGGCTCGTCCAGTGACGTGACGTCACTTGCTCGGCCAACAGATCGGAACAGAAAAGACAATCTGGCTACACGACGCGGCGCAGCTCGGCAAATGGCCGACCAGCGGCCTTGCTCGGGTAGGTTCGGCTCGGCTTGTGGAATAAGTCGTGTTGTTCTATGAACTTAAAAATGTCCTCGTTTGACCACTCCATTCTAGCCAATACCAATTGTGGGACAGAAACTTTCACTCTTCGCGCACCCCGACAGCAGAAAACAAAGACCAGACCTAAGTGTATAGAGACTTGGACGAGACTGGCTTGGCGCGTAGACTGCAAGCCCCGTGTAGCCGCAACAGCTGCCCGCGCCGAGTCTCTTTGAGCATCGTGAGAAAACCGCTTCTGAGGCGATCCAACGAGCCTCGCTCCACCAATCACACTCCGCGCCGCGCCAGGCCGGTTACACAGCGCGTTTGAATACGATTCTTTGTCAGTGACGTCAGTTATGACGTAAAACGAGCCGAGTCACGTGCCGTCTAATCCCGGCTTAAGACGTAATGAAACACTGATAACTTTAAAGGACCCCTGTACGTGTCAGTTGTTGGATAGATACAGGAAGAAGCGTACTACAGCCACACACAACTCAGTAATGGATTTTAAATAGCCGAAAACGACTCTCGAGCTGCAGGTTTCAGACCCACGGCCAGCCAGACCTTCTTTTTCTTCTTCTTCTTGCTTTATGCAAATGACGATTTGCTCCCCCCCCCCCCCAAAGCACACACGTACATATATGTATTTTGCTTATTGTTATATATTTTTTACTGTTTTAATTTTATGTTGTTTATGACAAGTTCTGTGACTTATTGAATGTTAAATAAATAATAATTAAATAATAATAATAATAATAATAATACACATTTCAGCCACTACACAACGCTCAGAGATTTATAACACTGCAGATGTTAAAGGTGGCTTAACTCCAGCACAATACTAACTCATCCCCCGCAGCATGACCGCCCCGGCGCCTGTGTTATCGCCCAGCAGTATTCTTCCGTCATCTTCCTTCATCTTATTCCGCTTTCATTCCAAAAAAAAAAAAAAAAAAAAAACCGCGCGTCTCAAAAATGTTATTTGAATTTTTTTTTTTTTTTTTAACTTTTTGGACATTGTGTATGTCACGGAATGTCTGTAACTTTTTCGGTCCCACGGACTCCCAACATGCTATCCGTTAAAATTTGAGAACAAAGTGTCCCACAAAAAATTTTCGCTGAAAACGTAACAGAAGTTGAATGGGACGTGGCAACACTGCATATACAGGGCATACACAAAAGAATGGTGCGGTCCAAATATGAGTCGCCAGTGAAACCGAACCATTCTTTTGTGTATGCCCTGTATATATATATACATTTATATATATATATATATATATATATACCCTATAATCTCGCGCCCTCCCCGCCGAAAATCATGTATCTGTCGAAAGTGTATGAAAATATTTCGGCCTCAGTTTCGATCAAGGAATCGTGTGTGTTGCAGTTCGCAGACGGTACAACAGACTAGGCACAGACAAACTGTTTAGACCCTTCTCTGCAAACAAATCAAAACGTACTCACCAAATTTATCTGCCCAGAGATATGACGCCTCTTTCAGTAACAGGTCACTAACAAAATCTGTGCCCTCGAAGAGTCGCCTCGATCGACCAGCTGGAATTTCGAAAGATTTCTTGCATTATTTATGTAACCAAAAACAAAGAACATAACCTAGAAAATAAAAAAATAAAGAAACACATTCATTACGTTTTCGTGTATTATAGTAATGCAATACTTGAAATATTTTTAACCAGGGGCGGTATCCAAGGGGACGGGGGCTGCAGCCCCCCCCCCCTCCCATGTAGAAATTTAAAAACAAAGATCTTGTAGATATTACGATATCAAAAGCTTTACGTGATTTACCCTTCATCCGAAATCAGCCACTGAAATCGGCTGATGACTAGTACATTAGCGTTTTGAAAAATAAAATTAAAAAATTAGAATCTTAGAGGAAATTAAAAAAACCAAAAAGATTAGACATTGTGATTTAAATTAGGCGAGTTAAGTCATAGAACATGTAGTTATATTTGTATGCATATAAACACAGTTCGATACAATGTTATGTTACAGTTATAGGACTACATACGACGTGATGTCTTATAACATAACTTTTAAAGTCAAACACATTATGTATAGCCCCCCCCCCCCCCACCAAGTGAAAAATTATGGGTGCGCGCCTGCTTTCAACAAATTTTAGATGTCTGAATTATGTTGAGACATAGGCCGTGTATTTTATATTGGGTCTCCTACGAAAACCTGTCGAGAAACTACAAAAATTTGGTTAAAATCGGGGGGAATGTCGGGGGCACTTTACATGAAGACCTAAGTACGTTTTACTGTTTCCGGCGATATTAAAACGCCATAAAAGCACTCTCTTCGAATGACGTAGTATCAGGCTGTAAGAATAGCCGAGGAGGTATAAACATTACGCGAACGCGCCACGATGTTACGTTATACGTACACTGCACGTCTACACTAATTCAAGGGTTACGCAGCCTCACGTAATGAAAAAACTGCAGAATGTTGATCTGTCTTCCTCCGTTAACTGTCATGAGCTGTCAGTACGCAATATACATCGTTAATTGCAACCTGTCTTTTAGCGGCATTTCACATGAACAATTCTACATGATCCTGACAATGGTATAACACATTTGGAATCACTTACATCACAAACTCTGTCCATCATGTTTTGTCAAAAATGTAAACACTACGTTTCCGGGGACAGGATCGGCCCCCTTACTAAGGCTAACACGACAGGCAATGGACGTCTAACGCAGCTTTGAGGCGCGTTCGCGTAACCATTCTTGCCGTGAAAAAGGAACAAGTATTACATATTCTGAGGGTGTGTCTGTAGCCTTGGTTATCCAAAGCGCATGCGCCGTATTATATTGTAATCTGTGGCCTGTCTGGCTTTACAATATTTTTCCACATTATCTCATAAACGGCACGATTTTCGGGGGGAAAAAAAGTTGACATAAAATGTGTGTTTTGATTTTCTCTACACTTTTTTTTGTCTGAAACATTTCTCATTCTAAGAAGAATTCAGCGAGATATTATCATAAATGTACATAGGTCTTCATGTAAAGTACCCGTAATTTTTGTCGGATTTTAATGAAACTTGAATTTTCTCGGCAGATTTTCAGAAAATACTCATATATCAAATGTCATAAAAATTCGTCCAGTGACAGCCGAATTGTTCCATGCGGACGGACAGACACACAGTCAGACATGACGAAGCTACTTGTTGCTTTTCGCAATTCTGCGAACGCGCCTGAAGACAAAACCTCATCACTTCCACGCCCATGCGCCCGTCACTTGGGCTCAGCCACGGTAACAGCGTCTGCACTGCAACCTGCAAGGTTCCGGCCAATACTACCGTATCTATGCTTACACATCTATTTTTCAACGGAGATATGGCTCGACGCAATGAAACTGTGACTTATAAGTGTAATACACTTGGTAACAGCACTTTAAACGATTATCATTATATGATCTGATACAACACTTGGGGACTGTAGTACTGCCTCTGTACCACTAGATGCCACGCCAGTAGTGCAGCTGTTGACACACACAGTTACCACACATGCCCCGCGAACACCATTCTAACTGCGAAACTTGATTTGACAGCACTTTTTCAATAAGTATTATTATATTTAGAGGAGAAATAGGAATTCTTTATTTTATTCTGCGATACACCGATCTGACACTACCCCTAGTAAACTGTACATAAGAAACCAAGCTGGATGTGTGTACGGGGTGTGCAGGGGGGTGGGGAACCGAAATTGTATTACGCAAAACAAATCACAAACTACTTCAAGCCAACAAATTCAGTTCAGTTACGCTATACTTCAAACATTTCGGTTGGCATTTCTTTGAAAATTTATATCAACATAAACATGAGATCTGCGCTCTTCTGGGACATTACGCGGCACTGTACCGAAGTTTCGGGACGACCTTGACCCTTCAAGATGAGACTGATATGTTGTCCCGAAACGTCGGTATAGAACTACCACTCAACGC
Source organism: Reticulitermes speratus (assembly GCA_021186555.1). Classification (NCBI taxonomy): domain Eukaryota; kingdom Metazoa; phylum Arthropoda; class Insecta; order Blattodea; family Rhinotermitidae; genus Reticulitermes; species Reticulitermes speratus. The sequence goes on from JAJKFL010000010.1 coordinate 22,185,443, forward strand.
TGCGTTAATGTCCCATAACAGTACAGTTATCATCTACAACGGGGAGCAAGCCTGAAATCATAACATAAACATGTTCTATCACACTCAATTTCAAGTTCAAAGCATGCAATTATAATGCACTAAACAATATCTAAATTATAAATGCCTAAATCCACAGTCAACACATATGTATCAGAAAATACAAAACAGTACAAGGAATGTTCAATAAGGTTCCCTAGGTTGTAAAAATTAAATGAGAAGCCATTATAGCATTAAATATAGTGCATTTATTCCATTAAACTATCATTATTTTTCATCAAAATCTTCTAACACGTTGATACATTAATCCCATTTTAGCATGAGTTTAAAAATTATGTTATGGTTGGAACTGGGCTCTAGCACTCACAACCTATCATGAACAGCAATTGCCACTTCCTTAACATTGTGGAATTAGCACCCTTCCAAGCATTGTTTCAGTAGCCCAATGGTTCAAGAGCTCCTCGTGAAATGGGTTCGACACTTGTGTCCGACGTATGCTGTGTAGGGCTGCATTGTCATGCCAAAGATGACACTTTGTGACAGACCATTCATTCAGGTCGCTGAAGCAACATCTGAGAGGTCAACCAATTCCACAACATGAAGAAGTGGAAACTGCTGTTTGTGAATGGTTGTAAATGCAAGAGCCTGATTTCTACCATGGCAGAAATTTTAAACCTGTACCAAGATAGGACAAACGCATCAATGCGCTCGCGGATTGTGCTGAAAAATAATGATATTTTAGTGGAATAAATTAGTTACATTTAACGTTGTAATGACTTTTCATTAAATTCCTGTGGTCCGGGGAACGTTACTCATACAAGATACTTTATACCAAACATCAACACCAAAATGGGGAAAAAATAAAAATGACAGCTTCAGGAAAAATTGCTTACCAAATTTAATTACTTTTCACTTCCTCTAAAACATGTAATTACGTGATTTATTTGTTGGTACAAATAAATCAATTATAAAAGATGCACGGTGAATATAAAGTGAAATCTAATTACGTGTCTCAAGCTTCACGACATCCACGGCACAAGAAAAAAAAGGGCTCATAGATACTGATCTCTCTATTCAGTAATTCACATCGCTGTTGCAGTACATACTGGTTTTACAGCCAGACAGGTATTAATATTTTACGTGCCCACGGTAGATAAAATATTTCTCAAATAATGTAACACTGTTACATGTAATGAAGGGTCTTTGGAAACTTGAAGCTGAATTTACAGCTGTATAGTTCTCAACATTCTTACAATTTAAACTTTGTCATATAGATACACTTCCTGTCGCACCTCCATGAAGAGTATAAAAGAAAACTGGATATATTAAACATGCAAGATTATTAGTAATATTTTAAAAAGCTTAGTTTTAACAATTACCCAACTTTTGAAGTCAAGGGTTGAAGGCTGAATCACTATTAAAAAATATTTATTTTAGAATGTGGAGGTAGACCTAACCCAACTTTTAAGAGGTTTCAAAGTATCCAGTCTTGCATTTGGCAAAACACAATTCCATATAACAAAGACAACAGTGATGCATAACCCTGCAATAAAGTTTGTTATAACATACAGTAATCACACCCAAAAAGCAGTAGTCAAGCGCCTCGGAAAATATAATTTACAGCAAATGAGTATAGCACACTAACATAGTAGAGAAATAATCTACAGTTCAGTTTGAACCATCAGCAGGAAATAAACCAGAAATATTTATGAAGTTAGCAAATTTAATATGTTATATAAAAATATAGAAATTTGGTTGTAACCACTGGCAAAAAATATTTATGGAAGCAGCAACCTTAATGTCGCAGAAAAAATAATATCGCAGGAATGTTCCAATAAAAAGAAAACACACACACACACCATGACTACTCATGTTTTTCCCATACACTCATCCACCAAATTTAACTCCACAGCCACCTGAGTGCAAATTCTGTCTCAGCAACTAAAGGGGTGGGTAAATTACTCAAATAATGGTACAAATTCAGAAAACAATGATAAATGAATGATACTTATATGGCACACTTGTTTGGAGATGTGAAACATACTGGGCAATGGTGAAGCAAAGCATGAAATGTTAAGTCTTAAATAACCTTAGGGTGAGACTACGCATTGTGACATGTAAGTAAACACAAGAACAAATGGATGGTCAATCACAACTATGATTTTAGACAATAACTTTCACTGTCTAAGAGTGCTACATGTTTCGGCTTATTCATAAGCTATCACATCAGGCACATCTTCTAACAAAAGTGCTACATCAAAATGACACATACTTTGATATATTACGTTAATATATAAATGAATTTCAACATACTTTCAGACAACAAAGAAACACAGATCATAATTATTATTGTTTGTAAGATTGAAATCTCAACCATTGTTTAATTATTTACCAATTATATGTTGTATATAAATGGTTATTCTCTCACACTTTGTACACTTGTGCCAGATGATGGCATAAGAATAAACCAAAAACATGTAGCACTCTAGACAACAGAAGTTATTGTCTGAAAAATAAAGCTGTGATTGATGGGCCATTTATTCATGTTACAACACAACATTTAAAAGGGCCAGTTTGTAGACTATATTTGTGAAATATCACACAGTATCACAAAAATTAAAATTTATTAGTTGTAACAAAATTAATGTTGAACTAATAATTATTTGTACCAAACTGTTAATATTGCCAGTAAGAAAAGTCATACTTTAGTTGTACTTTCCTTATGATAATATCATGATGGTCCTCATACAGGAAGTTCATACAATTAATACACACAACACAATAAATAGGGGGCCATTTCACATAGTTTTTAATTCCCCGCGATCCATAATGCTGAAACTATAAGCATACAAAATAATAACACACTGAAAGTTCAGCCCTGAAATTTTGTATGGCAATGTTTTAAAAAAACAGATAGCTTAAGGCCTTCACTCTTCTGGGCTGTTACTCAGCATAGGTTGGTAATTGGTTACCATGTTTCAGGAAAGCCTACTGGTCCCACCTGTCACACCGATGTTTCTGGATAGTCTGTCTCATCTTCTCAAGGGCCAAGCGGTCCAACAACTGCCTGACCTTTGAAGACAGGACCCATAGGCTCTCCCAAAACGTCAGTAACCAAATACCAACCTATGCCACTTAACATCTGACAAGAGTGAAGACCTCAACTACATTGTGGCAGAAACCTGCAGTCCCACCATACAGTTATTCAGTAATTATATAAAAATAACAATCAAAATACAATACTGATCATAATAACTGCACTTCCTTTTAAAGCACCCTCCACATTCATACCACAATCAGAGGCCTCTCATATACAGTATTATCTGCATTAAAAGAAATTAGCCATATAAATATTTAACTATCTCAATTATATTGATAAACACACCACTACATGGAGTTGATGAGATCATATATATCTTAATAAATGTTCCCCAAAAATGTCACAAATAACTGGGCACAGATGGAAATAGATTTGTTTGTTAGCTGAAATATTTCTAGAAAGTTTAATAGGCTTTTCATGTTAAGAGCCTTTAAGTGTTTTTATTATTTTTGCCTAGATAATGCATTAAAAGAACAGTTTTAAGAACAGATATTCATAATTTGTAATAACTACCATACGCTGCATAAATAAATCTCATTATTTGGATGTTACAGATTTGTTTCATAAAAGCTTCTACTAACAACAAGATTCCCACATTAATGTCTTCCCATGTTTTGCAGCTATAACCTCAGGTCCTTTAAGTACTGCATATAACTGTCAACACATTTCATTAAACCACCTCAGCAGTAGTAGTAGCCCACACATAATTCAGTGTTGGCCTGTCTGTCCTTCTGTCACGCTGCGTGTTTCATAAACTAATAAGGAAAATGGAGAACCATAAATGTACAAGTTGCAGGGAACCCAAGAATATTATTTTCTTTTACGTTGAAAATTAGGTACAGGATGCCAAAAAAAAAAAAAAAAACTAATTTGGGCATCATGCTTGGGAAAAGCATATACTAAAATCCACAAATTAGTCACAGGCTGTAGAAATAAATTAGGCACCATGTGCCTAAAAAATATGTTTTAAAGATACCACTGTGTTTAATTGAACAACATCCCATGCAGACACATGGAGAAGTGTAGGCCTAGCTCCATTCCTTCTTAACCTCAGCACTAGATACAGTGATCAGCTTTATGCCCTGGCCACTTTACCCCAGGAAAGAGGCCCCATCACCCACTAACTAGGAGACTGGGTGGGTCCCAGAGACAGTCTAACGCCAGTGAGGTTAATTACACTTTTGGTGTCTTGGAACTCTGAAGTAGGGTAAAGGTAAAGCAACCCCATTACAGGCCTAGACAGGCCCTGAGGGGTCCAGGAGGTTGAGGCTCCCAGATTTGTAGACAATCGGCACATGAATGTGGTAAGGTTGTCAGCCCTACGCACCGGCCGCCTTTACCCCCAGGAAATATTCCTGGTACTCATTTCTGTTAGAGGCTGAGTCGACCCCAGGGCCATAGTGCGACTGAAACGATTATGTCAAGGAATTAATTCCAATGACACCATCAGGAATCGAACCCGCGACGTTCCGGTTTGTAGCGTAGTGCCTCAACCAACTACGCCACCGCGCGCCCCTCTGAAGTAGGGTACTTACTTTAAAACATGAAACGTCTGGTGTCCTTTATATCACGTCAGTATTATGTCAACTAAACAGCACAGTTGGTCTAGTGTTTAGGGTACAGTCTGACAACTGAATTATCTTGGTCTGATTCCCAGCAGGGACGAGAGATCTCTCTCTTCTCTAATGCAACCAGAGCAGCTCTAGTGCCCAACCAGCCTCCTATTCATTGGGTGCCAAAAGGCTGGGTCATGGGTCATGAAGCTGACCACGCACCTCCATCCAGTGCCACGGCTAAGAATGTGTGGAAATACAGCTCCACTCCCCTATACACCTTCATGGCGTTGACGGGAACAACTTAACTTTTCATAACTCTCACCACTTGAAGTGTTAATTCTTTCCCCACCAAGTATGGCATATGACAGTTGCCATGTCAACATGCCGTCAGACAATTGCATGGCCTACATTATATCATTCCAGTCTTCATCTACAATGACAAAGTGAAAGTTAATGGGTTTAGGTGGCATCAAGAAATTCAGATTGGAGTCATAGACGGACACTGTCATGTCAGTTACAATCTAGCACTGCACTAACCCAGCTTCTGATAGTGTGATTAACTGCAACACCAGTACAATCACACAGTGAAGCTTACAAATTCACAGCTAGTCAAGAAATTCCCCACATTTTTTGGCGCCTGAAGATTCATTACCATGTTCACAACTACCAGTCACTGGTCCTTAACCTTAGCTAGCTGAATCCAGTCTGCCCCCTCCCATTCTCTTTCCTTAAGATACATTTTACTATTATCTCATCTTTGCCTAGGTCTCCCAAAGTGGTCTCTTGACTACACAGCAAATATTAATCTTATGTTAAATTCCATTTTGTTTGATCAGACAGTTCCTCTGGTAACATTTCTATCAGAGTAAGAATAATATATGCTACACTTCAGGGAAGCACTGAGGAAATATCTTGTAGCTCATTGTTTTTACTCACTTAATGAATTTTTTACACAGTCAAAAAAATTAATTATAATAGTGATTATCATTCTGTATTGTAAATTATGACAAAATACCAACTTGAGTCTTCGATATGCTTTGATATATTGTTTCATGTTTTTATCTTTTGTTTAATTATTGTATATTTTGTACTGTATTGGTTAATTATTGTTTGTCATGTGTGTTGGTGTCTTTTGTCTGTTTGTGCTTTTGTAGTGTGAGTCTGTATTATTGACATGTTTCATATTCTGTTGTATTAACGGGCTTTGGATCTGTGAAACGTATAGGCATGTATGTATGTACTAACAGTAAAGTTGAAAATCTGTCGCCATACATGCCATGAAGGCATATAGGGGAGGAGAGGGGAGGTATAGTTCCACTCATTCTTAACCTCAACACTTAGATGAAAGTAATCACTTAATGTCCTGGGAAAGAGCACCTGCTTCCCATTGAATAGGAGGTTGGGTGGGCCCCACAGCTGGACTGGACACTGGCGTGCGAGAAAAATCTTGATACTGTCAGATATCAACCCACAATTCCTCAGAATGACAATAAGCACAAAAAGACAGCGAGTTTACTAATAATGAATACCTTAGGAAATACATGCAAAGCATAACAATTGTGGTGTGATTGCTAACTTTTGCTTCATTATCTTCAAAGAGAAAAAGTTTTAATAAAGCAATGCCTCCTGCAACTCAGCTACATTTTAATGTATCCTGCTATATGTGCAGAAATATAAATTCTGGTGGGGAGAAGTTTTAATTACTGTGAATAAGAAGAGATTTTGATAATGTGTGTGTGTTCAGTGAAACACTGTAAATTGGTGAACATACGAATGGAAATAATACACCGTGTAACAATTCTGGGGGCGTTCTTGACTTCTGGGAAAACTGTATTGGACACAAGTGTGTTGATTTTTCTGCATAATTTTTGTTTGAAACATTTTTCACTCTGATAAGTATTTGGTAAACTCAAGATGTGTGCAAAAAGAATGTGAAGATTTCCAACTAGCATTCATTATTTTTTCCAATTTGAACCAAAACTTTAATATGCTAACAAATTTTAGTGAAGTTCACCCAGTATCAAACTTCTTAAAAAAAAAAAAAAAAATAAAATAATAATAATAAATCTGTTCACTGATTCTTGAGTTGTCACATTCACTAGCTGAGGAGACCTGGGTTTGATCCCGGTCCAGTCCAGGTGTGATTTGTGGTGGATAAAGTTGGATGGAACAGGCTTTTTCTCCAAGTACTTAGGTTTTCCTCCCATCCATGTGATTCCACCAACATTCCATCACCTACCATAATTTTAGCAACTAAATGAGTCATATACTTCTCTCTCAGAAAGACAGACTGACAAGCATGGCGCAAATACAGGGTGCATTTCTGTAATTTTTAACTGTGGCCAACCCCTTCAAGAAAATACAGCATCTAATAGAAGCTTCCAGCTTGAACACCACCTAACTGAATACTTTTTAAAAATCGCACGACAACGGATTTAACGTATCTCATGAAATGCTGGAATTTAAAAGAATGTGATGAAGCCAATGAAAACTACACAAGTAACAAGTGACAGAGAGCACCATAAAACTACACCAACATAGCTCATACTGTCTATATGCCTGCATGTTCCAAGTTATCCATTAAGAATTTTAATATCACTCGTGTTAAATAAATTTTAAGGTCACTTTAAGTCAAGAGTAAAACTGGCCGATTTGGAAGATTCAAATCTTCTGGGATGTTATGCTGTGTTGAACGGTAAATGCTTACTGGTGTTTCAAGGGGTCACAGTGGCACAGCTTCATGCAAGACCACTTGCTTGACCACGAAGATGAAGGAAGGCACTACAATACCTCAAAACATCATTATTGTTTATATGACACAACAACATCCCAGAAGACCTGCATCTTCAGCAATATGGCTCTGAGAACCTCATATTTCACATGGTATGAATTTTGTTTCAGTGATTCATAATCATTCTATATAAAGTGGGAAAATTCACATTGCATGTTTTCTGAAGTTGCTGCATATTTAACAATGTTTTGTGGATTCAAGCTAGAAAATAAACTCAAATTTCCTGTCATCAAACTGGAATTTACATTCTGTACTAATGAATTCTTTGATTTTTCACATTACATCCAGACTTTCTGCATGTCTAGTACAGTTACAACTTACCTGTGTCAGACTCCACAATGCAGTATATGCAGGGTATGTTTGTAGTCTGTCTCATTTCAACAATTACAAAAATCTGAGACACTTCATTCAATTATCAAGGGAGCCAAATCCCGCACTTCCATTTTACTTCTTATTCAAATTTTTACACACTTACTTTCTTCACTACAGTTTTTAGAAATACAGCATAACTGTCAAAATATTTCCTATCTGTGGAACTCCTCAAGCATCTTCCAGGTCAGTCTGACAATTCACTTTCTACTCGTACAATAAATAACTGCAAACTTTTGGCACCACAAGTGTTGTATTTTTTTGTGGTTCAGTGAAAACAATGCTATCCTCTACATCCTACACTGCCAAGAATGGAAGGAAAGTGGGGCTTCCCCAATGGACAATCTCCTTCCTGCAAAATGTCATGACAGTCAGGCCTGGCAGTAGGTTCTATTCCTCAACAGCACTGACAGTGTACTGACAAAGGCACATTTTTGCAGGATTCTCTGCTTCAGTAGTATGAGACCTGAACTGCCACTGTCTGCCAATTCCACCATTTAAACCTGACACTAGCAAAGAAGTAACATGGCAGTAAGTGGTTGCTACTGTCACATGAACTTCGTGTTTGTTATAAGTGCCTTCAGCATTGTCCTCTCATACTCGTCATTTCATCTTATCTTGGTGGGTGGCAGACACAATTAACACACCTCACATGATTCTCCATTTCTGTGCTAGACAATTGCTGAAATTTGGCCATTAATTTTGGACTGGAAAACCAATATGGTGAAAACCGTACAGTAACAAGTGGTGTCTAGCACATCCACAATATTAAACAGAGAAAATATCACCTACCATTTACTTTATATCCCTTACACAATTCAAAACCTGAAAAATTTCCAGAATCTGCCTCTCTGATTTTACACAACTCTGTCTATATACTCATCAGTATTTCTATTGATGAATACCTGGAACTGATTCTGTTTCCTAGAGCCACATATGACCTCATCAACAGTCACTTGTACATTTGGTGCATAGAAATTCTGGAAATCTGTGAACAGTTTGTATGTGACTGGAAAGCCTCTTAAGAAGTCCAATCACTTTACTTACACGAAGCACTGTTCAGTTGGCAGAAACTCATTTTTGGCAAGGGGAGGGTGAAATGAACATAGCACATACATACATACATACATACATACACGATGCTTTTTTGACAGCAAAACGTGGGGGGCAGCTTCACATTTCTGGACTACAGCATTTCCTTTTATAGGCTGCATGCTAGCTTTTTGAAACGGAAGTTTGCAATCCAATAACAAAATTAAATTTAGCTTACAAGATTGTCTTTCAGGCTTCTGTGTAGAACTTCACCCAGAATGTAGCGTTTTCTAGCCATGGCCTGCAACTCTAAATACATTACACAAAGTTATTATAATAGTTTTTTTAAATGAAGATTTCGTTACTTATATATTCTGCCAGCATTAAATTTGTCAGATACAACCCCAAACACTCATACCACCACCGCTTGGCTTACAAACAATGTTTAATAAGAAACTTACGGAGTGTTTGCAATCTACCTCCACACAAAATTTTACGTGCCTAGTTCCAATGCTTCATTTGTTACTAACACCAAATGAACATCTTTTGTGGCTGCCAACCTGTTACTTGACATTCAAACACAAAATGCTGCATACTTTTCAAACATCCACTATCACACCATTTCCACACACTACGACAAACTTACACTCCCACCACACAAGTTTCTGCATCTGCCAAGCTGTCATTACCAACTGCAGGAAATTGAAAAGTATGTAGTTTCAGTGGCTTCCAACTAACTGGGGGTGCATTCTAATTTTCAGGCAAACAGGTCACCTCATTCAAACATTGAAGGAGATGGGGAAACACACAGGTAGCATGGTGGTCTGTTTTTGAGACACGCTACAAATAAACTTGACTAGAACAAGAAATAAAATTGCACTCCAGTTTTACCTAAGCGGTTGCCTGCATTTAAGTGGAAGACTTAGCCACTTCCTTATGCAGTTCATACCAGTTTCTGTGTGTAATACAAAATTATTTACATTCAAGTTCAGAAATCACAGCCTATGTCTCAGACATGGAGCAGAATCTTGAAACGCGCTTGTAAAATAAATCAGTTCTCATATTTTACCACTGAAATACCAGAACCCGGTTCATTTTATAAGGTGTGTTAACCGTGTCACCCTGGCTAGCACAATTAACGTGACCACTCCACATCTGCTCTGTCTATTGTTTTATGAAACAAGCTCTGGGACAAACTTACGAATTCTCATACTTCAATCTCTATGGTAAAGCTAGCAGGAAATATAAAATAATAAATGCTATTTTAATTATCCGTTTTTCTGCATAACTTCCACCAGTATGGAGTCCAGCTATGTTAAATTTTCCCAACATAACCAAAAATATTTGCATTATCATCACCTTTGTTAAATGTTATATAAAAAAATAATACACAATTTGTAGGTTTGTTTATGATATAGCTTCATATAAAATTTCACATACCCAGCTCTAACACTGCGTTAGTTTTCACTGCCATATTAGCTACATATAGATTCTTTACAGGTGCCATTCTGCTGGTTTACATTCTACAGGAAATTATCAAAATATGCATATTTTTCAAGGATCTATTTACCTTCAAAAATTTCGGGACTATACATCAAATGGTGTTAATGTTCCTCCCACTCGAGAATTTTGTGTAACTGCTATGTTGATACTTTATATAGACGGTTACAATTAGAAAGCAAAATGCTGCAGTGGCCTCAAGATTTTCAGTACAAGTTAACTGAAAATACTTAGTTTTCCAGGGCTTCTAGCTTTCCTTACAAAGTAATCAAATCAGGTCACATGTCTTACAATTATAGCAATCACACTTCATTCAGTAAACACACATGCAAAGAAATGTGTTTAAAAATAAACAACTGAAGGTCTTTATGTCACTGCTATGAGGAAGAAAAGGCAAACATACTAAACGTCAAAGTTGTACCTCAGAAGGGACTGTTATTTATTGGTGTTGTGTACACTTACTGTATTATCCACACCAGATGCTAATGAACACAACTTCCTGCTATGAAGTCCATTCACGTAAAGGAAGAGGTCACAAATGCAGCTCTTTTCACTGAATTCTCATTTTGAAAAGTTAATTACTGTGGCAGAACCTATATCCAGTGCACTGTTATTCGGGTAATAACGTATGTGAACTTCATTCCAACTGGAATAAGTGCTATTCATCAATATAATACTCAATTCTTACGACTGTTATGAGCGAAGGTGAGAAAGTGCTACAAACAATAGAGTACTGACTTCCAAAATTAAATTTAAAAAATAAACCCCATAAATAAAGACAATAATAAGGCCAAAAAATGGGATAAAACTAATAATATAAATATATTGACTATCACATGTTAAATAAGGTAAAACAGATAGTTGCGTACAATGACACAAATTAAGCAGTGAAAAGTGTATGACTGGTCAATGGTTATGAAGTGCTGAAAAGCTGCTGGTAGTTCTAATCAACTTGTATAATTACAAACTATATCCAAACTGTTCAGCTAAATAAGCATACTTGCTGATAAAATTGATTTTTTACATAGCACGAGCACCAATTACAACAAACCAGAAGCAATACTATGTCAAATATTTACAGTTTTGTAGACGCCACAAATTACATTCCACCACATAAGAGAATGGAGTGAAGAGAGCTCCATTACTGATGCCTACAATGACATACACAACATATATATAGGTCTGTATCCTATCTTAATGGATGCAGTTTTCCCAGTCTCTTGTGATAAATACACATAACCCTAAACATGGCACATCTATCACACAGAAAGCCTGCAACTTCCAGGACATTCTGTGACAGCTGCCATGTTCAGGGACACCTGTACATACAGGAATAAAATCAAAGTTATTCATAATTACAGAGCTATTTGACAATAATCACAGAATTTGCTGAAAAGATAGACTAGGACACGGAAGTGGGTCATCCAAAAAGACGGACAGTGGTTGCATATTGGTGAGCTGAAAGATGCAGTACGTTGCGTACTACAGCACAATAATCATATCCAACTCTGGTTACGTGGTCCTTGATTTTATTGAAACCATTTCCACCAAATGAGACGAATAACCAAATGCCAGTCAAATATCCAGTCAGTAACATGCCGAGTAAGGAAGGACTAACCCACCTACTTGTCAAAATATACTGACCAGACTATTTGGGTTGTACTTGTAGAGGAATGTAATCTTCTCTTACCAATACTCACATCACTTTCCACTTCAATTAGCACATCCATTTTTCACAGTTCTTTTCTTCTTTACAGAAAGAATACATCACCATCACTGCATATAACTCACAGAACACATCACGTTTTATTGTATGTCCACTTCTCTTGGTTATAAATTACAAAGTTTCAAGGCAATTTATCATGCCTTGCACCAGGCGGGAGAAAAAAATATGATTATGCATTAGATAATGTGTCAATTTGTGGCACAAGGCACAGTACTCTGGTTCATGTCACTCACCTTCTAAAAACACTTCCTAGTGATTACTGTCATGTTACAGTATCATAACAAGATGGGCAATTTAATACTCTAACAACACAGCTCCACACTAAAGAATGATCCTGCTAAACATACTTCAAAATATTAAACAGACATTATGTGTGTAACTTTAAATTAAACTAAAGAAATCCAAAATTATGACAAAGTAACTGCTGACAGGTCAGTCTAAAAGTAAGGCGATCTAATTTATACAACAAATACAAGCACTGAAACGCATAGAAGACTACAGAGGTATTAGTAATTAAGAGCTTAGGTGAACTAAATTTTAATGATTCCATGCCACTGTAGCCTTTTAATGCTTGGGCAGATCAACACTACCTGTGACTAGCCTGAAAATGTGACCACATACTGCATTCAAAATATAACACGTGAACCAACCTCTACATAATACATAAAAAAAGGAAACTGCCACCTTCAATTAACCATTAAACACTGACATCTGTACACAGTACTGTGTTCATGTATGTTAGGGTAATTTACATTTAAAACTCATCCATCCTGGGCAGCAGTTTGAATTTAAACCCCAGCACATTTGAAGGGTCGGATGACAAAAAAAAAATTTAATTTAATTAGTTGGAGGAAGAGTATTATAGTGTTATGAACTGACAAGACAACAATAAAGAATAAATGACACAGCACACTGTCTCTCTCCTTATACACAGTACACACTTGTTAACCTGACACATTTGTTACAGGCTAGCCCTCATTTCTGTTTCCAAAAGCTTCTTTCTTTGATCCCTCTAATACAGCATGCTGTAAAAATATACTTTCAAGAATAAATCTTACAAATTGATGACAAATAATACAGAGAGGTTTTTAATCTCTGTACCACTTCCAAGTACAGCATCCCAAACAGAAGAATATTTGCTATAACTAAAGCTGGAAGAGTTGGAATACTGCGTAGTGCTAATAAGTGACTTACGGCATGAAAGACAAACGTGATAATAATGTCTATTTGTTACACATAAAAATATTGTACACATTCAATATAAACTGTTTCTTTAGACAGTTTATAGTAAAAAACAAAAAAAGAATAATTTCATACAGGAAGCAGCAAAACGTACAGTACGACAGCATATGTACCGATCCTTTGTAATGACAACAAACAATACACCATAAAATTTGAAACATAATCTTTCATAACCGTAACATACCAGTAGTTACAGTCATACGAGCTTTACTCACTGAACATTGCTCAATGCCTGCCCTAAAAATGTGACAAAAACAGATGCATGTGTTTATAAAATTACGGTCTTCTGGTACATGAGACTGTGCAGTTTGATAGACTGTAACCAACACTTCTCAGGAATCTGGTGCCTCTTTCTTCACAACAGATGAATCACTCCCACTCTTCTACCCTGAAGACAGAGGCAGCATGATTCCCTGCATATTGGTACCTCCCTTCTAACGTACACAGTACTGCACTTGAGAAGATCATGATCTTAATACAGTATATTCACTGGCGAAGAACCTCAATTATCAGAATCTGTACTGATTATGTACTCTGTTTATTTGACCTTGCAACTTATAAAACACTACACCAGTTCAGCAACACGAAAAACCTGCTGTCTCAAACAAACGTACTGCCGACACTTACCTACAAGCCAAATTCCAGGTATCCAAATTTCTGATTCATCATATCACTGTAAATACACACACCCCAAACCTATGTGGGTACCAGGGCCGGCCCAAGACAGGCATGTGCCCCAGGCAGATGCCCAGCTGGCCCGTCCCTTGGTCCAGCCCTGGTGGGTACAGCAACACCAAATTTCTTGTTTAGGTTTGAAAGTTCTGACCAGGGCAATCACAGTGTTAGGGCTACACGAAGTCAGTTTCAGATTTCCATAAGGACTGCAGCATACATCAAAACACTCCAAAGAACAAACGGTTACAAATAACTCATATTTTATACAATTCCAAACGCAAAACATGATTCAAAACAGTCAGTAGAAGACTGTAAAAAAACAGAAATGTCAACTATACTGGTCAGATCAGATATATCAAATTAAACAAAGACACATATGTAAAAGCATGTACCAGGAACATGGGCATTGAACACAGAGAAAAAGTACACATTTTCATGACTCTACACACGCGGGAATTAAAAATGTGACACTTGATCAGTCTCCACTCTTCTAGGATGTGACAGCGTGTCTTTACACAAGTAATGCCCGACATTTCAAAGGCACTACTATGATTTGAAAAGTCAGGCCTGCTTGATCCTGAAGATGAAGGCAACATGATCCTTTGAAACATCAAGAACGGCTCGCCCGACAATACAGCGTCACATCCCAGGAGAACGGGATCATCAGTAACACCGCCATGAGAACCTCAAATCTTGCACTTAGAGATAAGCTGCGAGAACCTCAGGTCTCGCAGTTCGAGATAAGTTGTTCTGATAAAGAACTTGTTCAAAAAATTATTCTCAAGTAAACTTCTGTGCCTATTCTGTGTGTGTCTTCTGGTGTAAACTCTGACATTAATTTATCATATTAAAAGCATGACTGAAATGTCTGCCCCTCAAACTGCCAATGGTAGAAGGTATGGCAAGTCTGTATGACAACAGTGATATAAAGAGCACATCCATGGAATGTACAATCTATTTCATTAAAGATGTTCAATAATAACTTAAAGTATGATGACAGTTTTATATATTTCTATACAAATACTATTACCAAAGAGTTCAAGGTTTAAAACAATGCGATTTGCAGTAACACATTTAAATTGTTATAAGCAAATGAAAAGACAATTATTTTGTCTGCAATGTCTGATATATGATACAGTCCTTACAGTGAAAGTTAATTACATGCTTCATCCATTTACAATGCTGACAGGTAGGGGTACGTTATTTACCACGGACAAATTAAACACAGGCATTCTAGGAACACAAAAAAAAAAAAAAAAAAATGCTGTCACTGTCTGCCAGTCAACTGTCTTGCAACGAGCTGAAGTTTGATTAAACTTTCCAAACTAAACCAACCACCCAATTTACACAAAATGTGCAATCTTCAAATGTACAACTTTTAATTATGAACAGTACTTTTAATCACCAATAAACTATACACAATTTCAAGTTTCTTTTGTTTTTCTCCTGGAAACTTTTGTATTATGAGGAGAACCAAAATACTTGTACAAAATTAAAAAAAGAGAAGGACAGAATAATGGGACCACATGAATTCAAATTCAAGATGAATCTTAATGATGATTACAGCATGCTTTGAAGTTTCATTTACCACCACAAAATGTCTGGTAAGAATGTGTAGTTAGGAAAAAAAAAAAAAACACAAGATCATATTTCTTATAGTATAATATGACAAACTCTAATGATACCCAATATTTTATAATCTGAAATAAGTGTTTCCTTTATATACAATGCAATATTTGGTAATATTTAGGAATTTTTACGTTTGTCCACATTTCACTGATCTCCAAGCAACCTGAAGACACAAAGTCAGAAGAATTAAGTTATGCCCACTAATTTATTTTGCCACTTCACTATCTATTTGCAGAATGTCCTTGAGCATTCCACTGTTTGTACTTTCCACCACCTCTTCCTGCACCCCAAGGATTCATCGGCCTATGCGGAATGGGTGGTGGTGGACGAGTATAAATGGAGGGGATATTTTCTACAACAGGTGGAGGTAAGTTTGGATGCATAGTAGGTTGGTTAGAGAGTACCGTGTGCCTGCTGGGTGGTGGACCCCATCCTGTACCATGACCCCGTGGAAACACTCCTGTCATCACCACTGGAGGATACCCACCTCTGTCAGCTGGGGTGAGTGGACTATGAGACACATTATCACCAGGATTGCTACAATCCTCAATGTCTACCCTAGGTTCCGCAGTGTTATATGTTGTAGCAATTGGCAGTCCCTCAGTCACGGCATCTGTAGACTTCGCCTCACTTTTAACATCACCACTGTAACCCGAGTGTTGGAGAGGAGTGCGAGATTGTGGAGGAGGTGGTACCGTACCTGAATGAGGCTTCATGAGTATGCCAGCAGCACCTGACAGACCATGCCGTGAGAACAAAGCTGCGAGGGTTGCTCGGACCCCATCAGTTGCCAGAGATGACGACTCCTTGGTGCGTCCTGCATTGTTGCTCACTGCATTGTCACCTGCATACTCCACGTAGGCATCAAAAGTGTCTAACTTGTGACCCCGCCCCCATGAACTACCTCCTGTCAGTAATAAATGTAAGTACCCAATAATTATACAACAGAAATAACTGCTTCTGATGTGGAGGCATGCAAAAATATGAAACACAAACTCATATTTGAATTTACTTAATACCATATGTACACAAACACACATTTTTGGACAGTGCATGTGTGCAATTCAAATAACTTTACTGGTAATTGCAATAATGAACTAGTTTTGACAAGAACAACCCGTGCACAATGTCTGAACAGTGGGCGGTATAGGCTCTCTTTTAGAAAAACAGACTATAAACTTGAGGGTCATGGGGCAATGTTGATTTTCACAGATTCACATTCAATTTTCAATACAAAATGTTCTAACCTTGATTTTAGGCTTCCGCCGCGATGCTCATGTAATCTGTGGTCTTTTGGGTAATTACATGGCGTCGTGTGGTAATTATAAATAATTACTACACGACGCACGGTGCCTATGACTATGAAGAACAATTGAGACTGAATCTAATGGACATTAAGCAGAATGTATACTGTCCTCAGTGCAAAACTGTATACTAGCTTCAGCTGTTTCTTGCAGCATAAAGAAACAACAAGAGACTGCCAATTGTAAGGAAAATCAAACACATTCTGTTCTTTGTGGTTCTAAAGGAAAAAAAGAATACATCTATATTTACAGGTGCAAGTCATTTTGTTGTGATATCCACACAAGCAGGTACGTCATCAGTCACGTACCTTCGGAGTTGAATACGTGCTGCTTTGGGTCCAGTTTGTGGGGGTGTGCTGCTGCAGATGTGCTGTTGAACTTGTTGGCTGCAAGTACTGCTGCTTGTCTCAGTTCCTTGTGCAGCGTTTCGATCAGTTGATGAGTATGCGGGTCAGCCTAAAGAACACGCAAAAACCTCGCAACTCGTTTCTCTCTTTTTAATGATCAAGAGGGATACGATAATCCTGCGTGAAATTTGGAAAACAACTAATTAATGTCTAATCACCAACTAAATGCACTTTACTTAAAAAACCAAAATTAGGTTTCTTTTAAAAACGTTTAAAAACCCCTACATATGTTTCGGCTTCTAGAAAGCCATCTTCAGGGGGTGTCACGTAACTGCACTTGTTATTTAAAAATCACGTCCGTTACGTTACGTGACACCCCCTGAAGATGGCTTTCTAGAAGCCGAAACATATGTAGGGGTTTTTAAATGTTTTTAAAAGAAACCTAATTTTGGTTCTTTAAATAAAGTGCATTTAGTTGGTGATTAGACATTAATTAGTGAAAAAAGCGCACGGTGAACTTAGAATAAAATTGGAAAACAACATTTGAACCAAGGGAAAGCTGAACTGATTCTGAAATTATTGGATGACACTGCGTCAAATACCGTTGTTATGAAACATGTGTTTATGGTTAATTTGAAAGGAATGAAGCGTGCAGTTATCACTTACTTTGCTCAGAAGAAATGACTAAAACCGCACAAACCCTAATTATGGTATGGGACTCAAACCAGAGACCTTCTGATGCAAGAATCAAATTAAATTATACAGCATTTAATCCAACAATTGCACAATTAACCAACAAACAATCATTTGTCACTTTACAATGTGCCTCCTACAGTTTCGGCCTTAGCACGGCCATCATCATCTGCAACGATGGACGAATATTCACATGAAATGTAAAACATTTATAGGAGAAGTATCTGTAATTAGTCTATATTTTAAATACTTTAAAAATTTTAACTGTAAATGTTATATTTTGACTCCACATAGACACATCTGTAACAGAATCTGCCATTATTATATTCCTGTGTTGGAGACCTCCCTGGCGATGGCCATGCTAAGGCCAAAACATCTAGGAGGCACACTGTAAAGTGACAAATGGTCATTGTTAAGTGTGCAACTGTTGGATTCAATACTGTATAATCACTACATTGCATGGAAAATGGAAAACATGAAATCAAATTAAATGCCTACATCTAGTAATTCTATTGACAAAATCATAGAACAGTAAATTAATAAATAACCATGGAGCACAGTCCTTCAGCAGACGCCACGCTAGTTTATCAGTAATATCTTGTTGTGACACCAATTACCATAATCTTATGCTTACCAACGGGCTAGCTTCTGGGATCAAAACAGGATTCTGAGCCATTCCGTACATAATTCCAGTAACAGTATGTAACATTCACTACAATTTTAGAATCGGGATAACAAAATATTTAAGCACGTAATTTCTTTCATAAACATATATAATGTAAATTTCCATGGCATTCCTACAAAGACTAAGTACAAAATCTATAGGACGAATTTAATATACACACAAAACACCTGAAAATAACCTCTCACATCTTCTTCCTTAATTTGAAAGGCAGAAAATTAACCAACCGTTTCTTACTTCATGCAGCTTCTAAGGGTAACGCAAAGAGTTTAGTGACTGTAAAAAAGAGCGACTAGACTAGAAGAACTTACCTCATTCTCATTACGAAGAGCCAAGAGCTGTTCTGCCCTGATTGGCAGATTATTGACAAGGGAGTGCGACAGCACTGAAAGCTGCCTCTGTAAAGACATTGATTCTCCACCTCCCCCTGCCACCATTGAACCTTCTGCCACTGTGTGTCCCATTCCAGAGGGTGGTGTATGAGACACATCAGAATGATTGGACGATGCAGAAACGTTTGTGGCGTGCATACCGACACCAATGCGAGATGCAGGATTGTTAGGAGGGGTCAGAGATGTATCACAAGTTCCAATCCTGGGGATGGGCCTTCCTATTAGTCCCCCAGGAGGAGGAGAGGATGGAGGAGCTCCAGGGGAAGGCCCCAGTATTCCTCCACTTCCAGAAACAGCAAGAGCTGCTGCATATACAGCTTGGTTGTAGGCATCTTCACAGACCCCTCGAGAAGAAAACCCTGCTGCCTCTTTCTTCAGTGCTTTCGATGAGCTGTAAACAAAATTTTATAGACCACATGGTAAATGTGAATTTATAGACAACAGGGGTAAAAAAAATAAAAACACCACAATGAGTTTCTTGATTTGTAACTAGTGTATTATAATATTCAACAGAACTCTATTACTAGGATTTCTGAGACAACTTTTGTACATCAATTGTTCACAAATTCTGCTATCAAAGTATCTCGCTTCTTGGACGAACCTACAGACCAGCAAGTGTGATGAGTTCCTTTCAATTATCTGTGGGTGATATGCATATGCAGCTACTGTAACCACTTCCAAGGGTGGAGTGAAGACATATCACACACAACCCACCATATACATACACAAACACACACAATACACACACAAACACACACAATATACATATACACAAACACACACATAACATACACACACCACTTTGTATGTGCAAACTGTTGGTTGTATAGTAAGAAATTTTCACAATCTGTTCTCCAAACACATATTCTGTCAACTGAAGTAGCAACGACAATACAAAACATCAAAACATCCCGTTATGATCTCAAAGTAAACACCAATCGCTCCAATGCTCTTTAACCATTAAGAGAAAACAAAATTTTATAAACTGTTTCATCCATTTACATTCATTATAATTTAATGTGGAAAGAACAATCCCACAGCTGAATGACATATTAACTGATGGTCTAATTATAGCAAAGGTTTTTTATTTTATATTTAGAATACTTTGGACATTTTTTAGAAAGAGAGTTGATACTGCTGCAGCCATATTCACACCACCACGTCTGCTCATCCTATGACCACCACTCCTCAAACATGCCAGGCTGCATGCAAGTTGCCTATGCACATAGACGTCATAAGACTGCAACCAGACTACAGATATAACTCTCACACATTAGGAAGACTGAAACTGAATACTCAGACACACTTAATTTGTGATTTTTTGATAGAAATAAAAGTGTATCAGCACGAGATAACACGATTTGTCAGCCACCTGTAAACAGTGGACATTATGTGAAGGAAAAAGCACACAATGAAATCAAGATATGCGAGTCACAGACAAAATTTAAGGAGGCATAAGACTTGTGTGATACGTAAGCTGATATACTGTGTGATACGTAAGCTGATTTACTGTATGATACATAAGCTGATATACTATGCGATACATAAGCTGATATACTGTGTGATACGTAAGCTGATATACCACATGCTACGCTTTTAGACACAAAACACATATCAATCCCCAAACCAGAGTGGTCACCTCTTTCAAACAGATGGAAACACACGCACACATAAAAATTTACAAAACACAATTACATGCAACTTATCAGGATCTCTTATGCAGTAAATAAGCAGCACATCATAACAGCTGTACCACTGATGTATTTATTGAGAGGAAAACAAAAATTGGCATGACAAAAGAATATCGAAAAATAATGCTTACTCTTGCAACTCTAAGTGGATGGGACTACTACTGCTTTTCATGCAATCTGACTCTAGTTCAAAATTAGTCACACAGTTCAAAGCAAAAGGTTGTTTAACTCTTCTACTACTGTTAGTAATTATGACAGTTCACATCTACTGATGTGAATTCCAGTTTTCAAAGAACAGGGCAGTTATTATGCAATCTGACTGTGTAGTTAAAATTAGGCACAAAATCTACACAAAACAAAAAGGTTGTTTGACTCTTCTACTGTTGTTAGTAATTATGACAGTTCACATGTACTGATACAAATTCCAGTTTTCAAAGAACACGACAGTTACTAGCATAAATGGGAGCAAAGCAGGTGCCATTTATTCTAAAGACTTATCACAAAAAAATCTCAATTAGGATTCTCAGTTCCAAGAAACACCCAGACTGGGTGATGCTGGGAATATTTAACATTATCAGCATTAATTGTAATGAAGATTCATGACTTATGGGTTGTTATGTCACGGTTACCTACCGATGTTTTAAAGGAGTGTAGCGTGCCCTTCTTCAGTGTCAAGAAGTCCAGAAAGTCTTCACTCTGCTTGGACTGCTTGACCTTGAAGATAAAGGTGCTATGGTTCTGTCTAGCACAGCGGTATTCAACCTTTTTTGTTCGCATACCCCCAGATATAATTTCTCTTCAATTTTGTACCCCCAAAGTTGTTGGTGCATAATTCAAGTTATACATAATCTATAATCTACATCTAAAATAAGTTAAATAAATTACATCCAAAATAATGTATTAAATAATAAGTTATAAATGAGAAAAAAAAGAGAATCAAGCTATTAAATAACAAATATATTATTGTCTATCATATAAAAATTAATAAAGGAACAAAGGTATTTTAGCAAAGCAAAATTATATGTACTATGTGGAATAAAATGAAACTAGCCGCCCAGATAAAAATCGCATAAAGGAGAGAGAAAAATGGCGCTCCCAAATCACATGTCCTTACGTCCGGGTCTCTTGTGGCTAACCCTAAATCTGGCCCTGATGATTCAGTGTTTATCATGAAATAATATATTTGTATTTTTAAATTTTACGTACCCCCTAAGATGTCTTCGCGTACCCCCAGACGTACGCATAAACCAGGCTGAATACCACTGCTCTAAAACACCCAGGAACTATTAACGCAGTGACACAGCACAATGTCCCAGAAGGCTTGAAAAGCTTTTAAACAACTGGGTTGGTATTTAAATTTTAGCACATGGTTTATGAACAATGTGTTTTGTTTGAACAGAGAAAGATAAAATTATGAAAATAAATGGCATTTTGTGAAAAATAAAACAGAGACCATGCAGCATGTTTTAAAAATGCAGTAATTTCCTTGTTGCCTAAATACATAAAATTAATTTCCAGGGGTGTGTTTGTTTACATTTGTTCGCATACGTGAATGTAGTTGTTTAAAGGACATTCAGTAATGGAGCTGTAAGAATCAGAAATTTCACATCATTAGCAACGCTGAAATCACAACAGATACATAAACAAATATTTCTGGAAACAACGAAATCTTACTTCACAACCATATTTTACACATACTACAGCAACTGTGTTATTATCACATTTGTTTTTATTAGTGTGTTACTTATCAAACAGATGGGATGGCAATGTGACTAGGTTGCTAGCATTATCTCTTCTTCTCCTTTAACTTTTGAATCAAAAAAACAAATTTTCATTAAAAAAACGTACATGAATGTATGTCATTGTAAATTTATATTCCTCACTGAATTAATCTTTCCTAGTAATTACTGCAAATGGATGTATTCCTGCAGTGCAACAGAACACATTTCACATATATATATAAAGGATTATTTACAGTTACTCAGTATTCCAAAAAAATTACACGTGATTTAATAACCAACTTAATGGGGCAGTCCTTGAAAAGCTAACAGTTTATCAACTAGACAAGAAATTTCCTGCATTCATGGAACTAAAAAGTTCATTACGAAGTTCACACAAACCTGCAACTAGTCACCAGTCACAACGCAACCAGCCGGTGCAGTACACAACGCACAACTCGTACAAAATAACACAGGAAAACTTCGCAACATCCTTGTGATAACTGCATACAAGACCGAACTGCCTCTAATTTATATATAACAACAGATATGTAATTTTAACCTTTTATATAAACACATTCCCTAGGATTTTACAGCTGAAAGAAATAATACCTAAATCCATTGGGAACTGAGGTTTATTTTACCTTTATGTGGATGTACTAACTTTTTAAAATTGAACAACAGATGCAAAGTCTATGTAAAAAAACTTTGACCCCCTGAAGATGGCCTGTTATAGGCCGAAACATATGTAGGGGTGATTGACTTGGTTATTAAGAATACAGTGCACATGTTGGTCTAATAAAACTTTTAATTAGTTAACAAGATGCACGGTGAATACAACGTGAAATTCTGCGACTTGTTCCCATCCTAAACCAGATATATCCAGTCCACATATACCCCCCACCCTATTTCTTTACCATCCATTTTAATATTATCCTCCCATCTACAGCTAGGTTTTCCAAGTTTGGGTTTTCCCATCAAAAGCCTGTTATTTCTCTTTGCCCCCATACATGCCACATGTTCTACCTATCTCATCCCCCTTGTTCTGATCATGCTGAAGCTCCTCATAACATGATTTACTAAAGATAAGTATTTCTTCAATTTGCTTTTCTCATTAATTCATCGTTGTTCCGTTTCTTGATGTTTCCATGCATTTAAACTGACATATTTTTAAGTGAATTAGTATTATTATACACCAAGCTAGCTGACTCAAGCAGTAACACTTGGGATTTGTATTAAGGAGATGTCCAGTTAAAATCTTGGCCACAACACTGCCACCCTGGATGATGCTTTAAGCTACCCAAGTTAATCATCCACAAATCATCCCACCGTTCAGTGCTATGCAGTTTCTGGTAACACTGCAAAGCAAACTGTAAATAAACAACGTATTATTGCTGCTTTAAAAATCTGTGGTGGATTTTATTTAGTTGTCTCAGATCTTTCTTTATGTTCATTTACAATATTGGAACAAAAACATTTTGACACAATTTATTAGTTACGTCAGCAATGAATAATAGTCATGTAACAGCGTTTTCTGTTTAGCTAGCCTCTAACTTCAGCAGGGTGCATTTAAGGGCAATTATACAGGGTTATTCAAAATGATTGTCGGGGTTTTAACAACTTGTCGTACACAATACACTTGAGATAGGAGTATATGTATCTTTTTATTTAATAGAACAACACTCCAAGTTTTTGTGACATACCTTACAGGTGCTCTATATGTGCACCCTTTGTGATTCTACAAACATCAACACGATAATCGAGTTCGTTCCAAACTTTTTCTAGCATGTCAGTGGTGATGGTTTCAATGGCGGTTCTGATTCGTACCTTCAGTTCCGGGATACTTGCGGGAAGAGGAGGAACATAAACCTGATCCTTGACGTAACCCCATACAAAGAAATCACATGGGGTTGCATATGGAGAACGAGGTGGCCAAGTTGTTAAAACAATCATTTTGAATAACCCTGTATATTAGAAATTCTATTACCTCAGGAAAAAAAATAAACAGCTTCTTGTGAGTCCTTTATGATGCAGTGTTAATACCCACACACAAACAACAGCACTATTCAACATCAGAAGACACATATACTGTTTCATACTTAAGTTAAGACATAATTAAATAAGAATAGTATAACATAATGACAACACAAACATTTAAAGCCCTAAGAAAAAACAGAAATGAAGAAGAAAAGTCCACTCAAGAGCTCAATCCTGGAGACTGATAACAAATTACACAAAACCCAGATTCACCAACTGCATCACCAACATGCTATCCCTGTGAGAAACGGAATGTGTACAGTAAGTCTTTTTTACACACACCACAAGAGCTTTTTATCTTAAAATAAATCTGTTCCAATGCTTTAGAGGCACATGCTGCCTCCATCTTCAGGGTTACTAAATCAGGTGTAGGTAGCTGTCACGTGAGAAACCCAGAACACTGCAATTTCAGCCTTTTTTATTTTAGCTGAGTTAAATTTTACATTTCATTACAACCCTTGTTACTTCAGCATGTTCACACCAACCAATCTGCATAGTTTAACACTCCTGCCACATTTAACATCCTGCAAAATCAATATGAATGCCATTCAAGTAATTTTCTATTATAAAATTATTTAGCCCCAGAGAAGTGCAAGAAGTGATTCAATTTCTGTCATGTAGTTATTCACAGCAGCAAGTAACACATCACAGTATTACATTTAATATCTGCCAAATAAACAACCAGAAGTTAAAAAACTGACAATATGTGACTGGAAACTAGTTTGGTGGTTAAGTGTACTTAACACTTTCACTGCCGGGTATTTAAATCCCAGAGGGTGTTAAATTGCCAGGGATTTATTGAATGTTAAACAACTAGCGTGTCGTCTTATAAATTATTAAATATAATTACATATAAAATTATATATAAAATGCATATATTTTTTATAGTTGTCAGCTAGGGATTAATAAAGATGTAAAATATGTTTCCTGAAAGAACTTATTGTGTGCGAGGCCTATTTAAGGCAAAAGAGCAGAGCAAATTTTAGATCGACTAAAGTCGACGCTGGCAAATTAAAACGTAAATACTTAAAACGACCATGGTCGACTTTGGCAGTGAAAGTGTTAAACTTTATTCATGAGTACCTGGTCCATATCTGGTATTTTGCATTTCCTTTTCCCCCACTTGAATGGATAATATTAAAAGGGGTCACAGGCAAACAGGATGGGAGGGGCACAGATTTTATTAATTTCACTCAGAAATGGTGGGGCTCTTCTATGACACCTTGATTCAGGGTACAAGATGAGTGAATGGAACGGAATGGCTGCAGAGAACAGAATAATAACAGCTGATTCTGTTAACCAATTCACTGTATATTATTGAATTTATTCCTCCTATAATTCAAAATATAACCCCCTGATTTCAAAAAGTTTTGTGTACATACGGTGAACAGAAAATATTCCCTGAAGGTACATTATACTGAACACATTCCCTGCAGTTACATTACTGAACATAAAGCTTGTGGTTACCTTATTGAACACATTCCCTATAGTTGTCACCAAACACATTCCCTGCAGTTACATTACTGAACATAAAGCTTGTGGTTACCTTATTGAACACATTCCCTATAGTTGTCACCAAACACATTCCCTGTAGTTACATTACTGAACACACTCCCTGTAGTTATGCAACAACTGACAAATCCTGTTTTTGACATATAGAACCACCACATAAGCTGCACGGGAAGTTATGATAAAACACTGACACATGGTACATTCAAAAGACCCTACACCATTTCCAGACAAGTCCCAACGCCACAATTTTTGACATTTTATAGAAAAAAAAATTATTCGACAATTACCTTTCACACAAGGTCTGCTTCGAAGGGGTGCAGTTGGGGGAGCTGCAAGCAATTAGCCAACAGATTCTCAGTTTGTAAATCAGAAATAACAAAACAAGAGAATTCAGAGAAATTAAAATCAATAAAACTAAAAATTTCACAAAAAAGCTGACATTAAACTTAACACTCCAACCAAGAACCAGGACAGGAATATCAGCCTACTATGTGAAGTCTTACAGTATCAACACTTAACAGTATTTTAAACCTAAACCATTAAATAAACTGCAATACACATTACCCAGCTAAAAGTGACGATTATTTTTATCACAGTTAACATAGTGGATGCCTACAGATTACTACGCCAAATATGCATCACAACAGACATTGTTGCCTGGATTTAACAAAGACAAATAAATCATGTTCTAATTTAACAAAAAACATAACACTTTGCACTTACACCACATGTCTCAAAATCTGCAACTGTAAACACACAGCGGAGTAAAAAAATATGTACTAATAAAATAAAATAAATAATAACTAATAAAAAAACTAATAAAATAAATAAAAATAAATAAATAAAATTTTAATATTGATCTGAATAAAGTTGAACTCTTTATTCACTGTGTCAGAATTATCCTATAATGGGAAAGAATATGTCTATTTGTATCAATAATGTAGTTTAATGTTTCAACATCATGGCCAGGCACTGCCGTGACCCTGGCACCTCCCTGGTGGTCAACCATCCCAGTACTGACCACACTCGACATTGCTTAACTTCAGTAAATGATTGGGAACTAGTGCTGCCAATGGCAGTTGCCTATCAATAACGTAAAGAACTCTCTAAACTGAAGACGTGGCACACATGTCAAGACAACACAAAATCCACATGGCCTGTGAAGAATTTGTTAAGGGGGGAGAGAAAGAATTTCATTGTGTTTAAAACTGCTACATTCTGGTATAAGACATCATGAAATATGGCAAAAGCATAGAGACATTTGAGAGCACTTACTGACGCCATAATCAGGGCAACTTAGTGATGGTGGCAGCAGGCTCCTCTGAAACGAATCTAACCTTCTGCCAGATTACACAGTGTCACATCACAGACAACAGTCATCTTCAGTCACTACCTAAAGAACCTTAACTTTCATGTACCGTATTTCACAGAAGTTAATTTTGTTGACCTGTCAATGAGTTTCCATAATTGTCCTGTATGGCAAAATTTTTAAACCCCCTATGCCCAGTGAAAAAGTGTTTTATAAAAGGCCCTTTTTTTGAAATATTATGTTCATTCTACTATTTTGCAAGTGACTACTCAGAAGATCAGTGCAGTAAATTAATTTGAAAATGATATTCAAGTGGTTTACGTAGGTATCCCACATTCATTTTATATGGAATGGAAAATAAATTGACATATGATGCCAAGGCATAACAAGCAGCTGATATGTATGTATTCATGTTACTTCCTTGCCCCAAAACACAGTTTTCAAGAATAAAACACAAGTTCCTCCATAAACCAACAATTCACATTTTACCTGTCTACAACAAAAGCTCTACTTACCCGCCAATATCCAGTCCTTCATCAAACAATTTGTTTGCACCTGACTTGTCCTTAAGCAGTATGGGTTTGCCAGGTGGCAAGTTCTGGAGAGATTCTTGTTGCTCCTTCAACTGACGACGACGCTTTTTGCTCCACAACTCATGACAATCTTGCCATGTTGGCAGTTCTGGAGGAGGCATCCTGTACAAACACACAATCAGACTCCCTAATTTTAAACCTTAATACCTCAATTCGAGACATATAATCAATAGGGATTGTTGTGGTATGTTAAGCAACTCATAATGTTTTCATTCCCTGCCCACTCAGCATGTGCAATGATCTCTCTCACGACAGTAAAACTGTTTGCCTAACGCAGCCAGTATGATGGTGTCTGATGTGTGACATGATTTGCTGAGCTCAGGTCCACTGTAACCATTCAATGAAACTTTAGAATCTCCAAGTGCCAAATCAATGTCACTGGTTTACTTATTTAAAAAAATGTATTTTGTTTGCATGAAAAAAAAAAAAAAAACAATCCCATTACAGGCCTTGACAGGCCCTTAGGGCTCCAGGAGGTCGAGGCTCCCAGGTTTTTAGACAATCGGCACATGAAGGTGGTAAGGTTGTCAGCCCTACGCACCGGCCGCCTTTACCCCCCAGGAAAGATTCCTGGTACTCATTTCTGGTAGAGGCTGAGTCGACCCCAGGGCCATAGTGCGACCGAAACGATTATGTCAGTGAAAAATTCCAGTGACACCATCGGGAATCGAACCCACGATATTCCGGTTTGTAGCGCAGTGCCTCAACCAACTGTGCCACCGTGTTTGCATGCACATTAAAAAACAGGTACAGTAAAACCCCTATTTAATGCATTGCTGGGGGATTAGAATATACAGTAGAACCCGGATAAGAAGTCCCCGCATAAGAAGTTTTCCCCTGTAAGAAGTCTGATTTTTAAAGTCCCGAAATCCTATTGCTTTTAATAAGCTTCCCTCTTAATAAGTCTTCCCACTTAAGGAGTCCCTAATCCTCTGGTCCCTTGAAAGACTTCTTAACAGGGTTCTACTGTATTTCACTAAATAAAAGTTTTCATTAAATGGAGGTTACATTGTTTATATGGAGCTATTGTCGGGACATGAAAAAACCATCACTAAATGCAGGAACATTAAATCGGGGTTTTACTGTATTATTTCAGATAATACAGTATTTTCAGCAATTTATGATCCATACACATAACTTAAAACACTTTCCACTTTATCCCCAACTATTCTCACCCATGCAGAGCCAACTTAAAGCATTAACAAATAAAGAAACAACAAACACTTACTTTTCTGGGCAAATATTCTTGAGCCACGCAGATTTAAGAGCATCTTCAGCAGTAATTCTCTTCTCTGGATCCAATTCTAACATTTTGTCTAACAAGTCTAGTGCAGTTGAAGGCATGAAAGAAAATTCTTCTCGCAAACGTCGCCGATGGGGTTTCTTAGGTTTCAATGTGTGCCACAATGGCAATTTGATTACCGATGGCCACACTGCAGGTGTCGGTGTACCACAGAGGTTTGAAATTATCTCCAGTTGCATCAACTCAACATTGCCCTGTCCCAAAATACAATAAACAATTATACACTAATGATACAAGCAACAGCACGACACAAAGACACTGCAAACACAGCCTGAAGTGTACCAACAAGCAACTGGAGGACACAGCTATATTACGATATTTTAGGTTATTACAGCGGTGTTGCCGACAATTCTGGTCTTCTAATGCACTGACATTGGGTACGTGGTTCCCAACATTACCGTATATTGACTGGAATCTGCCGATTGCTCTGCGATTCTCATCCAGTGGCGATACTCTCTGCATTTTAATTTATTCCATTACTAACCCATCACATCCTCAACTCCACGTGATCTGAACCTGCCAGCTCCTCCCCTCATTACTTGTCACTGGACGTTTTATGCCTTAACACCTCTTTTCAGGATCACGCTAGCACACCTAGGCCCCTCTCACGCCTTTCCCGACCACCCACTAAATGACACCTCCTTTCTCCTGTGCTGCCTATTCTTCTTAGACTGCTTGAACCTGAAGATGAAGGAACTACGGTCTTCTGAAACGTCAGGAACCATTCAACCAATGACACAGCGCCACAGCCCGGAACCGAATCATTGCCAGGTTACCAATATCAAAGAAGAAATAGGAACACCATGCCACTCCTGGGGTTATCAGCACGAAGTGTGTAAAATGAATGCATAATCTATCCATCCAGCAGCCCACATTACCTCTAGAACTATCCAATTAATTTAAATGAAATTTTACACTGGGACATAATTACAACTTATTAATTTAATTTTGGCCCATTAAAAGGCCACTATAACACTTCCTTCAGATATAGATGCAAGCAGATTAAATTAAATACAGTACAGCGTCGATTATCCGAACGTCAATCATCCGAACCACTGTCGGTAAACAAAGAGTTACTATGTACTGTACTTTCCAATTACTGGTTACTATACTGAAATATTACTAAGCTGGTTAAAGCATTTGTTTCCGATTCCTCGTTTGTAAAACAATTAGGTGAGTTCCAAATAAATTTAGTATGCATCATTATTCCAATAGTTGCTGGTTATCATACACAAACCATTTCCTAAATCAATTATTTGATGATAACATTTGTATTTCAAAACACTACATGCTTAAAAATATAACCTTGCATACACTAATTTAGTTGTGATTACACTTTGTTTGGTATAAATTGGGTATTCTCATGCACGTTTGATTATACGAACAATCTGATTAACCGAACTTCCTCAGTCCCAATTAGTTTGGATAATCGACGCTCTGCTGTATCTATAAGAATGACTTAATGAACAAAACAATGACAGATGTTCTGAAGTACAGATCTCATTAACCTTGATTTCAGGCTTCCGCCGCGATGTTGATGTAATCTGTGGTCTTCTGGGTAATTACAAGGCGTCGTGTGGTAATTATTTACCGACACGTTGTCCCGAAACGTCGGTAAATAATTACCACACGACGCCGTGTAATTACCCAGAAGACCACAGATTAGATCTCATTAAGATCTGTAACCTCAACTTGAAACATTTTTATATAGTGTATGCTTTAAAAACAGAAGGAAAAATAATTTATTCCTTTACACACAGCATAACCTGCACTGCTATGTGATACGATTCCAGCAACTGCATATCGCACAAGCTATTTAACGCACTGAAATTAATTAATGTGTGGGTGTTTTTTGTATTGTGCGTGTTTTTTTTTCTTGTACTGTGTATGGGTGTTTTTTGTAAGGTGTGGATGCTTTTGTAAGGTGTGGATGATTTGTAAGTTGTGGATGTTTTTGTAATGTGTGTACGGTGTTCTAATATGTGTACTTGTATTTACTGTATGTATTTTGTTTACTGTATGTATTCTGTTTTGTATGTGTAAGGGTGTTTTAGTAAGGTGCGTACAGTTTTCTAATATGTGTATTTGTATTTACTGTATGTATTTTGTTTTGTATGTGTATGGGTGTTTTTGTAAGGTGTGGATGTATTTGTAAGGTGTGGATGTTTTTGTAAGGTGTGGATGCTTTTGTAAGGAGTGGATGCTTTTGTAAGGTGCAGATGTTTTTGTAATGTGTGTACAGTGTTCTAATGTGTGTACTTGTATTTACTGTATGTATTTTGTTTTGTATGTGTATGGGTGTTTTTGTAAGGTGTGTACGGTGTTCTAATATGAGTACTTGTATTTACTGTATGTATTTTGTTTTGTATGTGCATGGGTGTTTTTGTAAGGTGTGAACGGGGTTCTTCTAATATATGTGTACTTGTATTTACTGTATGTATTTTGTTTTGTATGTGTATGGGTGTTTTTGTAAGGTGTGGATGTATTTGTAAGGTATGGATGTTTTTGTAAGGTGTGGATGTTTTTGTAATGTGTGTACGGTGTTCTAATGTGTGTACTTGTATTTACTGTATGTATTTTGTTTTGTAATTGTGTATAGTTTGTTTTGTATTGTTAATTTTATGTATATTTATATGTCCATTTGTATTGTGTGTACTAGTGTAAGGACTACTGCCACCGGGTGAAAACCCAATTGCAGTAAATAATAATAATAAATAATAAAATATTCTACACCTCTGTACAAGGCCCAGAGGTGTAGAACACCTCTGCCTACTAAGACCACCTGAGTATGAGTCACTCCTTTTACCTGATAACAGGGACTGATCCCATCCCCAAAACACAGCGTTTTCAAATTTTAAACCATGGTGCTGGACAAAAGCCCAAACAGAGGATGTTTCCAAAAGCATCTGTGGTGCTTTACTCCATCAGCAATTGATTTGTGTTTGTAATAAATGAATGGCAAGATCACTGAGATTTGCAAAATAAAAAAACAAAGTACTTTAGAAACATGAGTACTCTAAAGCAGTATACAACAATATACTCTTGCTAAATTTCAGGAATGATTTGTAACGCATTTTAATACAATGCAGTTATAAACATCACTTTATGACTGTCATTAGATTTAGGGTCATTATATTATCTAACTACCAGGTGCAAATTCCTCTCAGCTTGTTTATTATATTAAAATACAGTCCACTCAACAAACCACCCACACGCATGGTGGAGTAGCAGGAGGAAACGAAAAATAGCAGTTGTGAAATAAAGTAAGGACCCTTTATTACACTTGGCAAGGATGTGACAAATCTTGATACATGCAACACAAGCAACTGTAAGGACTGGTCATTCTAGGCAGAATCAGCAAAGAGGGATTTATCATTAGCACTGTAATGAGCTCTCTTAATGACTTCAGAACCAAACTTCTAAGCTGAAAGTCCTGTCCCCTTCAATGTAAAAGATGTGTGATGAAGCTCATTAATGTAAACTGTATGAGAACTAAACGGGGCTGGTAATGTAAGAATTTCACATTCCAGCACGGGACTCTCAACCTTAGTCTTCCTGTGTGCATCAAGAAAATCTTCATTCCCAAAGATCTTCTCAAAAAAATCACAGGATCATGAACAAATACACAGCAACTGCATTGTAACAAACTTTTAGGTCTAAAAGCATTGTAGGAAATATATGAACTGTGATGTCTCACAGCAGTACTTATTAAAGAATACTGACTTCTGTGATGTGATGCCACATACTGTTGACTTGCCGGCTTGTACCAGTGTTTTGGAGGAACATGTTGCCTCCATCTTCAAGGCAGAATAATTTCCCTACCCTGTAAATGGAGGCTGCAGGTTCTTCTAAAAGGTTGGCACTTATCAACCAGGTGGGCCGGGATAGCGTAGTCAGTATAGCGACTCGCTATGGGCTGGACGGTCCGGGGATCGAATCCCGGTGGGGGCGAGATTTTCCGCAGCCACCCAGACCAGCCCTAGGGCCCACCCAGCCTCCTATACAATGGGTACCGGGTCTCTTTCCCGGGGGTAAAGCGGCCGGGGCGTGGAGTTGACCACCCACCCTCATCTAGTGCCAGGGTTAAAGAAAGAGTAGAGCTATACCTCTACTCCCCCTCTGGGCCTTCATGGCCTGTTCTACGGAGAACTTTACCTTTACCTCATCAACCAGACTACACAGCATCATAGCCCAGAAGGCTGAAATCTTTACCATAGAAAATAATTCCTGAGCGTCCATAATAACGCTTGATAGCTGAAAATAACTACAAAACACTTACAAATTAACATTAATGAAATTTAAAAACAGCATAGCAATGTTCAATATAGCCCTTTGTCATGCATCAGCCGCGTTAACTGGTTTAAATACCTTTCGGGGACGGAGCCAGTCCCCGAAACATTGTAATTAAACCAGCTGACATGGCTGATCGCCCGAGAAGACTTTATTGAATCGTGTCACCATGAAAGTTTTAAAACTTATATATAGCACAGCAATACATTTCCCAGTACAGTGAGTTAGAAACTCTCACTACTTGGGAGAGCTACTTCCCCAATCTAATGACAAGTATGTACATTTAATGTGCGAGGAAGGAACAGGAGGATGGGGAAAACTGCACGAGGACGAGCTTCATGATAAGCACTCCAGCAGCAACCTTCAGTGTCCATTACACTGAGGAATTTCTTGACAAGATGAGGAACTACTTGCTTCTCAAGAAGGAATCTGCTCCACTGAGTTAGTCAGAATGTTTAGCATGATAGCATTCACCAGCAAAGTGTGTTTTTACAGATATGATAATCATCTGGTCTTCAAACGAAATATATAATCATACAAACCCGAAACAGCGGTTTCTTCCAGAAGAGTTCTCCAAGAATGCAACCGCAACTCCAGACGTCAATCGCTGGACCGTACCTCTCCTCGCCCAGCAGCAGCTCAGGAGGTCGATACCATAATGTTATCACCTTGTTGGTGTATGGGCGTTGGCGGTCTTCGGCACTATACAACCGAGCCAGTCCAAAGTCTGCTAACTTAACTTCACCCCTGGAAGGAAGAACAATCCACAATAAGGTATGAACCACACGAGCCAAATGCCATTCTACCTGTAACAGTGTTTTAGACAGTAAATGAGGCCAATATTGCAAGGCTTTTACAACACAGTAAATGATTCATAACATCACATCAGGCATAAAAAACATTCATAATGAGATTCTTTCAAATAATCACAAATATGCAGAACTTCATTTTTCAGGCCATTTGAAAAATACTTCAACAAAAACTACATTTTTATTATAAATACTAAACAAATGGTGTTCTTAACATAAATAATGACCTATGCATCATAATATACTTGTTACACCAAAATGTTGTGCAAAAAAATTATCTGAAAAAATATATCAAATGCAAGGATAACGGACATGGTGCATCTCTAAATACTTCTCCAAAGTATCAACAGAATTAGATGAAACCTAACATGTCAGGGTTTAAGAGTACAAGTCAGAAACAGTAATTTTTCAGTAGGGAGCTTTGATTATTCAAAACAGTGTACTGACTTTTGACTTTGTTAGGTTAAATGTGAATTTATATTGATAAAAAAGTAACTCTAACTTCTCATCTTAGGATCACGAAGAGCACTGACCAAACATTCAAACAGCGACTTATACTGAAAATGCACTTCCCTTGACTGAAACTCTTAATCCCCAACACATTAGAAATTTGGTAGTCAGAAGTCCAGCCTGAAACTTGCCAGCAAAATTTAACTTTCAATCCAACTAACCCAATGTTATAAATTCACAAGAAGCACAAATCAAAACGTATCTATTTAAAAAAAAATGGCTCCCTTCATAAAGTTTCATACCCACATGTTCCTTATGCTCTCCAAAAATCCCTTGGAAATGTCTGCTCTCTGTAACACTTTCCAGATTTCTTGTTTATATATTTACATGCCTTTTTAACACCAATGAGAGTGAAACAAGTGGATTGGCAAATTCCGGTCTTTCTTCATTACTTTTCTTATTATGAAAATTAAATTAAAATTGAATTCACACGTTAAATTCATGTACTTGCCTGTTGTTCATAAGAATATTGCTGCACTTAATGTGAATCCTAACCTAACCTTAATTCACACGTTAAATTCATGTACTTGCCTGTTGTTCATAAGAATATTGCTGCACTTAATGTGAATCCTAACCTAACCTTAATTCACACGTTACATTCATGTACTTGCCTGTTGTTCATAAGAATATTGCTGCACTTAATGTGAATCCTAACCTAACCTTAATTCACACGTTAAATTCATGTACTTGCCTGTTGTTCATAAGAATGTTGCTGCACTTAATGTCCCGGTGAAGAAAATTTTTCTTGTGGCAATAGTTCAGTCCATCAAGTAACTGCCTCATTATTGATGCATTGTGTGCTTCATTAAAATCTACCATGCCAGACTCCAGAAGTCCCATTAAATCATGGTCCATGTATTCAAACACCAAGTAGAAAGATCCTTTGTCCTGAAACGTATAAATGGGTGGCTTTAAACTAAAACCATTACATGGAAACAGAACTCGGTAATTAACACAGCAGACAAATTTTCATTACATTATTTACCCACTATTGTCACTACTGTGTAACGTTTAATCTCTGTTCATTTCAATCTTAAGAATGCTTAGACTGTGTTCCTAGTTACAGATATTAAAAGACCATGAAATTTAAACTGTTTACAAACTTGAGATCTTCACTCTTCTGGGATGTTATGCAGCGTAGATCAATAGTTAGTTACCGACGTTTAAGGACAACCTATCGGTTCCATCTTCAAGGGTCAAGCAGTCCAAGAAGAATGTCTGAATGACCCTTAAAGATGGAACCGATAGGTTGTCCCAAAACATCAGTAACTAACTACAAATCTATGCTGCGCAACATCCCAGAAGAGCAAAGACCTCATTTACACCGTGCTGGAAGCCTGAAATCATGTTTACAAACTTTATATAAATATGATCCAAGTTTATGAACGAAATTGGGAGGATAAACACTGCTGTCTCTATCAAACATGTGCATACACACACAAACATGTGCATACACACACAAACCCCACTCTGGTTAAACATGTTTTCTTCAGATAATAAAACCAACGAATGCACTATTTTGACCACCTTTATTATGGCCTATTTCCCCTCACCCTACACGTGTTTCGGAACTTTAACGTTCCATCCTCAGGGGTTTGTCGTGTGCTACCAATTATTCACATATTAAAACAAATACACAATATGTAAAACAGGCTGTTAAAGTCTTAAAACCATAGGTAAATGAATATTCAGAACCCTTTTAAAATTGTACGATATGTACGGTAGTCTGTTAGAATCTTAAAATCTCACGTAAATGTATATTTAAAACCTGTTTTAAAAAGTTGTGAACTGTCCGTAATATTCACTGTTTGTTTACGGAACTACTGGCGTAATTTCTACAACTCCGTGTTCCATTTCTTGTGTGTTGTGATGCTACTGTGCTATCTTTTAAAGGCTGTGTGTGTAGGGTGTATAGTGCATTCGTTGGTTTTATTATTTGATTAAAAAATGCACGGTGGTAATACTGTGAAATGTTTTCTTCAGATTTGATATTCAACATCGGCAATTCAACAATTTACAGCACTTGCTGAACAATTTCAGACACCACTACAGAAGTCACTTCAAACTTCTGTTCTGAAAAAGTGTTTACTGCATGAGAACTGATTCTGATACACACATTCTTGGATTTTTCAATAGAAACCAAGCAACATAGGAATGGTACTTCTGAACTAACTGGGCAACTTGGACGATCACTTCCAAGAAACTCCTAATTCAGACTGAAAATCAGGCATCAGGGCTGGGGAAATTAATTTTCGCATTGAATGCAAGGTTTCACTTTTGTTGCCACTAAAACAACAAAATCACAGTCCTATAACAGGAATGTTTCATTCATAAAATAGTAAGTCTACCATAATTTTGGCCATGACACAAGAGAGGGCCAAGGGTGGGCAGATTTAAGCCACCTGAGATTCACTGTGCTAATGTTCCAAATAAGAATTTTATATCAATCATTCAAAACCCTGTAAGCACTGCTTACACACCACTGACAGAAGGAAATCATAAGCAGTTGTCAAAGAAAACGTACCGAAGATATGTGGTGCTACAGAAAGATGGAAGGCCAGTACAGATAATGCAACACAATCACCTACAGACAGACACATCTGAATATTCAAACTACAAGATCCTCAATCCCTCTTAATAAATTACGTAGGAAATGGAATCACAAAGAACTACAACCCATACACCAAAAAATGGGGCTCTTGCAATCACCAAAATACATATAACAAAACTTGGTGCATGTATAG
Source organism: Reticulitermes speratus (assembly GCA_021186555.1). Lineage (NCBI taxonomy): Eukaryota > Metazoa > Arthropoda > Insecta > Blattodea > Rhinotermitidae > Reticulitermes > Reticulitermes speratus. The sequence continues at coordinate 22,223,015 of JAJKFL010000010.1, forward strand.
TAGAGTCTCAATGTTCATGATTAACCTACAAAATACCAGCAATAAAAATACCAAACATCAGAAAGCCACCCCGCCCCCCGGAGGGGGGGCATTAAAATGTACTTTTAGTAGAATACAAACACTTTCTGAAACCAACAAAAGCAATCAAATGAAAGGAAAAGCTTGACTGGGCTGAAAGTGGTATGTGCACTAGCATGAGAGTTTGGCAAGCCAGTTCGCCAGTTACGTTATCTCATCCCGGTTCTCATCGGAGAAGTTCAAAAGCAACAGCATTAATGTGAGTGGTCATGGAAGGTGAAACTCCCAAACATCGAGGTTCAGAAAGTTTGGGGTCTCCGCTGCACACATTTCTTACCTTTCGGAAATCTAGCGCATCCTGCTTGTCCGTGACGATTTCTCTCAGATTCACAATGTTCTTATGGTTCAGTTGTCGTAATATCTTTATTTCCCTTACTGCTGTGATGGGAAACCCTTCTTTCTCATTTTCCAGCCTTACTTTCTTCAATGCTACCAGTTCACCTGGTAAACCAACAAAAAAAGAAACTCTTCCAAACTTGTTGTGAAGAACAATTCAGAATGCTTAAAAAACACATTCAAACATACTTCAACAGCTGAAAGCATATCTCTCTTATGTCTATCACAGCATCTTACCTGAACGCTTATCTTTTGCTTTGTATACTTGGCCGTACGTTCCTTCTCCGATTTGGGCAATTACTTCAAACACCTCCACACATCGCTCACCCCAGTCTCTACCTCCAGTTGTGGACGACACAGTATTCTTTGAACCTCGGCGACGATGCAGAATCTTAGGCCGTTTGAGTTTTGGCCGAGGCATGACTCTGTTGCTTGACTTCAGAGGTTTCTCCGGTAGTACAACTGGTGGAGGTGGCGTCAAAATTGTATCTTCATCAGCACTAAGCTCTTCCAAACCAGGGACAACTGACCAGAACAATATAAACAGACATATATTAGCTCGAGATCTTCACTCTTCTGGATGTTATGCAGCATATATTGGTGGTTAGTTACCAACGTTTTGGGAAAACCTATCGGTCCTGTCTTCAAGGGTCAAGCAGTCTAAGAAGAATGTCTTCTTGGACTCCTTGACTATTGAAGGTGGGACCAATAGGTTATCCTGAAACACTGGTAACTAACTACCAATCTACGCTGTGTAAAATCCCAGAAGAGAGAAGCTCTCATTTACACCGTGGCGGAAGCCTGCAATCACACACAAATTGGATTAACAGCCACACAGTGACATTTTTAAAGGCACATTAGTTATACCAAATACTGTGGCAGAATGGTTGGTACTCCTGCTTCATGACTGGAGTGGCACAGATTCTAGTCCCCGTCTGGAGACCACAGAGTCACAGAGACTTTCGTTTTCCTCACTTCCTCCAAATAAATACTGGAATTACTATCTTAAAGTATGCCTTGACCACTTCCTTCCACATCCAATCATTCAAGCACTAATCACTCTGTCAGTTGATGCTACATCATCTCAGCAATTAAAGAAACCAAGAAAACATAAATACATGCTTCACAACATTTATTCCAGCAACTGCACAACAATAAAAAGACAGTTTAAAATATATGACACTCCTCCTACATGTTTTGGCCTACAATGACCATCTTCAGGGAGGTGGTTGAAATAAATATTGTGAACTAGTTCCCTACATGGAACACAGATAACGTTACATACAAATACATACATCAAGTACATTAACCCCTTGTGTAGGCACTTAAATGGCCTAGATAGTGTGGTCTTTAAATCTCCTCTGTGGCTCATAAAACTGATCATTTTCACAGATCATTAACACATGTGCTTGGAAATGACACAGGAATACAGAGAAACTATGCACTGATAGTAAACAATTGCCTTAATCTAGCTAAATTACAAAGAAAAGCTACCTTCTGGTCATCTGTTAATGACAAGAGATAAAGAAATGCCTGGGACGACAGAGAACCGTTATGGGTAAGGCATTTTATTGCAAAGTTAATGAAGGAGCCACCATTAGATACATAATTCACGACGTAACATTGACACAGATCATACACAGGCACTGACAGCAAGAAAACCAAGAGCCAAGATAGCAACAGCTGTTTTGCCCTGTAATTCACAGCTTGAATTTCTGCTAATATGGTAAAAACCTGTCTACAATGGGACCTGTATCAAGCAGAAACCTGGCAATTTTCTCTGGTTGTGACAGTTTACAGTAAAAAAAAATCATAACATTATCCACAATAAAGTGTCTAACACTAAAAGTAAAAAAACAAAAACAATTTTGAAAGAAAACAATCGGTCTGATACTCATTTTCATTACCCCTTTCTTCGTTAACTTCTTACATCATTAGTTTCAACTAATCAGTTTCTCAGCTCTTGGGCCAGCAGTACTTGTGTCAAAGGCTTGCCACACTGGTACATCTCAAATGGATTGGTACATGGTTGTTAAGAAAGTATGCCTCCCATCAACACTCATTTCTTCATATATCATGTTGAATTACAAGTTCCTGTACCCCTTCTGTAATCATCACGATACGCAGTTCAATTTACATGCTGTAACTAACTAAACAGAAAAACACTTACCTGGTGGCATAGGAAGGTCCCTGATCCCTTTCCTTGGTGGAGTTTTACGTCTGTTGACAACTGGTTCAGGACTGGGCGAGCGACTTGGAGGCGAATCAATACTTTCAAAGTCACTCTGTCGAATTCCTGGAGGCATTGGCAGGTTAGTCAAACTTTTTGGTTTCAGTACTGGCGGTGCAACTTCTGCTACAGCTGGTTTGCTTACTTCAACTTCAACATTCACTGGTTTTGGTTTGATGGGAACTGGTTCGCTAACAGATGGCTTTACCACTGGAGGTTCAGGATCTATATGTATGACATCAGGAGCACTGTTTGTTACTGAGACATCATTAGAGCTTTCGTGAACTGGAGAGATGTCCATATTATTATCAGGTATAGTGATAATGGTCTTAGGTGGAGTAATTTTCACAGCTGTGTGTTGTACTGATCCTACCACCATTATGGAACTACTACCTGCAGCTGGGTTAGGATTTGGATAGTTGGAAGGTGGTGGTACTGTAACTTGAATCTGATGTGGCATAACGATGGCAGAAGGCCCTGGTATTACATTGCCCAGAACCTGCTGAAGAGTCGGAGGAACTTGCGAGGTTGGCACTGCTACTGTGGCTGGAGAAGCATAAACAAAACTTGCTGATGTTGCCACTGGTACATAGGAAGCTTGTGTTGGCTGCACAGAATCACTGCAGGGGATTGGAATATTGTTCACATCAGAAGGCATAATGTATGTGGTCTGATCAACCTCTACAGGTATTGGCTGACAAGGCTCAGTACTAGCTACTTCCTTCACGGGTGTATTCTCCTCTGGTTCACTGTCCTTATTTTCTTTCTTCTTTTCTTTGATGGCTGCCAAGCGTTTCATTGCCAATTCCCTCATATTTTTATCTTTCACCAATTCTGCAAACAAACTTGTCTCACTCATTTTGGCAAGTCCTAGATCTTTGACTTTAGGAGTATGTGATGATGAAGATGAGATGGGACTCCTTGGAGAATGAGGGCTTCTAGCAGGAGTTCTTGAGCGTAATCTGGAGTGTTTGTTCGGTGGAGTTCGTGGACTGTGAGACCTCAGTGTCTTGGGGGTTCGTGAACGTTGCCTCGAAGAAGGGCTGCGAGATCGAGGTCTAAGTAGAGGACTACGGGTACGTGCACGTTTCGATACTTTCGGGCGACTACGACTGCGACTGCGAACGCGTGATGACAAACCACGCACTGCAGTGTAGCTTGGTGAGCGACTCCAACGCCTGCTGTTGCGAGACACATGTGGAGATCGTGACCGAGACCTGGACGGTCGGCGCCAGCGCTGAATACTACGACTACGTGAGCGAGTCAAAGAACGTGGTTCCATGCGACGTATTCTATAACATAAAATTCAAAGTACTATTTGTACGATCTCATCCAGTCACTTATAATACAAAATATGTACAATTCATTACCAACATCACATTTTTATAACAGCTAAATTTTTCCTTTAATAGAAACAACTGTAATGTGTTCCGTGTGTAAAGGTATGGAAACAAGTGGCTGTCAATACTACTTTTCCTTCATTTGTAAGTTTTACAGTGCCACATTTGGATGATCATATCTTGGTTTCTGAAGGTGGCAGCAACATCCACATTAAAATAATTATAAAACCTCCCTCACTTGCTGCATGCACAGGAACAAGCAATAAGCAATCAGTCACATCAGTGCTACTTCAGGCAATTTGTTACATTACAACTAAACAAGAAACAGAACACAGATACCACAAATGCAGATTAAGTTCGTAGTAATGGGTGTCTATAATATTTTCTTCTGGCCTCACAGATTCCTTTCAACATATAGTTACAATTACACACACACACAATGTTCAATAACTGAGGTTCCCTAGGACATGAAATTAAGCATAAAGTCATTACAACATGAAATGTTATTCCTTTATTCCACTGAACTATCATTATTTCCCAACAGAACAGCTTAGCACATTGAGGCATTTGTCCCATCTTGGCATGAGTTCAAAAATTCCATCATGCTAGAAACTGGGCTCTTGCATTCACAACCAATCACTAATAGCCATTTCCAATTCCTCAGTACTGTGGAACTGGTGACCTTCCAAGTGCTACTTCAGCAGCCCAAACAAATTACATCACGAGGTGTGATCCTTCAGCATACGATGCATCCCTACACAGTGCACGTCAGCCTGAAGAGATACTGCAAATGTTTTACTGTAAACCTCTGGACCATCAACCCTGATGCTTGCGCTGTTGAAGTAACACTTGGGAGGTTACTGATTCGACAATAATGAAGAAGTGGAAACGGCTGTTCATGCACAGTTGTGAATGCAGAAGCCCAATTTATACCGCAACGTAATTTTCAGACATGTGACAAGATGGCACAAATGCATAAATGTCCTCAGAGATTATGCTGAAAAATAATGATACTTCAGTGGAATAAACGAGTTACATCTAACACTGTAATAACTTCTTGTTTAATTTTCATGACCCAAGGAACCTCGCGTACCAAATGTCCTTCATATGTATTCTCCAGATATTGGCAGTGGGTCTATGCACTTTAACAACTATGCACCCACTGTGTGATAGAAATCTTGGGGCACATACCTTTGACTATTTAGTCTACTCCTCTCCTTGCCTACAGACCTATAAGAAGACATTCTAAATTAAAAATTAAATTGTGACATACAGTTACTTATTTAATATTCTTCAAACCCTGCTCCATATCAAGGATCATAAACTATAGTGATTCAAGTGTCAATACCAATGCCATGTATTATGCTCTCTCATATACAATTTGTAAATGGAAATCACTGAGGCAAATAACGTTTCCTTATTTATGGTGAATACACAATACTTCTAACATCTACAAACCCGAGGGTTCGAGTCTCATGGGATATCATGCTGCATCGGGTGAATGGTTCCCGATGTTTCGAAGGATGATGTTGCCTTCATCTTATGGGAACAAGGAAGTAAACAAGAATTCTTCTTGGACTGCTTGCCCCCACAATCCTTCAAAACATCAAGAACTGCTTGCCCTTTGACACAGCATCGCATTCCAGAAAACCTGAATCCTCCACACCACTGTCACAACCTCAAATTTCATGTCTACAAATTTAATATCACGCCGTTTGCTATACTTTAAATTCTTATATATCCAACTTCAGTTGTTGTTCACCTCAATGTGCCCTTTTCCTCATGCAGACTACCAGAAAGTTCGAGTATTTCGAGCACCCGAGTTTTCGGACAGGTAATTTAACAAAACATTTTCCCAACTCAAGAATAGAAACTGAGATACAACTACTGCACTAAACAAGTGAATGCAATGCACTCACTACACATCTGGACGCACCCACTTGGAATTTGCAAAACATCAAAGACAAACATGTTGATCAGCCTGCTAAAAAAACGTGCGATACCCTACAGCATCCACGTATTGCCTCTGGTGAAGTGCCGTGGTTGGAAACAACTCGTGTTCAAAATGTGTGTATATGCAAGATGTTTTGTGCAATGTTAAAGAGCACATTATATAATTAATGAGTTGATTTTGTGGTCCTAACAAAGGTGCTTTTTAATGCTTATGCAGACAATATATATATATATATATATATACATATACACAGTATATGTATAACAGAGCATCATATACATATATAAATGAATGTATGTGTATGCACCCACACTGGAAGCCACTGCAACTGTGTTCGTGGTCTGGCTACAGGCCTGGCTAAAACCTCAGCAATACACAGGAAACTAAGTTAACCGCAGTTAGCTTTTTCATTTAGCATATAGTGAAACCCCGACACAACATCCCTTCATATACCATCACCACTGCACTGTGTCTACAAAAGCCTAGAAACAGCAATTCCCAGATATAATTGTAAAGAAATCTGTTGGTACAGGGAAATCCCTGTTCCCTGCCATATGCCAACATCAGTGGCAATACAAATGTACCATAATGCAACACAGCAAGTCTGATACAGCACTATACTACTATACAGCCAACAGCCTGGAATATTGAGCTGTAAAAGTATACAATAACTGATGCCACAAAACAAAATGTATTCAGGTAAGACATCATACACACCACTTTGGGTTGGATAGGGATTGACTGATACTTGAACTCACTGGTGTAACTAGCAACATTACTAGAATAGTGCACAAGTAAAATTCCAAGAACTTCAGCGGAATGGTTACAAATCCACCCCTTCATAGAGCACTCCCAGCCCTGCTTACTGTCTATTAAAACTAACATCATGTCTGTCTGCCTTTCTGGATCCAAATAATAATTCAACAACCAGTGAATGGACCTTCACAAAATATAACACTTGAGAATTTTATGGAAAACTGCCAAACCAAAGCCACTTTTGTTTTAATGGCCACTTTGCATGAAACCACTGGACATGCACAGAAAACTGGCATCCCTGATCTGCATAATTCCTATCATGCTTTGGACTCACAGGCAAGTTACAAAAATAAAACTGGACTTTGTACCATTTAACTTCTGTATGCCAAGAATAAAACTCAGTTGTTACAGACAGTTTGCACTTCAAAGATTCCAGTCCTCTCAGATGTTACGCTGTGTAGTGGGTAATTTAATATATACTGACATTTCAAAGAAGTGTAGTGCCTTCATCTTCTAGGGCCTACACCCTTAAAAAAAATGAAATCACCATGCTCCTTCAAAGCAATTGGAGATGTTAAATTACTCACTACACAGCATAACGTCCCAGAAGTCCAGAGCCGTTAGCATATCAACACTGAAGAAACCAGTACCTCGTACAGGTTTTTTTTTCTGCATCCTAGCAACCACATTAGAATCGAGCATAACAGGAACTGTGCGGCAATTTTAGTGCCAATGCTAGGATTTGCAACACAGCAAACACACTGTAATGGTTACATCATGCATATATTTTCTAACATGTAGCTGGCAGACACCCCATTTTCTTCACATTGTCTTTGAGTAGCTAACATACACAAACATGCTTCAGTTTCAAATACAACGGTCATATGAGTACAATCACATTTGGCTGCATTTGTAACACTGGGAAATGGACAGTGTTAAGTGTTGGGGGAGAGTGTACCTACAAACTATAGAACTCTGGCACAATGAAGCAAAAAACTGTGAACTATTTCACCCTCTTATGGAATAAAATTAGTGACAAAAAAATCATGAAACAAAAATTGATGTGTATTCTGCTAAAAAAGAGATTATGGTAAAGTTGAATGTAACATACCAAAACAGTCATTAAATACAGCACACACAAACACACACACACTTCAACTATCAATTACAGTTACAGACAATTCCGTTACTTATCATGTGACTTGTAAGTTCAAGAAGACCAGGTATACAAAAATTACTGGACTTTATATTGTTCATACCGTGCATTTTCATTCAATCACACACTTTTTAAACTAAAAGTGTGCATTTGCTGGTTTAAAAAATTACTGGGTTAACAAAACTGGATTTGAGTCAGCAAATCTTCTTCATTTTTGAGTTTCAAATCAGCAGGTTACAAAGAAGTCAACTGCAAATTACTGTGGTAATTCAATGACCTGTATCTACAGTGCGATTTCACAAAATTCCTGAAATGTTAGTATAGGGTCTGGTCAATAAATAGAAGTCTGCTGATGTTTACCAACAGAAAAATTTCAACACTTCAGTACGCAGATATCCAAATGCATAAAAGTGAAGTTGTTTCTGTCCATGCCATGGCGGCATATAGGGACAGGACAGGTATATCATTCTGAACTTCAGCACTAGATGGAGGTGAGGAGTCAACTTCATGCCACAACCGCTTTATCCCAGCACATGGTACTCATTGAACAGAAGGCTGTGTGTGCCCCAGAACCGGTCTGAAGGTTCTGGATAACAGCAAAGCCTCTTGCCCCTGCCAGGAATTGAAGCCAAGATTACCCAGTCCATATAGCCTGGTCCCTATACAGACTGAGCTATCCCGGCTCCATCATTCAAATGTGTATGACATGTCTTAGCTGGGTTTCGTCTCTGATGTGGTGCTTGCCTGGACCTTAAGTCATGTGGAAGTTCTGTTTTGTTCTGCTCAAACTTTGGTACAGTAATTTTGATCAAGTAGATAATTAGTCTACTTCTACAAACCTAAAACACAATAATTTCCCAAATACAACTGAAAGTAGCATATTTAAGTCTGTTATTTCCTTCTTTGTACAAAGTGCATTCTACAGTTAAGTGGTCTGCCTACTGTAACATTAATGATGTAAATAAATCAATGAGTAATAATAAAGCTGCCTTTCTAGACACAAAGTTCACCTGACCATTTCACTTTCCATTTACTTCAGGAAACAAAGTTGAAAATGCACCAAAAATCAATATCACAAAAAATGCACAAAAGAAACTTATTTCTCTGTCCTTCACACACAAAGTAACACACTTCATGATATATTACTCCATAATCCTACACAAATTTTCAAGGATCTTTCAGAGTAACAATGTGATGAAATAAATCAAATGAGCATCAATCAGAACCTGGCCCATTTTGTGGGGTCCCTACATACTATTACAAGCACACTTGATTATTTGATGGGCTTTCAGATGTGCTAGTTCATCCGGTCACTTTACCTCTAAGGACAGGTGGAGGGAGGACACACACAACACAGCTCAGCAAATACATGCTAACAGTGTTTTTAAAAATCTTAAATTAATACGGAACAACTAAAAGCAATTCAAGTAAACTAGTCTATTAACCCTTTAAAGTTGAAAACTTCAGTCTGTACCGCACAGTAAACATACTCCATCTCATTGACAAAACTCAATCAGTTAATGCTGTATAGGGAAATAATCACTGTTTGTTCTGAGATCCACACAAAACACATAAATACACTGTGTGGGAAGAACACGGAATTTTTTAAATATTAAACCTGGTAGTACAAACAATAACCACTGCACCTTAAAGGGTTAAGAATCCCTGTTCTGTCTAACAGTCTTGTGTTAGAAGAGTGTGTATATATGTGACTGACTACACACAACGGGATGAATACCATTAAATTGATTTAAAATAGTTAAGAATCACATTTCATGCTAGTGATGATAAATCTTGTTCCCAAATAAATTCAAAATCCACTTTGATGAGTCTGTTCAAGACCATGAGTATGAAGATTACTAGCGTCTTCTGAGATGTGATAACACATACTCTGGTGAAGTACTAACATTTTGGAGGAACCTGCTACCTCTGCCTTCAGGGTAAATGGAGTTCCTCTGAAATGCTGGTACTTATCTACCACACTACATGGCATCAAATTCCAGCAGACAGTACCCTTCAATCAGCACAGTGAAAGAATCCAATCCATACACATGTCTGAATCACTTAAAATTCTGTGTCTTTGGAAGGAATCAGGGCAGGTCTTATTGTTTACTGCTACTCCTGTGTGCTGTAATACCAGCTTTATGCCTTACTGTGTGATTAACCTTCAAACAACTGGGTTGGTACTTAAATTTTAGCGCATGGTTTATGAAAAACGTATTATTTGAACAGAAAAAGATAAAATTCGGAGACAAATAGCATTTTGTGGGAAATAAAACAGAGATTATGCAACATGCCTTAAAAATGTAGTAAATTTCCTTGTTGCCTAAACAAATAAAATGAAATTATAGGGGTGTTTTTAATGTGTGTTCACATATGCAAAAGCAGGTCATTTAAAGGTTAAATAACACTATATCCTGATGTGAAGAAATACGGTATAGATTTTCTAATAAACAGTACAGAAAAACGCAACATATCTAAAAAATTAAACACTTTGGCTTCCATAAGGTGTACAGAGACAAACTTATAACTGTCCTTGAGGAACATACGTTTGTAGCAAAATAAAAAAAAAAATAGATTCTAAATTCAGCCCCTCAACACAAAAAATTATACCCACTGTAGAAAAGGAGAGTGGCACTATTTGCTCATACATAAACATTCTTTAAAACAACTTCACTAGAGTTAACACATGTAAATGCTGACTTCTGACATTAACTTCTGTGAGAAACTGCTTAAACAAAGCACAATGCAGTGTAGGAAAGGCGGCTGGACAACATACAATAGTTTCATTTGCAGAAGTTTCTGAGAAAATGGAAAAGCATACAGCCACCACATTTCTAACAAACAACACTGTACTATGTAGTCTTCATCTCAAATATGACCCTCTCTTGCCAAGCTGTTAAATAACATACTGTGGCCTTGGGTTAATTTTCCTTTTTATCAGTGTTTTGTTCATAGCACACATAAACCACGTTAATGGTCTGACAAAATTAAACTACTGAAATCAAGAAAGATGAAAAGTCTCTCAACTTTATTTCAAGTTGCTTAAGAAAAAAGTATTCAAAATCTAATACACAGACGTTCAAATCTCATCATAAAGTCAACAACTGTGTCAGAAGTGTTTCCGACATCTACATTTCTTTAAGCTCAGTCCTGATACCATGTTTCACCACAATATATATATAACACGAGTGGGCAAACTTGAACACCAAGTTATTAATATTTGGCAGCACAGTAAATTATGTAATATATATAATATGGGCGATGATTAAAACAATGATCGAAGGTAATGATAAAATTAATCCACCTTAAGGATCAGATTCTACTTACTTCTGTTTACCTAAGTCAATCCAAACTGGGATTTTGCTGTTATACATTGAATTTTCTAAGCAATGGGGCCATGAAGTGAACTAACACATTATGGGTATCCTATATCCTACAAAGACGCACCGTGCTTTAACTCCAGCTACTACATTTGATCTGTGCAGTCACCACTTATTCAGTTATGTTACTTCCTACATCAAAATGATACAAGATACACAGAGGGACAAGAGTTCAAATACAAAACCTATGTGAAAAGTGATTCCACGTGAAAAACAGAATCATTCTGCAATACCCTTTAGTATGTTACAGTTCCCTACAGGAAACCCACCTGCAGAATGTTTAATAAATAAAGCCGACAGGAGCATTAGCAGGTTTACAGACAAAAAAATAAGAAGAATAAGAAAGGAAGAAAGAAAGAAAGAAAGAAAGAAAGAAAGAAAGAAAGAACTGAACTGAATGTAGTCTTACTGAACGCAAATTGGCTGAAATCAGTACTAGGTTTGAATATACACTATACTTTTGATTATCCATACACAGATTTTCCGTTTTGTAGATTATTCACGCACCATCGTAAGTCACTAATGACAAAGGTGGGACATAACATGATTAGTGTTCGGTTCTCGAAGAAAATTCTCAATACAACCAAAAGTCGTGGACTACTTACACAAACAATAAGCATCCATTCCTATACTATGTATGTATTATGTACCTAATAAATCAATTACAGTTTTATTTTTTGTTCATGGCCCAGTAAAGTGTGTACTTTGGATTATCCATGTTTCTCAATTATCCATGCAGCCCCATCCCCACCATTACGCTTGATAACAGACAGTACAATGTATATATCCCTGAAATCTCCAATTTGCATTGCTCCAAAGACCAGGGATTCAAAAATATTAGCACAGACTGACATAAAATTCCCAAAACTATATTTAACAACCAACTAAATGCACTTTTTTTATTTAAAACTATTTTATAGTTTTATGAATTTATCTAAAAGCTAGGGGCTTTTAGATAAATTCATAAAACTATAAAATAGTTTTAAATAAAAAGTGCATTTAGTTGGTTGTTAAATATTGAAAGAAAAATGCACGGCAAATGTAAGATTAAAATTCCCAAAACTATGTAAGAATAGCTGTGCACGGATTTTAACGACATCATCCCAGGAAGAAAGTAAATGTTTATAATTGGATATTTTTTGGTCTCTTCATGATGGTAAAACTGTCACAAGTTTTCTTTTTCAACAAAATTCACTCACACTAGAATGAATTTGTAGTCTGCACAATCTGAGACCAATACACGAGGTTCCACTAGATTAATTCCAAAAGTCACGTATTGTTTAATGTAAGCCCTGACAGAATTTGACTTGATTTTAATCAAGGACACAATTCATCCAAAATGTACACGGAGGACACTGCCAAATGTTCACATGGCTAACAGATGAAGAACACCAGTACACAAACTTCCTCCAGCAAGGCTTATACTATGCAAGATCTGAGGTAGTCACAGCGCCGCTGCTGAAGATTCTTGACCTCCAGGATGTTACACTATCACTGGGTAAGTACTGTACTTTCTGGACCACATGACACAGTAGGATTTTATAAAGCACATTTAGGGGGAAAATATCTTATTCACACTTGAAGATTAAACTCACAAATACTTAACAAAATGACAGTGGAGGCTAGAATTTCTACAGGTCACACAATCCCCTCAAAATCACCACACCCACTATTCCTTTATTGTTCAAATTCTGACTTTCTTCAAACACAACATTATCATCAGTACTACCATGGGCATTACTGATATATTCCTTGAAAGACTTTATATTTGTCTTACGTTTGACGGCTCATGTCCCTTCATGAACCGTGTACTGCCAAGAAGTTGTCCCAGCAACATCAGTGATGTCATGTGCATCTGCCTATCTGCTTGCTTCAAAAAATGATCATTTTTGTAGACACAAAAATTCTGTTCTTTCTGCGGTCTGTTAGCCAGATCTTCACCTCTGCTTCCAGGTCAGGCCATTTTGTAACACATGTACAAAGAGAGTGTTATTCTTCTGACTTCTGTAATTCTTCCTCTTGCCTTCTCCATTCATGCATCTTTTGCTCGATTTAACTTAATTCGATGTGCCCTCAGATTTAATTTGAAACCTACAGTATATCAAATCCTCATCTGCTTACTACACCTTCTATCAGGAGAACAAATTTATTTTCAGTGCTCTCATGATCACGGTGTGCTACTTGAAAAATGCATGCCAGTGAAAAACTAGTGCAAGGGACAGTGCAGCTTTGTTTCTGTCCCCACAGGGACAAGTCAATGATAACTACTGTTATCCTCTAGCAAACGTGGGAATCTCACTTGCTTTGAAGGTCACAGTGATGCACCTTTGGACTATTGGACTATAACATGCAGGATAATTTCATTCAGTACTTCCCAGAGAAAAAGTGTATCTTATAGTCTGGAAAATATGGTAATTCCAGACGTTTCAAAGGATTTAGTGCCTTCATCTGAAGATCGAGCAGTCCACTTTCAAGAACTACTTACCCAATGACACAATGTAACACCCTACAAGACTGGAAACTTCAAGACTCCACTACTGTTCACAAAAAGCTATGGCATACATGTAAGTGTTTGAAGGCAGAATCACTGGTTGCAGTTTGTGGCCAGCACATTCCTCCATCCTCAACACAAATGACTTTCATTTATGGGAAAATCTAAAGTAAAAAGCTTACAGAAAAAAATAAAAATAAAGAGAATATCTGCACAAAGACTGTTTCCTAAAAGGAACTTCAATGATTTAACATACACATTTTGCAAAAACATGGGGAATGCACGTGAAATAATGGAGAACATTTCCAGTATCTTGTCATAATTGAGGTAAATTTTATCTGTAATATATTCAGATTACTGGTTCCACTAACACTCCAATTCTCAGCAGGTTTGAACAAGCAAGAAGAACATCTTACTTACTTTTCTGTGTGAAAGGTTCAGTGATATGTTTCTGCCATACAAAACCTCAGTGCATTATAACAGTCAAAATTAAGAAATTTTGCAAGTTCAACTTTTCATACACCATACGTGGTTTCTGAATGACGTTGAGTGTTCCTTTAATTTTCACACTTCAGATCTGATGAGTCTGTTTTATTAATTGCAGACCAGGGGCGCACAATTTACAAGACTTGGTCACCTAAGCAACTAAATTTTGTACGGTGACACCTAATATTTTCAGCATAATTGTTACGGTTCCTTTTTTCCTTACATAAAGGAACATGTACAAGTTCAGATGCAGCGAGCAGAAACTGTCAGATATCAGTGAGGTTCACAGGTCACTCCAGAGTTGTGGAGTCATCAGTATGGAATTTGCTACATGTAACCCTCCTGGTGCCTAGAATTTGGAGGTGGCGCCTAGATTTTTCGATAGTATTGGCTTTCAGTTGAACTACACATTATGGACAAATGACAAGACTATGGTATTGCTTCTTCATGACACTGTTGTGTGCACTTTTGCATTCTTCTTTGTAACATTATCCATTATAACACACCTGAACAAATAGTGTACTAACAACCATTTATGACATGTGAAGACAGCAACACACAAAAAAATGACCCATCATGTATTAGTGAAAGCCAGCGTGCAGCTACACAACACAAAAAACAAAATTATGAGCATGTTTCATTTGCACTGTGACACAATGATCCATAATTACTGATTTTTGTTTTTCTTTACCTTTTAGATCTTTGAAAGACAAAAATTCAGCATGAAATTCTGCTGGCTACAGATAAAGTAAAGCCACTTAAAGAATGCAAATCAACAAACTTATGCAACACTTTCCAAACACTGCCTAACAAACAGTGCATCACTTACCTCATTGGAGAACGGCTTCTTGAACGGCTGCTCCTGCGCATTCGAGTGGACTTATGGCCTCTATCACGCTCCCTCTCGCGTTCTCTCTCGCGGTCCCTTTCTCTTTCTCTCTCTCTTTCCCTCTCTCTGTGTCTCTCCTTCTCTCTCCTGTGACTTCGTGCCCTGTCCTTTTCACTTCTGATGCTTTTCCTTCTTCTTCGAGATGGCGAGCCTGCACTTCGCCTGGATGTTATGTGAACTGGAGTAGGAAGGCGAGGAAGAGGAGATGGAGGACCTGGCGAAGTGTCTGGGGGTTTCCACCGCATCATGTCTTCTTCCTCCAAAATACTATGGGATCGTCTTCGGACAGGACTTAATGATGGTGTCCGTCTTCGAAGCATACTAGGGGACCTCCTATCTGTTGGGCTGGGTGAACGTCTCCCACTATACCTTGATTCCACAGCAGCCAGCTTCGATGAGCTCAACTTTTCGTATGCCTTTGGGGTAATGGTGGAGTATGGGGAGAAGAAACTGGAGAGTTACCGCCCCTACCCCTTGAAGACCTTACAGAAACAGGAACTAAAATAGTCGGAGTCCTTGTCTGAGGTGACACACTTGCTTCTTTCTCAGAGGATTCAATATCCATATCACTCGTCTCACATGGCGGTGTGTTCCCTTCTCCAATGAATGGGGGAGACTCTGGAGAAATCACTGCATTACTCTTTGTATGGTCACCTGAAGAAGCAGATCTTGGCATGGAAGATGACAGCACTATTTCATCTGGAGAGGCTGGATTATGCCATGAACCTACCAAATGACCACCATCCACTAGCTCCTCTCCCGTAACAACCACACTCATATCATTATCTGAACGGGGACTTAAACCACCAACATTTGCCTCTACCACATCACCAGGAGAAGAGCTTCTAGAATGATGTCTAGATTTCTTCTTTCTCCTCCTAGCACTAGTAGAATTAGGACTTCTGCTAGACCTGTGAGAAGTTTTCAACTTCCTATCTCGATCCCGTTTGTGTTTCTTTTCCTTCTTTTTCAAGGAGCTGGATCGATGGTGACCACTGGAAGAATGTCCATCCTTCATTGTCCTATAAATGTCCATAGAAGATGGGGACATGCTTCTGCCACCATGGTGCTTCTCAGCTGAAGGTGAACGATCGTGGTGTTTTCTATGCCTCAGTTCACTACCTCGTGACGTAACTGAAGAAACAGAAGCCCTCCGTTCCTTCCGTTTACCACCAATTTTTGGCATGGAAATTGGAGATGGTGATCGAATTATTAATGTAGGAGAAACAGCATGTCGCCCACCATGGCTCCGCCTATTTTCACTGCTCCTTGGTGGAGGGGAAGACACAACACGGGAATGTGATGAGAGTGATTTTCTATCACTGTGATGTCTGTACCCTTTAACCCTATCAACATCTGATTCCACTAACTTACTATTAGCACCACTTTGTGATGTCCGGCCATGTTTATGTTGATTCCGACTACTAGAGCCATGACGGAGTCCTGAATGTGGAGAGGCTGGACTCACCTCTCCCTCACTTAAACTAATTCGTGTACTTTCATCACTTTGTATCTCACCAGCTTCAGGACCAGAGAGATCTTCTGAACTTACATCTGAATATTCAACTAAAGGCTTTATGACTGAAGATGCTACAGAAACCACTGGATTGTCAGCACCACTGGAACTGCATTCTCTGGACCGTCGCTTTTTCCTATTCTTCTTATTACTCCCTGATATCCTCCCATGACTTTCACTATGATGTCTACTATGCCTACCTCTACCAGACTCCAAGTCCATACTTGTCTGAATTCCACTACCATCTAAGTCACTTCCTGATGCATCTGATCTCTGAGCGTTGCTTGATCGACGACGATGTTCACTGATCCTTCCATTTCGCTCCACATCACGACCACTTGGCATATCACCGACTGAAAAATATATGTGCCAGCTTCTTTAAAAAATAATTTCACAAACTGATAAACATAATCATGCATCACTGCCAATAAACTATTTACTCTGATGAAATACGAAGAAACTTACTTATTCACAACTGGCTTCAGCAATACTATCGCAATTCCATATTTCCTTGCATATTTCTAAACCCTCTTCCCTACTTTACATACCAATAAATACTGCCCTAACCTAAACTTGTAGCTGCTTACAATTATTCACTTAAAGACTTAAACATCACTCAAACCGTAGCACTAATTGACTTTATCAGGAATTTTCACTTCACTTTTAAACGCACTTCTATTAATTCCACCGTTTGGTTAGTTTCCAAACCCACTCTGCCACTACCCTTCCGCCATCTTACTTCCCCAGAATTCGTTTACAGGCACAGAAAGCTATTTTAGGAACTGCAAAACACTCACAGCACAAAGTAACAATCCATGCAAATACAATATATGCATCACTAAAATGTACTCACCAAAGTGATGGGTACTTGTTTTCAGCCAGAAATTAAATATTCGAACGTCCTTCGTTGAGGACTTCTCATGTATATGCTAGTCTTCATTCCAGAAAATAGTTCAATTATGTATCAGTTTTTTATTGAATTATAAACAAATAAGAGCTGCTCGGGTATTGTAGTATGGCAATTTAATTGTTCTTTACTTCGATGTACAGAGATATCATTGGATTTAAGCGGATGTATTTCCCGTCATTTCAACATCATCATACAGCAAAATTACGCTTCAACCATTTGGTGACGTCTCTAGTGTCGCCAACTGAGCATGAACAAATTCTGTACATCTGTGAACAATGTAGTTACAGACTTGTGTATCCATGCCAACCAGTTTTGTGAGAACAAGGCCTGATAATTAGTTCGTAAGATTAGTTTATACACAACTGTACAGCCGTTACTGGTGTATAAGTGCCACATCGAAATACTAGAATTTTTCAATAATCGAGATGAAAGTTGAACAACCTGACCAACACATCATATCAAAGAACAAGCTGTTGAAGATATCCGCAATATCTTACACCCACTTAATATGCTTAAATGTACGGTATCCTGTTTTATTGAAAACAGATATCTTATTCAGCACATTACTGATAAGAGTTAATCTTTAACTGAAGACATAAGCATTTATATACGAATTTGTAACATTACAATTACGTGGGTATATTTGCATCATCTTTCCCGTGATCCAAAGTTGTGATAATAAACACCAAGTTGCATGGGTATCAGGCGATTTGCAACCAAGGGCCCTCGTGATTTTAATGTCACATAATTACTAATGAAATTTACTTTCATTTCTTACCTTATAAGCTACAATAAACTGCCAAATGTATGCGATATATAGCTTTATTCTATACACATGACTTCATATCTGAAATTATTTTTATTGCCTTCATTTTCTAAAATAAATGTTTGACAAATGTATGTATAAGAGAAATGTACTATTTGAACTAAAACAGCATTCTGGCTACTTTTTGTATACCTAGACTGGTATTGCCACTGACTTACAGCCAATTTAAATGTGTGAGGTTTTAGGTTCTCACAGCAATGTTGGTGAAGATCCGTGTCTTCTGGGATATGACTTTGTGTCATTGAAAAATAATGATATTTAAGTGATATTAAGAGATTTAAAGTTGTAATGACTTCTCATTTCATTTTTATGTTCTAGGAAACCTTCCTTATTGAACAACCTTCAAAGATGACGGACAGCTTCCAGAAAGCCGATAAAGTTCATTACAACTCTCAGAATGTTTACAGTTAGTTAAAATCCACATATCCCACTCATATTTGGGCTTTATAAACAAAGACATTGCAGTCAACTTCCAAAAACTTCAAGGTCGAATGTCTGGTTAAATGTCTTGGAGGGCCAAATTTGTAAGGAACATGTTCTTTTATATCTAAAACATCCACATTATCTTCAATCCCAAAGACTAAGGAAACATTTTTTCTTATGTCTTTGGTAGTCTTTCATTGTCTTAGAAAGTTTCACATTACACCTAGCAGCATCCTGGACTTTAAACTCATAATGCTTTTTGTTTTGTTTCAGCTAACCATAAACATATATTTTGTCCTTGCAAACCAGAGTTGGATGTTTTGTTGCAAAATGTTGTTTCAACATTCTTGGAACTGTTCCACTGTCATCAAGTTCTTCTCCAGACACATGCACACATACACAAGACACTCAGAAATCTTGCACTGCACCACCATCACAGAAAAAACAGACGGATAATTGTTGCTATATTTTTGAAACTATATTGGTTTCTCTTTTCTGGAATCATTACTTTCAGTTTCAGCACTAGCACTTCTTAGTGAAAGATGCCATACAATACATTTGTCAATAATGCAAATCAATATACAATGGACAACGAAGGGAAAGAATATTACAAATACTTAACCACGACTGTGTATGATTTTCAAACTAGTAAGGGACACAGCTGTATGGAAAACTGAAATATTGTACAGGAGAATACTAGCTTACATTCATGTCAACGTGAGCCAACATCGTTACCAGTTGGTTGTTGACACAAGAAGCAGTGGATAGCACTTTGAACAGAATGGACCAGCCACAAATTCACGACATAACCGAACTGCACTGCGACAATGACATTTGTATAAGAACACATGAAAACAAATTCATGCAGGAACAGAACAATTTGTTTCTGCTATCAGATATTTTGTCAACTTTCAAGTTTTACTGCAAGGGCAGAGACTTAACACTGTAACAAAAGGATGAGCATATGTCTACTGCTGCAAACAATCTGCCTAGATATGTTTTAAAACTTTCGCGGCGACATGATTCAATATAGTCTTCTCGGGCGCACAGCCGTGTCAATTCGTTTGAATACAACGTTTCGGGGACTAGCTCCGTCCCCATCCTCAGGCAAAACTGATTTTGCCTGATCATGGGGACGGAGCTAGTCCCCGAAACGTTGTATTCAAACGAATTGACGCGGCTGTGCGCCCGAGAAGACTATATTGAATCTGCCTAGATGCTCACTAGTGCTGTGGGCTGAATATATTGATACTTATGAAAATCTGTAACGCATAAATCATAACAAATAATAAATATTTAAGATTTAATAACTTCATTTCGTATATAGCCTCTTTAACGTCGCCATAATTTTTACACAGTCGCTAAAGAAAGTTCATAGCAGTGTGCCATGGTACAAGCTGTGGGACACTGATCTCAAATTCCAAAGAGAACATGATTCAGAAACTGGACCTGCTTCTGTCGTCAGATGAAAAATGGTGGTGATGGACCTAGTATGTTGGGTCTGACAGAAAGTGCAATTCGCAACAGCAGTTGTCCATCAATTGAGAACAGCTCTATCAAACCAAATAAGTCTGCCTCCCAGTTTTTAAACTGATGGAAAATGATCCACTGTCTGCATGTGTTATAACAATACTGGATACTAGACCAAGCCGAGAAGCCACGCATCTTAATTACAGTTTTCATATTTTCCACACCACCATAAATCAAGACTTTAGAAAGTAAATTTAGAAAGAAAAAAAAAAAAAATTTATTAACCCTAGAACCGTAACATGCAGGAGAATTTCATATAGCACTTCTGAGGGGGGGTGCATCTTACAGTCCAGAAAATATTGCACTTCCACTAAACAATACCATTTGAAGATTAAATTAAGTTTATTAATGGTAAACTTATAACATTTTCTAAAACTGTGATATGACAATCTGTGGATCATTCCTCACCCAAACAACTAACAGAGTGCCTGCTGCTCTCTGAAAGCAAGAAAAGTTTCATGGCGAGATTTTATACCACATTCTGTGTAATACTGGGGCTGTGGTCAGGATTTCAGGAAAAGCATGAAAACTTGAGCAAGAGAGAGAGAGAGAGAGAAAGGGAAACACGTTTATACAAGGGAAATGTAAAGTAAAGTAAAGTAAAGTAAAGTAAAGTAAAGTAAAGTAAAGTAGTTGTCCTTGTGCATGCCATGAAGGCATATAGGGGACTGGCGGTACAGCTCCACTCAGTCATTCTTAACCTCTGCACTAGATGGCAGTGAGTAGTCAGCTTCATGCCCCAGCCACTTTAACCCTGTGGAAGCTTACAGAAGGTACTGAAGTAATAATTTCAATAAATCCTTCAGAAACCTGTAAACACATGCTCTTATGATCAATAATACATGCATTCATCACCATCAGACAGGAGTTGTTGGGACATAATAAATGTTTGTAAACATTTGGATGGCATACGGTTTCCAAAGATCTGGATGATGTACTTCCAAAAGACGTGTACTGGGTGTTTCCACAGACATCAGTGCCTGTTGTATATTTTAACACATATTATTCATTACAACTCAGGATAAAAGGCATTTTGTACAACATTACAAATTTAGGCAGAAGAATACAAATCAAGTATCTCACTTTAGTTTTTAAAAAAGTATCCAACATAATTTGTTATGCATTACACTTGCCCCATTATTTTATAATAAAAATATTTATTAACGCTATGGTAAAAATGTCTGCAATGTCTATGTACACGTTTAACAAACTTGTTCTTTTAAAAAGCCTAGTGGCCACTGGCCATTTGTCATATGAAATCAGTACTGGTAATTTTAGCTAAAAATTCAGTATGGTACTGTAATGTACATTATATACACACACAATATGAAGATGTTACAAATTAAAAGAAGATGGGATGTGCTTTGTATATCACAAATGTGTACCTCACACTGAAACATCTGTTACTCTCACATCCAGTTTCTAATGTGCATAGACAATTCCAGTGCATTTGCAGTGTTTCAGAACATACCAAATTACTGTCCTTTTCATCAATACAGTTTCTACATAAATATTCAATTAACTGAAAGCATTCTGGGAAGAAACTTACTATATGGTACAATACCATGCCATATTTACTTGCACAATACAAACACTTAGTCTTCATCTGCTACACTTATTTCTATAGTTTAGTTCCGATCAATGACCACATTCTTCAAAAGTCAACATTTTGTTATTTCTTGTACAAATTACAATTTTTTTCTCCAAATGTACCTACTGTGTTGCCAGAATTTAATACGCTTGTAAATAAAATTTGTACATAATTTATGATATATTACATTAAAGAAAACATTTTATCAGGCCATTTAATTTGAACTTATGAACTTCCCTTCATTTCTTTAACTGAATAAGGAGCTAAATATTATTTGGGTGATCAAATCAAGAAGAATGAGGTGGGTGGGGCATGTAGCATGTATAGGGGAAGGGAAAGGTGCATACAGGATTTTAGTGGGGAGACCTGAGGGACGGAGACCACTTGGAAGACCCAAGCATAGATGGGAGGATAATATTAAAATGGATCTTCAAGAAGTGGGATGGGGGAACATGGACTGGATTGATATGGCTCAGGATAGGGACAGGTGGTGGGCTGTTGTGAATGCGGTAATGAACCTTCGGGTTCCATAAAATGCGGGGAATTTCTTGACTAGCCGACGACCTGTTAGCTTCTCAAGAAGGACTGTGCTCCATGGAGTTAGTTAGTTAGTTAGATTGAGGAGCTCCCCCTCTCCTGTTTTAACTAAATTATCTCCTCCACATTTTCATATTGTCACATGACCATTAAACACTCAAAGTTCTACAAAACCATTATATGATGCTGATCTAAAAACAATTTAGTAGTATTAGCTTTGCAAGTGTATACATTACTGCTCAATTCTAACATAATGATACAAAATTTTTCTCTGATGGGTACATACTGTTAAGCTAACGGAAATCTGAATTAAATGTTCCCTGTTACAGTTGCATTCTTCATTGTTGTCATCACAGAGAAGAAAACAGCAAGGTGAACAGCCTGAAAATTTGCACATATAAAATGTGTTGTAAATTTACTGGGACATGTGGAGGAAAAAGTGTGCACTGTATTCAGCAAATATGGTGCATATTAGGTCATGTTCCATTAAACATATCCAAGTCTGTATGTCAGCAGTGCACAAATTTTAAAAAATTCTATAAGCCACCTCAAAATTCTGAGCACCATAAGGGTGACATGAAGCAAGTTCCATACTGAGGACCCACAAATATCACGCGCCACCACAAAAAATTCAGCCACCATGACGACCTGGTGCCCAGGATTTGTGCACCCCTGCTGTATGTATACAGGCAAAGGAAGCAGACCATGGTAAACATAGTATGTTTACTAAGTACAACAAATTCTAAGCCTGAAAAGCATTCAGTCAGGATGTAACTGGCAATTAATGCAGTGAAAGCAAATTTTGAGAGATAATATGAAGTTTTTGTTTTATGACCAAAATCTTAGTAGATCATAAGCGAACAAAATTCCTTATTACATACAGCTATAGGTCATTTCTTAGATTCTAGCCCATGAAATTTTCAAGCACAAGGCTAGAAACAAATCTCTTGTACAGTGATGGGGTACTAGTGGATGCAACAAAACAAATACCCTGCTCTTGCCACCTCACATATGGAGTAGACACGTCCACCAGCTACACTACATTCTTTACAGGTCAAAAACTAAGATATGACCTACAAATACATGCCAGATTATCACAGAAAACACCTACATATCTACAATTATATTTTTTCATAGGCCTTCCTATTTAAGTACTATGTATTCTACAACTCTTGCAATGTACTTGTGTTCCTTATACACCAGATGGCATGTGCGCAATACAAGAGTGGCATGAATAACCTGTATGTTAAAAAGCACTGCATTACTTCTCACAGCCACAGATGAACTGAGAGAAAAAAGTACATACAAACAAGATAGGGCTTATAATTTCAAATGGCACGATTCTGTTAAGATCACATTCTGAACAATGTATTCCATTCCAAGTCTCTTTTGCAGGTTAATGCAAGCTTATGACTTTGCAAAGTTGGTACAGACAAGCAGCAAGTGCCAGCTAGAACAATGCAGCTTTAAAGTATGATAAAACACACACTATTAACTCCTCGGGCAAGTCACACACATATGTGCATATGAGGCAGTGGAATTTTATTAAGTATGATGTTTTTATAATTACTGTCATCTCCAGCCTATATTTCTGCTAAATTCATATATAATTCCACAGTTTCATCAGCATATTTTTTTATATCAATGGAAAAGTTTATTTATACGAATAAAATTATAATAGTCTGAAAGGTTAATGTTACTAGAAATTGTGGAAGTGAAAACTGTACAAGTAAATATGGTATCAAGGCAGTTCTGTTTATGTCAATGTCTATTAACAAATATACCAGTTTTTTAACAGTTTAGTGAAATTTCCTTGCAGAAATAACAGTCAAACATATTTCACATAAATGACAAGACATAACACTGCTCCTCAGACGCATCAATGCAACATTATCAATAATTCTGTCTAGGTTATGTAAGTGGACAGGCATGAAGTACTTCTTAGTGTACATGTTCCAGTCATTGCTAAAGGTCATATATTACATGGCAAGAGTGTAAATAGTTCAGGCAACATTTATATGCAGGCCTGGATATTGTACAGTGCTGTCTGTTCCTTGATATTTGTCTACTACAATAAAAAATATCTGTATGCTCTTTAAAAAGCAGTGCCTTCCTTCAATTTCTAGCACTGAACACATTTCTGTCCATGTAAATTCATGTGTGTTAAAATTATTCTGAGCGAGCACCACCTCAAATCTACAAAATGATAGACATTGGTTTTCAAGACAAGATTAATTGTGATGTACCCTTAAAGCCTGCTAAATATCTGGTTCATTAAGCATCAGCAAACAAAAATTATCTTACAAACCATTGTCTTTTTCAGTACTCTTTAAGGATGACCAAGGAACAGCCATTTCACTAAGAAAAGCCATTCAGCTTTTAATACGCTAAGACTCACACCAGATTTGTCACATTTCTTGTGCTGTTTACATATTTAAAAATATATAATTAATAACAAATACATACAGACAGGACATTGTGACAGAATGAATGTGGTCAGCTGCACTACAAAAATTCTGTTGTGGCAGAAATCAGGCTCCAGCATTTGCAACTATTCACAAACAGCCACTTCCACTTCGTCATTACTGTGGACTCAGCAAACTTCTGTCAATTCAGCACCCAAAATAAATGATCTTGTTGCATGTTACCCCTACTACAAGTGCTACCTCCTACTGAAAAATAAAATCCTTTATTAACACAAATGTTACAGGCTAGGAAACCTTGCTTACTAAACATGCCTTGTAGAAACAGTTCAGGTGCAACAACTTGTGCATTAAATAAAAATGTAACTGAACATAAGGTATCATACAGAGTTAATTACAAAACAGATAAGATGTACAAAAACAAACTGCGTGGTACCAAATCAAAGCAGAATGTAGTAATGTATGCTTAAGTATCAGTTTTTGTTTCAGCCTCAATAACTCATTTTTTCAATTCCAGAATTATAAATGTGGATCCACCTAACACACAACAAATTTACATGTCTTAACTGTTACAAAACTCATGTAATTTCAAGACTCTTTTTTATTCGTTGTGACAAATACAAGTTGAAAACGATGCAAAGTCCATGAAATACATAGGCGAATCACGTTGCATGAATAGAAATACAGGAATAACTGTGCTGTGAGAGTTGAGGTCCTCACAGCAGTGTCACTGAAGATTCAAGTCTTCTGAGATGTGACAATATGTTGCTAGATGAGTAGTCCCAGATGTTCTGAACAGTCACAGCAACTTCGTCTTCAGTGTCAAGCAGTCCAATCCTTCTTCGACTGGACTGCTTGACACTGATGACGAAGGCACTATGTTCCTTCAAAACGTACAGAACTACTCACGCACTGACACAGCATCATGTCCCACAAGGTCCGAATCTTAACTATGCTGCTGGTATAATGTTTATCATGCTACATATGTGATGCTGTAGCGCAAGATACACAGGAAGTTATATCTGAGCAGTGGAGTTGCCAGTGGTGCATTTAAAAATTGTATACCTTTGAATAATATTTTACATTTAAAAAAGCATGACAACATATTTCAAAGTTCTGAGTAACGTGATGCTTAACGAGTTCAACAGTCCCATATTCATGACATAACAGATTTCAACAAATACATATTTGGTTCAGGACTGTTAACGATCATTGAATATAAATGCACATAATGGCATTATAAAAATGTTTTTGCACCCTGTGGCAGTGAGCTGTGTTGATGACACAAGGGAGGAAC
Source organism: Reticulitermes speratus (assembly GCA_021186555.1). Lineage (NCBI taxonomy): Eukaryota > Metazoa > Arthropoda > Insecta > Blattodea > Rhinotermitidae > Reticulitermes > Reticulitermes speratus. The sequence continues at coordinate 22,249,167 of JAJKFL010000010.1, forward strand.
CTGCTGCCTCCATCTTAAAGGTTGAAGCGATTACAGTGTAAACGTCACCCATCCAAGTGCTCTCCATTTGAAGTAAAGTCCCTGTCCATGTCCATGTCATGAATGCGTATACAAGAGTGGAGGTATAACGCCACTCATTCTAAATCTCAGCATTAGATTGAGGTGAGTGGTCAGCATCATGCCCCAGCCACTTTACCCGAGAAAAAGAGAACCCGTACCCATTGAATAGAAGGTTGGGTGGGCCGCACAGCTGGTCTGGAAACTTTGGAGAAGACAAAAATATCTTCTCCCTGCTGGGAATTGAACCAAAATTCCTTGGCCATCCACCCCTTAGCCTAGTCACTATACTGACTGAGCTATCCTGGCATCTCTTATCAGACTGTAACTTATTCAACTTGTTGCCTTACAAATTAAATACAAATCCATTGTGCTAACAAGTGTTACACTTTGCTGAAAGATGAGATTAGACATGTACTAAAAGTTTACTCAAGCAAACAGCTTATCTGCATGCATTAGCCAGTCAAGTTTCAAAGTGTTCCACAAGTGAAGGTCTCACGTTCTGAACGCTTCCTGTATGCAAGTACTTTGCAATGAGTCATCTCTAAAATCATGCATTTTTGAAAATGGAGTCTTCTGCAAGGGACGTGAAGTTACAATTTTATGAAGTAAGCTGGTTCCAAAATTCCCCACATGACTCTACTACTTAAAAATAAACATAACAAATGCGATAATTATACAGTAGAACCCTGTTAAGAAGTCTTTCAAGGGACCAGAGGATTAGGGACTCCTTAAGCGGGAAGACTTATTAAGAGGGAAGCTTATTAAAAGCAATAGGTTTTCGGGACTTTAAAAATCAGACTTCTTACAGGGGAAAACTTCTTATGCGGGGACTTCTTATCCGGGTTCTACTGTACATGTAACAACAAAAAGGTGTCCTTGAATCATGCATCACAAAATACAGCAACAAAGAGAGGAGTCTTTTTTTTTTAAGTGGACTTTAAGCACAGGCAAAAGTTGATACATTTAAAGGTCAATGATAAATGTATAACTGCACATTAGAGACACGTTAGTTTAGTTCACATATACCATATCACTCAAGAAACGGCAATTTATCGTAACCCACACAATTCGTCGAACTGAGATTCCCGCCTTATTAGACAGCTGGATTACAAACACACCTTCTGTCAAAATGTTCTTTCCACAAAAAAATTGCATGTCCTTATATTTTTGTAAAAACATAACATGCTTAACTGTTGGTCTATTGAGGATCTGTCAAGTTCTTTCTGCCTCCTGTAAAACTGTGTATCAGTGGGTTACAACAAACTACTGTTTCATGAGCAATATTTAACTTATTACATTCAGTGCATCATGGGACATTACTAGGGTAATACATGAACTAACTTTGCACAGAGGTGGGGACAGGCAGAAGAAGGAAAACAAAACATCAGTGACTTCAGGCTCAAGTTTTTGAAGCGCTAATTACTTTTGTCAATTTATCTTCTTACGAAACTGCACACAGATTTAACTAACATACAGTAAAACCCCGATTTAATGTTCCCGCATTCAGTGAAATCCTGGATTTAGTGATGATTTTTTCATGTCCCGACAATAGCTCCATATAAACAATGTACCTCCATTTAATGAAAACCTTGAATTTAGTGAAATATATTCTAATCCCCCCAGCAGTTCATTAAATAGGGGTTTTACTGTATGTCATTCAATTTTTTCCACCATTTTCATTGCAGTTGAAACCAACATGTTTTGTAGAATGGCTGCACTAGTCATCAGGTAAAAGAAAATGTGGAAGTTACTCTGCTAGGTCCACTGAGTTGAGCTAACTTTATCCCCAGTCTGGTTATTAGCTCAATTTGTTTTACTACACAGAAGACAGAAGCCGAACAAGCTTCTGAAATGTTTCTTTAACTAAAAATGAGACACTGGAAAAAGCCCAATATATGTCAGTCACATTTGTAACAAACCTCTAAAATGTTTACAGGTTGGTCAATAATTTAGTTACAGCAACACATTTAATTTCTCTGGACAAAATCTTAACTTCTTTCAGACCTCTCAACAACACCAACTGAGGGCCTTACCGTGGCTGAAAGACTGAAGTGCACATGGCATAGCACAACTGTTATGGAGACAGCAAGCAAAATACAGTCTGTCAGATTCTGTTCACCAAACTTGTTTCTTCACTTTTCTGTTTTACATCTACACTCTAATCTTGGCAAGAAATTTAATCACTGACACATTCATTAATATGACAGAAAATTTACTGTAAAATTTCTCTTAACCAGGATTAAACATGGTACAATAACATTCGTTTAAAAATGATATGTAGAACATTTATTGCAGTTTATATAAAATCACAATTAATTCTTATATATAAAAACAGAGATGGATACTTTTTCATTTTTATGCTTTATAAAACAAAGAGAATTCTTGGCCACACATGTGGAAGTGTATCTTCTTTATTTATGCTGTCTGACATCAACAAAGGTGACAAGAATGTAGGACAAGGCGACACTAGTGGCTCGGTTTCCAAGTTTTAAGGTATGGAATGTTTATATGGTGCTTGTGGATTATGCTCACACATATTAAATAAGCATTTTTTAAATTCAGAAGTAATAATTCACGTTCAAGATATTCCTTCTGTCCAAGATTTAAGGTTCTCACAGCAGTGTCACTGGAGATTCAAGTATTCTGGAATGTTACACTGCATTGTTAGGTAAACAGTTCCCAACACTTCAAAGGATCATAGTGCCTTCAACTTCAGGGTCAAGCAATTCCCTCAATTTTAGCAAAGAAAATTCCAATTACAAAGTGACTTTACATGATGGTACAAACATACATTTGGTCAGTGACAGGCTGAAGGGCCATAAGCATATTCTGTGCAGATGAAGAAATGATATGTAAAACACATAAAATTAGAAGAATATATACCACAGTACAGACAGCATGTTTCACATGTCCCTTTTCTTTTGTGCTTGCTCTTACCTTCTGGCCCTTTAGCTTCCACTAGGAAGTGCATATTATCAAATATCTTTCCAAGAAATAAATTCATTCACAGCCAACAATCAACTTGTGCCCTTGTACCACTGTTTTAACCCCTTACACCCTTCTTTACAGAGAAAACTGCACGAACTGGAATTCCTACATAATGACCAAATGGGTTAAGACTCAACTAAAAGGATAAATAACCTTAACTAGTAGGCTGGATGTGTTGTTTTTCACTGTTCTGGCAAGACAGGCTTGTTATGCATATACAAACAGTTGACTGGCACATACATAAACTGTATCAAATTGGGAAACAATCGTGACTAAATTCCTGTAATCATGATGCTCAAAACCAAAATAAATCTGAGTAACAATTATTTAACTGAAATCCCAGACAATTACAATTATGGGTGTAGGGAGTTAAGGGAAATTCTAGTACAATACATTAAAATCTGAATCCCAAAAGCACCAAACCAGAGACAGTGTGTTCAATATACAGTAACTCTGCATGACCAGCCATCCACACAGCTGTCACAAGAGCACATATCATTTCATGACAGAACAAAAAACAAATTACAAACGATAAACACAGGATTTCTTCTGTTCACCACTCAACTGCCAAAACAATATTGCAGTAAAACTGAAGTCACATACATATATACAGAGGAAGCTGCAGAGAACTACAGATGTTAATTCCTCACTTTCTATAGTGCAACACAATTCAACTGCATCCCAGTTACAAAAAAAAAATCCAGCACAGGAACACTTTAAATTCAGTACACTAAAATCACTTAATTAGATGAGTCACAATATAAAAGTTTTTAAAGAAGCAAATATAAAAGAAAGCAGGATAAACATGGTAGCCTATATGAAAAAATGGAATGAGCAATATTATCACTTTCTGTACATTCTTTTGGTCTGTATACATCCATGGCTACATTATATCATGCTACCATAAACATGCTGTCTTTATCACTTAGGTGCATGATCATAAACCCTGACTCAGAATTCTAATTCTTCCATGGTGCGGGAAAGGCGGTTGCTGTCAATGCGACGCCGCTGGCTACGACGAACAGCATCAGCACGCCTGTATGGTTCACTTTTGAGACCAAGTAAAATGTCTTCCAGTGCCCCATTATACACTTCATCCTGTTGCAGGAGTTTCTTTTCTTGTACAAGTCGAGTTTTGCACTTCAGTTCATTGATCACTGCTTCCTGTAATAGTGATGGGAGCAAAGACATATGAGTAACCTCAGACATACTGCTCTAATGATAGGAAAACTGAAATTAGGATACAGGCTCCCTTCAATACTAGTTCAGATACCATATTTACCTGAATATAAGACAAGAAATTTTTCATAATTTATGACTTGACAAATATGGGGAGTTGCTACATAATTGTGCATAAAGTTAAACATGTTCTTGACAGGTACAGTAAAACCCCTATTTAATGAATTGCTGGGGGGATTAGAATATATTTCACTAAATCAAAGTTTTCATTAAATGGAGGTTTTCAATTAATATGGAGCTATTGTCGGGACATGAAAAAATCATCACTAAATCCGGGATTTCACTAAATGCGGGAACATTAAATCAGGGTTTTACTATATTTGTCTGAAAATTGAAGAGTGTGAAGGGGTAGTTATCATGTATTCAGGTACATATGGCACTTCTTAAGTAGAATGTTTAAGGCCCAATGGTGACTTCAATCATTACTGAATGTAATGGTGAACAACACAATGTCAACTAGGGTGGACTAGAAATTTAAACATTGGTCCTTAAAAAGACTCATGGTGTATTGGTTACACAGGAATAATTACAATATAAAACTAAAAGAGAAGGCCCCAAATGGTATGATGTAGTAGTTAGCAATGTTCCTTGACAGGCAACCTTCAAAGTTTTGTCTTTCTCCTAAATCCTTACTGGTAAATGCATAGTTAGTACTGCAGAAGAAGTTGTCACTGACTCCATTCACAACCTTCCCAAGTCACCTTCACATCTGAATATACAGGGTGATTGTAAAGTAAATATGAGACACAGTGAATAGGCAGCACCACCTGAATATGACTGACAATTCAGTTTTGCCCATTGTTTCTCAGTAGGACTGTGAAGACCAGCACTTCATGCAACAAGGACCACCACCACATTTTGCACTTCACATTCATGCACGACTCTACCAGTCTCCTGGTTGGTGGTTTAGGCATCAAGGAGTATAATGCGACACATATAATTTTTCCGCGTCCTGCGCGAGGAAAAATGTAGAGAGAGAGGAAGGGGCGGAGCTAAGTGCAAAGGTAGAGGGCTCTGGCACCATGTTTGCCACATAGTCACTCTCTCTCAATTTTCACAGAGGTAACATCGTTTAAACGTATTACTAACGGAGCATATATTGGGAACAGTTTATTTCGACTTGGCAATAGCGCACTGTACCCAGACCTGGGCAATCAACGCAACGCTGCCACGTTGTTATAACGTCAAGACAAATACCTCCCACTCCTATACGCTACTAAATAACCTTCACAGGACGGTGGCTGAAAGGAAAATGACTGATGTAGCAACAACGGTGATGCTAAAGCGACAGAAAGGGAGTAGTGGGGACTGACTGAATTTGGTCTCTGCGTCGCGGAAAAGATATTTGAGTCGAGTTCTAACAGAGTTTCTTCTGTGTGATTTCTTTCTGTGCGAATGGGTCAAAGTGGAAGTCTACCAGTTGAAAACAAGAACAGCTAATGAACTGGACAACAGATTTCAGACTCTTCTGCTGTTCCTTGTGACTTTATAAGAAAAAGTGTCGAGTCTATGTCTTCCAAGTGGCAGAAATGTATGCCAGATTTTGGGGTCTTAAGTTGAAATCTGACACTAAATGTTAATATATGGGCTTCCCAATGGTACAAGAATTGTTGCAACATACCATTCCATATACATCATACAGCCATTTACAAACATGTATTTACTTTCCAGTCACCCTGTATACAACCCAAGCAGCTTAATTAATTAAGTAAACTGTTCTTGTGCTTAATTATACACCACGCCTTGAAAATATATGGGGGAGTGGCAGTACAGCTACATGCACGTTCAACCTCTGCAGTAAATGTATGTGTATGGTCACTTTTACAATCCAGTAGCTCTACCCCTAGCCCATGGTATCCTGGGTTAGACCCAGAGCTGGCCTGGATGTGGTGGCAAAGCAAAAAAATCCCTACATATCTCAGGAATTGAACCTTTGTCATGCAGCCCATATCTAAAGTGCCATGAAATAAACCAACAAATACACAACACAAGGATAATTAAGAGTAACATTTCACCCATTTGATGGACAGTGCCGTCAATGAACTACAACAATAATTCCAACGACTGATGGCTCAGGCCTTCTGTGTCGTGACACTATATGCCTGGGCAAGTGGCTCCCGAAGTTTCGAAGGAACATGCCACCTTCATCTTCAAGAGGAAGAAGAAAATCTGGGAACCGCTTATCAAGCATCACAGGGTCAAATTTCAAAACACCTGAATCCTCATCAACACCGCTGCGAAAACCTTTAATCTCACAATTCCACCTGTTACTAGTAGATGTTGATTATATTAGGTGGAACAAGTGCCAAAATTTAAACAGCAGAACAGACAGAAAACAGTCAGTTACTGACATTTACTGACTCTTGATCTCTAAAACATAAACTCATTACACAAAGGTATTATGTAAAGTGAATATGCTCAGTCCACTTGGGATTTGTGGTGGACAAAGTGGCACTGTGACAGGTTTCCCCCTGTCAATTTCATTCCACCAGTGCTCCATTACTTGAAAATATGAAAAAACTGATCATCTTTATCACTGGGTTGCACAATAAGCCTCAAAAGGCTGTGGTATGTCCATAGCTTCTGCTGCGGGGGGGGGGGGGGGGGCTTCACCACACACAAAAAAGTGAATACACTTTCATTTACAAGTATAAGCTGCAAAAATTTTTACAGAGTTAGTTCTTTACCACCACCACAACCACCACCATAATGAACATTAGAAACTAGATAATAAAAAGTCATGTGTGCTCAAATTCAAACAAATTTATGATAGAAGATGCACTGGAGAAAAATTCCTGGGAAATGTTTCAGTCATGGTTCCACTCCACTTTGTTTTATATGATGATATTAAATTTTGTACACAATGTGAAAAATAACAAACATTTCTTCAGAGATTTATTTAGTACAACCATTGCAGTACATACTTTAACTGATACAGATATTATTTTCTCTGTTTCTCCCCTTCAACCACACCCCCCCCCCCCCAACCCAATATATTTGGATCATTTCATGATCATCAGTGGATCATGAGATGATTACAACAGACTGGAAAAACGAAATAAATAATAACATATCTAACACTTAAGAGTTATGCACGATAACGGTTATATTAAATAAATATAATTAGCACATGGCACACCATAAGTAAAATTTAAAAAGTGTTAACAGAGTTTAAGCATTTTTATTATCTTTGGTGGGGGGGGGGGGGGGGGGGGAAGCTGAATATACATCTAGCAGTAGATAGGTTGTTGGGGGTGACAGTGAGATGGTGTGGAAGAGAACTGCAGAATTAACCAACAGGGGAAATAACCTATAGGCATGAAAAGAGGTGGTAAAAAGACTATCTAGGAACTTCGATGGAGGGAGGGGTTGTCATGACAAAAGGAAAGATCTGAGGCAGTTGGAGGATGTGAAAAAGGGTGGTGAAGATATCCTGGAACTTGGCAGTAACAAGAAGAGTTGAATAAAACTGTCAGTTATAAAAGAAGTGAACAAAGGTTTTTCTTGTTGATAAAGGACTTACTGATGGCAGCACAGGAGGCATTAGGCCACCATGGAATGTACATATAAGTTACATATTTAGTAGCTTGGAGATGCGATCAGCTGTGTCTGGGATGTAAGTTATGCAAGCATGTTCTGTGTTCTCCTTTCCTGCTTTTGTTCTTTGTGTGTCTGTGTTGATTGCTCTGGTGATGTCTTGGTGAGAGTAGCGAGTGGTGAGGATTGCTTTGACATGTTGAAATTCAGGAACTTGGTCTGATTCATCATAGACTGTTTTGGCTCTGTTTACCATGGTGGGTGATGAGAGGCTGCCTGCAAGTCACCTTTCCCAATTCACCCACTAACTGATCTGCTCGTACATGGACGTTTAAAAAAACCAAGGCAATGAACACTCTGATGCCACAAACTTCTGACTTCCATGTACACGTGGCACATGGGTAACAGATGACACTCATCAGACCTCCATGTAGTCATCACTAACATTTCAGCATTTGTTCCACTGTGGCATCAAGGCTTGTATCCCGGTGCAGCAAAGTCAGTGTCAAGTGTCTAGCCAGGAAGTGACAGCTTGCTTCACGTTGGTATCTGATGCAAATCACTGAGCCCCATACTGCCAACTGGCCTTGTAAATGGTTACAGCCCTGCAGCTGGGAGGTACAGATAACTCTCTATACAGTCACAATCTCATGTGCTGTGATTTACATCTCTTTGAAGCAAACGCTTTGCAACAGACACCAATGTGAAGCAAGCTGTTACCTCTTGGCTAGACACTTGACAGTGATTTCTTCTGTGCTAGGATGGATGCCTTGGTGCCTAATGTGTACCGTCTGCTACCGACGTGTCATGTCTCTTGTGAAGCCAGATTAAAGTTCTTGGCACCAGTGTTTGTTACCTTATTTTTTGAAACTCCTTTGTGTATAAGGGCCCCAGATTCATTCACCCTAAAGATAGCAAATGTAATGTTTGTTGAAATGTGGGGAATCTTCATTCCTCTATGCAGCCTAATCCCAAAAACCAATTTGAGGCAATGAAGGCCAGCTGCAAAAGCCAAAGGACTAGGCTACTTTACCAGTACTGAAACAGCAAATTGTAATGAAAGACAAGCATCTTTTACACCAGGTATACGTGCAAATGTGTTAAAAATGCCAGTAATGCCACAACAACATGACCATAAGCAAATGTAAGCACCAAAGTTATTTTACTGAAGCATAAAGCTCCAAAATTCAATACAGTGTGCAACGGTTGTGAATAACAAACATTATCAGTGACTGCATGCCATCTGAAAATCATCTCATACTGTGAGTTTTATCCTTCACTATATACTTTTCATAAGAACTTACGAGTTTTTCAATCAGGTATCTGGATGGTTATGACCGCGCTGTTAACATATTCTGCTTGTTGTTACGGCATTGACTATGCTGAATTGAGCGTTGGGACTTCAGGACAAAACAATAATACAAAAGGAAATTTTACGCATTAACAATACAATACAAAGCAAAGCTCAAAGAAAGTTTAAAGATAAAGAATTATGCAAACTTAAGTACATACAAGCACCAGATTAAATTAAATTAAATATTCTACAGGAGTCCATAACTTCAAATATGCAAAATGAAACTACCAAAGACACACTATTTGACTAAAACATGTATAACACATGGGAAAACCTGTAATTTACTTCCAAAGGTTCCGATCATATCTAAAATCTGTATGTTGCTGTATGATTAGGCCTACTGTATAATTACATGTAAGAGATATGCCCTTACTTTACAGGAGATGAATGTACAGCAAAATTCCGTTAATCTGACGTCTCAGAAATCCTGATAATTTGGCACTTGAGGAGAGTAGCCCAAGACAGGAAGTTTTGCTTTTTGACCAGCAAAAAAAAAAGCTTCATTGATGATGCAGGCATATCTCAGGGACATGTCAAAAACGCCTCCAAGAGTGTCAGTACATCAGCCATTTGTGGTAACTCCTGACCCCTTAACACCTACTCCATCAACTTTTTCAGCTATGAAGACTCCAGAAAACACAGAAGGGAACCCTGATGACCCTGAACAAGCAGATGGAGGAGATATCTGAATGGAATACCCCTCTAATTAGTTGTACACTTCAAGTAGAGGATAATAACAAAAAATTACCTGTAGAAACTTAGGTCAGTGTAGGCACTGTCTGATAATCCAGAATATTCGATAAACTGGCACCTGTCTGGTCCCATGCAAGTTGGATTAACAGAATTTTGCTGTATGTGGTTATGTTTGAAATTAAAAAAATAACACAAAGAAACCCTATTACAGTAATCACACAGGCATACCATATTAACTATTCAGGGTTCAGGTTAAAATCCCAAGAACAATGTAAGTAATTCCCTTATATACACTCAAACAGCTGTAGACGTCATGTCCTTTTGTTTTCGCACAGTGCTTGTCGCCTGTTTCTATTAAGGCTTCAACAACTGTAATGGCCTCTTCATCTTTGTACAAGATTTTGAGGTTCTCATGGTGGTGCTGCTGATGATTCAGGTGTTCTGGGATGTGATGCTGTGTCATTGGGTAAGTGGTTCCTGACGTTTGAATGGATCAGCTTCCAGGGTAAGCAATCCAAGCAGTCTTCTTGGACTGCTTACTCTTAAAGACAGTCCCATGATCCTTCAAAACATCGGGAACCACACACCCAGTGACAAGGCATCACATCCCAGCATACCTGAATCCTTGCCTCTTCTTCACGTTTAACATCCTTTTCATTCTTCACGTTATTTTCACCATGCATTTTGATTCAATTAGCAGTATTACTACCAACAAATGTACTTTTTGTATTTCTGTTACACTTTTACCCTACATATGACACAACCACAACAAGACACTAGCAACAACAGGACGCGGATGTCAACATCCAAACAAACCATTTGCCAGTAATTTCAACAATTTTTAACAATTTTAACAACTTTAATGTTTTAACTACTACTAACGAGATACTGTTTTATAACTGCAACACAGAGTGCTATACCTCGAGCTTTTGACGCAAGACAAACACAACCTGCATTTGAAAGTGAACAAAAGCTACAAAAACATTGTGATGACGTGATAATACCAAATGAACCGGTGACAGTGAGGTGAACCTACTGGTGTACCGTGATGATGGCTGGACCACAGCCGAAACATATGTAGGGTAAAAGTGTAACAGAAACACAAAAAGTGCATTTGTTGGTTATAATACTGCTAATCATTTTCACTGTTCTCTTAAAAATACAAAGTGTCCCTTTTATCATGTCGCCAAGCATAAGAGCTTCATCGCATATAAAACCTCAATCAGCCAGGACATCCTGTGACAGCTGCTGTGCTTAGGTACACAATAAAAAAGGCGCCCTGTACAATCCAAGACTAGAATTTTGAATCACTTGAAGACAATTCCACTTACAAGACGGGGGTAATTAATGGAAAAAAGAGCATTCACATTATAGAATTTTACAACACAAACACACTTTCCAGAACACAGCCCTTTCACTTCATGGGTATGCACTGTACTTTCATGTACGACAATTAATACACCAACTTTCAACTCAGACTACTTGACTACAGTGTTTGTGAAAGTGTTCCCTACTTCTATCTGCATAACATGACAAGTGTCATTTGGGTGTTCACCTATGCAGAAAATGACCAGGTTTGCAGAGTGATGAAGAACAAATGCTTAGTACAGCTACTGAAAACAAAACACCACAGCACCTAAAATAAAAATACATACATAACCACAGCATGCAATTTTAATTTCAATTAGAATGAACACTACCAAAGCAGTTTATTTACCATTACATCAAAAACCTAGCATGAATAAGTGTACAATTAATGGGGATAACTTCACTTCTGTAACTATTATTCCCCGTACACGTCAACTGCACAGCACAGGGCAGGTAAGACTGTTGAAATAACAGTGTACATTGCAAGGCTGATATTTTGCATTACTCTTTTCCTGCATGGCACAGTTTGGGTCAAATTTACGTCCTGTTGTAACGTAAAGGTGAAGGAGGAAAGAATGGGGAGAGGAATATGTACTCTGATTGTGTGTGTTTAAAAATGAAAAGGGACAAGCCTCAGTGACAAGTAACAAATCTTGCTGTCATCAGACACACATTCAGGTAAGTTCATAATTACCAACCATATGCATATTACGAACATCTACAATGTTTACTCCCCCTCCCCCAAGATGAGAATAATGTCCAAAATGAGTCATGTGTGTTAGAACACACTATCATCATTTCAGTGTTAGTTTAAGGGATGGAAGTTCAACAGTTTCTTGTAGTATCCATCTGTCCCAAGTGGTCGCAAACTGTCTCTGAAGCCCTGACATCACTCACCTGCTGTTTCTTCTGGTTCAACTTATTGCGCTTTATCACTTCCTCATTTGGTTTATTGAGTGCCTGCAATGCCGCCTGCTCCAGCCTTCTTCGCTGTTCATTTTCCTGATCTGCAAGCTGCAAAGAAATTCCATTCAAAATTCCTAATCAAGCAGTCATACACAACCCCCTAACAGTTCTATGTTTACTGGTCAAAAGTGATTATGCAAAATGAAAAGATCTAAGTATGTTCTTTTCGTAGATAATGCTAGGAGATATATTATTGGATTTCATTCTTTTGACATGGTGAATTTTAATATGAAACGTCTCTAAGTTTAGAAAACAGCCCAGGTAATCCTCAACTTAAAAACAGGTTATGTTGCTAAACCCTGTACATAAATCAATCTGTTCATAAGACAGAAGAAATTAAATTTCTTAAGTGTAGCCTACATGGTAACTTTCTTTTTTGTCTTCATAACATTCTTTGCAGCAGCAAAAGTCCCAAACACATGCAAAATGTATGGACCATTTGTTGCTGCTGCCAGGAAACGGAAACCACCAAGCACTGACAGCAGCTAACCGTCTAGCAAGGGTACCACAGTACACACTATCTGTTTGCTTGTAGTGCTTGTTTATAAGCACCATATTGCAGTAGATCTTGATTTTTATGAATAATACAGGATCATGGGATCTCGTTCACAAGTGCCGGTGTTCATATGTCAGAGACTTTCTGTATACAGAGTCAGAAGTACAGAAACTGCCATGCAAACTTCAGCAGCAACTTACTTTAAAGGCACGGACAAAGCGAACAAGCAATGAGAAAAATGTGTTGGCATCAGCAGTACGTGGAGACTCGCCGAAGTACTCGACGCATTCCTGGAAAGCATCCTGAGCAGCACGGCCATCAGACTTCAGTCGTCGCAGCTTCTCTTCAGAATTTGCAAGGAAATCTCTCAGCACTACACTCTGACCACTACCGCGCTCTTTCCCAGTCCCTCGAAGCTCAGCTTCTTTACGTACCAAATCCATACCCTTCTCAAGCTCATGAATATCTGTCACAACGTTTTCCAGGGACACTGCAACCACAAACCATCTACTGCAAACTTACAATAAACAAAGTGATACTGCAGTGTAACAAACTTATCTCTTGACGATTCAATCCTTCTGGAATGTGACACTGTGTCACTGTACATAAAGTTCCTGATGTTTCAAATGATCACAGTGCATTCATCTGTGGGGTCAAGCAATCCAGCAAGATGAAGGAACTACAATCTTTTAAAATGTCAGGAACTACACACCCAATAATAATAATAATAATAATGTAATAATAATAACCATGGCTCAACAGCCCTATATGGGCTCGAGCCTCCTCTTTCCGAGGTAACTGGGTCGTGCGCATTCGTGGCAGTTGGTGACTGGACAACTGGCCGCGCTACTGTTCTATCGATCCTGATGTGACCACCAGAGCCATGTGGCAGGCAGTCAGGAGACTTGGGTGAGAAATTGGGGTTGAATTTTGCTTACGAAACATTTCTATTCATGCCCGTAAGGTTCTTTTACATGCCGTAAATCTACGACATGGGACCGACGGCTTTACTTCCCCTCCGAAGGAAGTGGTGCTCCGGATTTTTATCACCCTTAAAAATCCATCGACCTCGGTCGGGATCGAACCCGCGAACCTTGGGTCCAGTGGCGAGCACGCTAACCACTAGTCCACTGAGGTCGACACACACCCAATAATACACTGTCACATTCCAGAAGAACTGAATCTTCAGCATCGCTGCTGTGAGAACCACAAATCTCGTGATTGACCACTTACTCTTGAGACATAGAAATATAAATTACTGCTCTTCAGTTTTTCTGAAGCAAATAAGACTGAATCTTATGGTACAACAGATACAGCCTGTAAAATATTCAACGCCTTGGTATGGAATACCCTTCTTTCTATAAAGAATCGATACTGTCAGCACAACTTTTATTTGACGTACGAGGTCTGTTCAAATAATGTCCGAACTTTTTTTATATAATTTTTTTGGGCTCACCTGCAAGCTACTCAGTTTTGTCTCCTTCGAACTGCGTACAGCCCATACACTGGTCTTCTTTCAAACATTTCATGAGTCTCGGTAAACGTTTTCCCAAGCTTAACACAAAAATTAATGTTTATGCGCTGCTCGTGAAATTCTGACATGTTAAAATTCGCCGACGACACTTTGCACGCAGCCAAACAAACCGCTCCAGCACAATGACTAAGCAAGATATAACAATGCGGCTTGCGGCAGATAACTCCCGAAGATCACAGCTAGGCTGCGCCACTTTCCGGAAAGCAATGCGCTTTTGCATTGGCGCGCTATTTTAAAAGTTCGGACATTTGTTGAACAGACCTCGTATGTTCAATACATTATTCTTCGGGCAACATGTTTTGACCACTCTTCAGGCACTCTAAAGAAAGTTGCATTCAATGTGTTAAATAATTGAGATCTCAATTTTACATTTAGCTTGGTACATGTTGCTTACTGTTTGCACTACAGTCAGAAATTATTAAAAACATGACAGAACATTTATGATATTAAAATACTTGTTAGTGTTAAAATCGCTTATTATATTACATCTGCTTGAAGATTTTTTGGTTTGGTGACGTGGTATATATAAAATTTAACATCCTTTTCCTGTTAGTTATTTCCTTTTCCATGCAATTATGGAAAAAAATACGATGTCACCAACATTATTTGAAGAAGGCACACACACTCCTATGTTGTGAATTTTTACATAAAAGTGTTTGTACTTATGTTAAATTTAAAAATTTTCCACTTTTCATGTTACCAGGTTTCTCCCACCATAGTATGCAAATGCCACCTATACCACATGGAAGAACTGAATAACTCATGATCAGACAGGAAGTGACTCCTGGTTTTGTTCAAGACACTGTCCTACTATTCCGTATCGTATGTAAGATTCAATTCTTTATATGTGCTGGTTCACATGTTTCAATCATTAAATAAATCCTGTCTCTTCCAGAGCACACAGGTCAATTAATTCAAGCATGAAAGGGTTAAAGTCGTCTGGGATATGATGCCATGTAGACTGGTATATAGTTACTCATGTTTCAGTTGAGCTTGCTGCCTCCAACTTCGTGTTCCAGTAAGTCCAAGAATGGAGTTCTTGGAGCACGAAGACGGAGGAAACACTCTGAAATGTTAGTAGCTAGTACCAAGCTACATGGCATCGTATGCCTGGAGACCTGAATCTCAGTCCTCCTCTTCATATAGCCAGTTACTTCGACAGACAAAATTGAAATTAAAATAAAGTGGTGCAGTTCCTCCAGAGGATAAAAGTCATTGCATGAAGTCACTGCGGGTACACAAATGGGTGGTATGATTATATAACACATGCCAACAGAAATGAAACTAAATGTACATTTCTGAAACAAACAGCAAAATCTGACAGCCAGTTCTTCTGTGCTACGAGGGTTATCCAGAAAGTAAAGATACAAAAGCAATAAACATTTTTAAAAATATTTATTAACAAAATCTAGTGAAAAAATTCTTAACACATACCTTTAGCTATTTTTCAACATAATAACCACCTTTGTCAAGGCATTTGTTTAGCCTGGGTACGAGTTTTTGTATTCTGATGTCACAGAACTCCACCGCCTGTGCACGCAACCACGTAGTGACTTCGTTTTTCACCTCTTCGTCTTCATGAAACTTCTGGCTGGCCACATGTTTCTTTAAATGCAAAAACAAATGGAAATCACTGGGAGCGAGGTCTGGTCTGTGAGGCGGATGGCCGGCCAGAAGTTTCACGAAGACGAAGAGGTAAAAAACAAAGTCACTGCGCGGTTGCGTGCACAGGCGGCGGAGTTCTATGACATCGGAATACAAAACCTCGTACCCAGGCTAAACAAATGCCTTGACAAAGGTGGTTATTATGTTGAAAAATAGCTAAAGGTATGTGTTAAGAGTTTTTTCACTCAATTTTGTTAATAACTATTTTTAAAAAATTTTATTGTGTTTGTATCTTTACTTTCTGGACGTCCTACGTATCTTCAACTTTTCAGTGTGTCAGCACTGTAATGTATGCTCTCCATTCAAATTTGCAAATTCTCAAGTTTGACTGGGCTCTAATCTAAAAGTAGATTTCCTTGGCCCATCACAGAATGGCAGAACAGGGGAAGAAGCTAGTGAAGTAAGCACAAGCAGAGAAAGAAAAGCAAGACTGGGATCGCTTACCGACAGCAGCTTTATCAATGTACATGAGCTCAGACTCAAAGTTCAACAGCTCTGGGAACTTGAGCCTCACAGTATCGACAATGTAGTGAAGAAGGCACATTCTCTTGTCTGTGGATTTGGTGTCAAGTAACGTATCGAGGCTCTGGAGCTTGAATCCGTACGCCGGCCCTCGCTTACTACTGTTCAGGTAGTTTCCGAACGCCAGGATTATCTCCAGTACCCGACGGAGTTTCTTGGAGCTCTTGACTGAACTGGATGCAGATATGAGGGCATGGATTTGCTGAAAACAGAGCCTTATTTGAGTGCAGTAAATATGAAGCTGAGTCATGTAACATGAATGTGGTAAGAATGTAAAGTAAGCTGGATAAAGTTATATTTCATCATTTCAAATAATCGGTAACCCAATTCATTAGAACTAGGTCTCAATGACTTCATTCAGTGATTCTCTGTTCACTCTACTCAAGACACATCAAATTCAAATTACAGGTGATCACTCATGTGGATTTAGCAGACGAGGAAACGGTCATGACTTTTATACACAAGTTTTTCTCCAACTAACTGCACAATCGGTTTTACTGCTCCTACATGTTTTGGCTGAAAACCACAGTAATCTTCAGGGAGCTAAAAATGTTAAAGACAGGCACAGCATACTATGCAGGTTTTCAAATAAAAATGGTAAAGTATATATACATATTAATGTTATTCATAAATATACACTGGTATTATTAAAATATATTAAAATTATAACACAAACTAAATATTAAAATTAGTATCCAAACATTTGGTGATGGAGGATTTCTCTTCAGTCTTTAGTAGAGTGGAGATCTGTAAATATTTATTTGAAGAACAATCTTGGCACTTAGTTGCAATCAGAATAGATGGTCTGCAGCTCATAACCTGAACCAGGGAGCTCACAAACCTGAACAGGAGACATAAGAGTTTTATTTTGTGAGACCACATATATGTCTGCAATATCTGCCTTCAGCCATATTTATTTTTGTCTACTTGTACCAAAAGACAAGCTAACACTCACTCGTTCCTAAACTTGGCACTAGAGCGAGGTGAGTGAGGAACTGCATGCCACATTTGGGAGAAAAACCTCCAGTACCCACTGAATAAGAGGCTGGATGGTTCCCAGAGCTGGTATAGATATTTCTGTAGAAGAGAAGATTTCTTGCCTCTGCCATAAATTAAACTCTGGATCATCCAGCCCATGACCTAATCATTATACTGTTATAATGACTACATATCCCAAACACAAACGCAAAAAAATTTGACAAGTTCTGGATGAAACTATAAAAGTGTCTATTCAGGCAAAACCAGTGATGAGAATTTTCCTGTGTAGAAACAGACATCAAGAGTTACAAAACTGTGCCACATCTGGGCAAAGAACCCTGTATTGTCAAGACACATGGCCAATTATTTGAAAAATCTGTAAGCACATACCACATACTTCATTAGCTTATCAAATCAAGTGTGTGTGTTTCATTTAATATATGCTGTCAAGTGCCAGGATTATAAAGTGTCTGTGATAGACGGATGAATGAATGGGTATGGATCATCGGTGGAAACAGAAGAAAACGGGGAAAACAAAAGTACTCAAAGAAAAACCTCTCTCAATGCCACCCTCTCCACCACAGATGCCACACAGACTGTCCTGGGATTGAACCCAGGCCTCTGCATTGAGAGAGGATGGCAAATAACTGCCTTAGCCATGGCACAATCTGTCATTAAATCAAGGAAAATGAAACAGATGAGATATTATCATATATGAGGGCCATGTGAAGTGCTACAGAATTTTACGAGGGTTATCCAGAAAGTAAAGATACAAAAGCAATAACTTTTTTTAAAAATACATATTAACAAAATCGAGTGAAAAAACTCTTAACACACACCTTTAGCTATTTTTCAACATAATCACCACCTTTGTCAAGGCATTTGTTTAGCCTGGGTACGAGGTTTTGTATTCCGATGTCACAGAACTCCGCCGCCTGCGCACACAACCACGCAGTGCACATACAACACAGGGGGAGGGGAAGGGAAATCACCGCAGACCATCCCGCTCACAGCCCAGACCTCGCTCCCAGTGATTTCCATTTGTTTTTGCATTTAAAGAAACATCTGGCCGGCCAGAAGTTTCAAGAAGACGAAGAGGTGAAAAACGAAGTCACTGCCGCCTGCACAGGCGGTGGAGTTCTGTGACATCGGAATACAAAAACTCGTACCCAGGCTAAACAAATGCCTTGACAGAGGTGGTGATTATGTTGAAAAATAGCTAAAGGTACGTGTTAAAGAGTTTTTTCACTCGATTTTGTTAATAAATATTTTTAAAAAAAGTTATTGCTTTTGTATCTTTACTTTCTGGATAACCCTCGTAGTTACAAACCTGAAAAGACCATTAGTACACCTAGATGTCAATGGGAGGGCATTATTCAAATGGATCTTTAAGAGAGCAAGTTAAATACTCACAGGAGTAATGAGATGAATGTTATCAAAAAAGTTCCCAATGTAATTCATAATGCTGAGCTTGGCTGATATCCTTTCCACCTTTCCCAACTGCAAAAGGAACTTATCTTCCTCCGTCAGTAAATTCACATTCTTCTTTGAGCCCACATATTCCTTGTAGGCCTTAGTCTGAACAAAAATTGAAAAATAAAGATCAATAAATAATTCCATGTAGGAACAAGACAATTTAGCTTAGTTCACCTGCAGACACGAAGAGAAATAACATGCCAGTAAGCCACAACTACATGCTGACATAACATGACAATTTTCTGTTGCAACTGAAAATTCGTTGGTCAGAAAAATTCTCTCCAGGCCAACAACGGTTAGCCCTGTCCCTGTCCTACTGTAATACAGTATACCCTAAGTTCTAATTACTTTGTGGAATCTTAGATCCTGTCATGTTCATCTCCTACTACCTCACACTGTGCTACTTGCAGTCTTGATGAACAATATCGATTTCAATAAGATCTCGGGTTTACAGCTGCGTCAAGTGGTTCAAATACACTAGTGTTTCAGAAACAAACACTGTTTCTATCAGAGAGACAGAGTTGGTCTCTGAAATGTCAGTGTATTTAAACCACTTGACATGACTGCCAGACAGAGAAGATTTTACTGAAGTTTGTCATCATGAAAGCTTCAAATAGATACCAACTTCTGTTGCTGAAAATGATTACATACATTTGTTAACTGAAGATTATGGTCTTATAGAAAGTAATGCCATGTATTTTGGTTGATACAAACCAATGTTTTGGACATACCAGATCCTATCAAACACTGACACACATCTACCAAAACACAAACAAAGCATCACATTCCAGAAGACCATAGTTTGATACTCACTGCTGTGAGAATGTTACACCTGACATCTGCTGTTGGATCTTTTAAACAGTCAATTTTAAATACCAAATCACCCATCCACAGACACAGCACTTATTCACAAAAGACTGAAGTGACTCTCATACAAAGCACACCTGTCTTGGAACCAACACACATACACGACATGTCAATATCAATTAAATAAATTTTTGCATAAAAAATGGGCATAAAAAACTCCATCCTTAAAAAGTCTGTCACTCCAATTCACATCTTTCATAAACATTTCAAATGTACTTTAAACACTCCAAGTTGAAGTTTAAATTTCTGAAAAAGCAAAGTGAAAATTACATGAGTAATACTAACATAAAAAAGTCATCTCACTTTTAAAATATCTAAAACTATTAACAGTGTACCAGTTAAACACAGAGCTATGAATGAAATTATACTACCTCTTGCTCTGTAGGCACCATTCTCTGGAGAATTTCCACATTTTCCAAGGACAGGAGCTTCAGGTCCAGTGAATTTACAGCAGCAATCACCTTTTCCACAGGCATTTCCATTTTACGCCTTGATATTGCTGTTTGTTACAATTTCAAAGTTAGAGGCACTTACTTGTTAATGCAGTTTAAAAACTACAAACTACAGCTGTAAGCAAATGGTGGCAAAATCAAGTTGCATCTCGCATACAGGTAATACACACACTACACTAAGTTTATGTTTATTGTCCGACAAATGTACACTTTTTATTCAGTATTAATTTTTGTCCTACATGTAGCACTGTGTTTCACAAAAATTAATAGTGAATAAAAGTGTACATTTGTCGGACAATAAACATAGAAAAGAAAATGTACGGAATGAATAATATTAACTGATTATCATTCACCAACAAATGCACAAAGATAATTTTTTCACTAATTACTTTATTAAAGGATTTCCCCTATACGTATTTCGGCAATCTATATTGCCATCTTCAGGGGGTCATTTTGGTTTGTACATAGACCATAGAATTTTACCGCAAATGTAATTTAATACTATTTTACTATCAATTTTAACAAGCTATTTTAGTACTATTTTAATACTATAATACAACTTTACACAATTTTTATACAATTTTATAGATGATATAATAAACAATATTGACACATGTACATTGGTCTATGTACAAACCAAAATGACCCCCTGAAGATGGCAATATAGATTGCTGAAATACATATAGGGGAAATCCTTTAATAAAGTAATTAGTGAAAAAATTATCTTTGTGCATTTGTTGGTGAATGATAATCAGTTATATAACGATGCACGGTGACTACAACGTGAATAATATTAAGTTTACACACTACACTGTCACTAATGATCAGCTGCAAAAGGGCAGAATATTTTAATGCTAGTGGCTTACAAAAAGCAATGCATCAACATTAAACTATAAATAATTTTTGTACTTCATATTAAATTGCACAGTTCGATTTTCCGCACAAAGCGGTGACATCACACCATGGTTTGAGGACTGAAGTCTTGAAGGATGTGACGCTATGTTGCCGCGTGAGTGGTTACCGACATTCCTAAGATTGTGATGCCTTCACCTTCAGGGTCATGCATTTAACACATTCTTCTTGCAATGCTTTACCCCTGACAAGGAACGCACCATGATACTTCAAAATCTTGGGAATCACGTACTGACACAGGGTCACATCCCAACAGACCTGAATCCTCAGCACCAATGTGAGAACCTGAAATCTTGCAAACTGTGATCTTACAATTATCAGAGATTATATTTACTAATTTAATGTTGGTTGAAGGGGCACTGCAGAATAACTAGTTGCAGCAACAGGAAGACCCTAGGAATGGAAATGGGAAAACACCCCCACACAGATCTTCCTTATTTTACTTGTATTTATGCCCAATTTGAGGCACTACGCAGGCATTTCCATGAAGAGACTGACGAAAGCCAAAAACATGTCAGTCAGGATAGCTGGTCTCCAAGACGAGATTTGATTACAGGACCTCCCAAGTACATGAAGCAGAAGTGCTACCACTCTACCATGATTACTGGTCCCACACAGTCCTGTTCAAAACACATCCTACATCAAATGTCAAACTGCGACCAGCACAGTAGATTACGCGATGCATACTAATGTAACCAACTCCTCAAAATTTATCACTACAGCATCCAATATTCCCCAGATGCATTGCTTCATGCGCAAATTACGTCTTACTTCCATATAAACAAAAGCAGTGTGTCACAACCCTTCACACACATCTACGGCTCCAATGAACGGTTTTTTCTAGCATGAGGGCAACATGAAAACAGTACAGACATTACAAAACACAAATTGAAGCTATTATGTCCCCTGATATTTAGTGGCACCACTACACAGATCTATTTGCAAACCTACATAAAACCTTCATCAAGGAGATACTCATTAGTTTATAACATGATGATGTAAAGGGCTATGACGGTAATTCAAACGGTAGTATCCTGGGCTGTATCATGACACAGGATAATAAACCTGTTCTCATGTTTCAGAGGAACATGCTGGCACCCTCCACTGTCAGGATGATGGATGATGAAGTGATTGGGAGGACAAAATACATTGGTTATTTCTACCTTCCGATCACTTCGACATCCACCTGAACCTAATTCGTAAACCTCGAAAATGCAGCCAGCACATTCATCTGAAACGTCAGAACAAATGTATTACTCTACATGGTGTAATAATCCACAACACTGACACCTAAGCAACACCAAACATGGAAGCCTGAGAACTTACACGAATGCAATTTAATTACATTTTATAGATGCAGTGATGATAAATAACGTAAAATACAAGAGACACCTTTGCAATGAGGCATACTGGTACTGAGAAGCAACGACTTACAACAAAGAAAATCAACATTTACAATGCCTGCATATTCTACTTGCTTAAAACATAAAATTTCTTTGAGGATAAAATCAATACCTATATTCCTGAGTCGCGTGTGTTCAAGTAACGAAACATTTTCTGCACGTTTGAACCTCTTGCTGGGGAAGCTGGACAGTCCATCAACATCACTGTCCCCATTGGTAAATGGTCCACCACTACCAATTTTAAATTTTTCCTCAAAATCAATGAAGTCTATTACACTGTGCAGTCGATCATCATCTAACTCATTGAATATTGTACCTCGAACCTGGAAACAGGAAATAAGTCACGTATACAACAGCATCGATGATACGGTGATGGGTCAAAGACGAATTGGAAAGATGTGGAAGGAGGTAGTTGTGGGTTAAGTGAGGTCCTAAACCAATATCTGGGAATGTGTAAGAGTACCACAACCCTCAGTCAGGGTGGCTGGTGCCTTGGCCAAGTTTCAAACTGGGCACCTCCTGAGTGGAAGTCTACATCACTGCCACTACAGAAACCTCCTCCATATTGTCTTTCTGAATGCAGTAATAATGTTTAGTAATTATATGGTTTATGCCTTGAAGCTTCTGCGATGACAATGTTCAATACAATCTTCTCGGACAGACAGCCGCATCAAAGTGTAAAGATGTTCCAGTGTTTCAAGGACTGACTCTGTACCCATCTTCAGGGAAGCACCCTGAAGGTGGGTACAGAGTCAGTCCCTAAAATGTTGGAACTTCTTTGATACAGCTGTCTGCCCGAGAAGAATTTACTGAATTTTATGGTTACCTCCATGACTGTCCAATGCAAAATATTATCAAAACACCCTGACATGTGGTCATAAGGTTCTCAACTAAATTTTCCCCTGATACATGATATGCTACTGCTCAGGGCTCCAACAGGCTTATTTGGCATTTCTGATCACATAGCAAGCCCAACAGTATTCACAACTGGAAGTCTGATCTTTGTTGAAGATGGCAGAAGCGAAACGCATGTGAAGACACCTGCACCGTAACAAGCCAGTCTTGGAACATGCAGCTTCAACACAGAAGCCCAGCACCTCACTCCTAACCCAATAGGTTCCTCTTCTACTGGGTCAACATTTTACCTGGCAACTATCACTTGTCACTTCCTGTTGGCTTCTTTATCATATTTACGTAGCCCACCAACTGCACACATACATACATGGTGGGGCAGCAGTGGGAAGTGACAAACAGTAGTTTTCATATACAGTAAGGACCCTGTATTAATAAGCAACTGTGCATATGTTTTTTTTAATTTATGACATAAATGAAAAGTGACCCTCCACATATCAGTAGAAAACAGCTTGGGAAATTTGTACATCACTCTCAGTAAAAATATAAGTCGCTCATGAAACATCAATCTGTCGTAACCCACCGACACACAATTTTACAGAAGACAGAAAAAGCTTCACAGATCCTTAATAGACCCATGCTTAAGCATATTATGTTTTTACTAAAATATAAGAAGCAATTTTTTTTTGTGGACACAGCATTTTGACAGAAGTTGTGTTTGTAACCCAACTGTCTACTAATGTGGCAATCTCAGTTTGATGCATTGTGTGGGTTAGAACAAACTGATGTTTCATGAGCACAATATTTAACACATTAAAAAATATTCCTGAAAGAAACATTCCTGTTCAGTAAAAATGGCTACAAAGGTAGCAGTCTGATAAATTACCAGCCATATCTGAACCATTAAGCTGAAATAACATACACCACAGACAAATTCAGCTTACTTTCAGGTACAGTATTAACAACACATTCTTATTCTGTTAAATCTGGTACAAATATATGGTATTTATTATATGAAGTCATTATTTTATCTCACAACTATCAGCTCACCACCTATACGTGTGGCACAATGGCAGCAGGAAGTAACAAACAACTGTCAGATAAATTACAGACCCTGTACCTGATTGGGTTTTAGTGCTATCCAGTTTAGTGTGGGAAGTTTGTACTTGGTCTGCACTTTTCTCTTGATGGTCATAGCACCATCTGGAGCCTGCATCATTCCAGCTGGTGGCGGTGGTGCAGGAACTGGCATTCCCTGTGGTAAAGATGAGGGGGGTGGTGGAGGACAAGGTGGTGGGGGAGGAGGAGCAGGTGCTGGTAGTGTAGAGAGAATCAGTGGAGGTGGTGGGGGTATGGGGATTGATGATGGGTTTATGTTATCCCCACCAGAAGTGCTTCCTAAAACCACAGAAATGGATACGTAAATTACTGCAATCAAATAATGCAGTGTGCATTCAGATTTTTAACAAAACAAAATGAATGTGTACAGAAAGGTGCTATACCTTGGCTCAATTTTTGGTTTTCATTTCTCTATGTGAACAGGATTACACGTGGGAAAAGTTTCAAATACTGCTTAAGGTAAAGCAATCCCATTACAGGCCTAGACAGACCCTTGGGGTTCCAGGAGGTTGAGGCTCCCAGATTTCTAGACAATCGGCACATGAAGGTGGTAAGGTTGTCAGGCCTACGCACCGGCTGCCTTTACCCCCCAGGAAATATTCCTGGCACTCATTTCTGTTAGAGGCTGAGTCGACCCCAGGACCATAGTGTGACCGAAACGATTATGTCAAGGAAAAATTCCAGTGACACCATCGGGAATCGAACCCGCGACATTCCGGTTTGTAGCGTAGTGCCTCAACCAACTGCGCCACTGCGCGCCCATTCAAATACTGCTTACTGTTGCAAATTTACCTGGCAACTGGCATATATTTTTTTTATTGTAACATTGCCTTATACGTCTGGTTACTGACGACACTTAGAGGGCAGAAGGTACAGTCACCCAAGGTATAAAAAACATGTTGTACTGTGAGACAGAATTCAAGAGAAGGGTAAATAAACAGTAAATCTATTTTTCACAATTTGAAGGGGCATATCACCTGCACTGCTAAATACACAGCAACTTACATCATCAGGAATAGTTAGACTAATAACAGAAGAAAACTGTATGCACTTAATACTCATCAAGTAATATTAACGTAACGTATCTAGAAATAAGAAAATGTGTAAGACGAGCTACATACAGCTCTAAGTTAAATTACACATAATCACATACCTTTATATAGCTGAAGAGGCAGCTTTATTGTATTTCAAATTAATTTCACTAAAATCAACTGGAAAATAAGGCTATAATCCTTGGCATTAGGACAACCCTGCTGGTAATGGAGGCAGAAGTTTCTGTAATATGTCACTACTGAGCATACAGAAGTATTCATTTTATTTGGCAAGGATAAATTTACTGGTGTCTTCCAGCTGTTTGTAATACCCAATTTCATACTCATATCCATTTACTACTTCAGCCATGTAATGAGAAATGCTCCTCTTCCCTGCCAGCTCTACTAAAACAAAATCCCTTTTTGCAATATCCCCAACTGCAAAACTCTCTTCTGTGACTTTTTTTTACTGTATGAGCAACAAAAACATGAAACCAAACCATAACATACCTTTCGGCAATGTACGAGTAAGGGTTTCCAGTTCTATAATCTTGCTCTCTAGCATCGACTGCCTGTTCTGAGACTCCTGTTGTTGCTGCATTACAGCACGACGTAACGTATTCACCTCTTCATCTACCTGGCGCCGACCTTCAAGCAGCTCATCCCTCTCAGCCCGTACTGCTCCCAGCTCTGTTTCCAGTTGCGCCAATTTTGCCAACGATTCCCCTTCCAGTTCCGCTAATCGTTCATGAGCCTCAAATAGCACACAAAGAAAAATCCCTGTTGTCAATTTCTTAAGGAATTAACATCCTCCATGTTACTTATTTCTTGGTTTCATAAATGCATGAAATACCTACATTCACACGACTTCACATTAATTTCATGAATACCATTCATAATCTTGTTAAGCATTAGCATATGCATCTGCAAAATCTAACCAAATATATGTGACTGAACTGCATCCTGTTTCCTGTAATGTATGCATCAAGTGATACTTCTTTGACCGCACTTCATGTGATACCAATGCACAGTAAACAACTTCTTGTCCATACACACCAGGTTTTGAGAAAACTTCGAAATTTACAAACCTCTTAACTATTCTGTGAATCTACAAGTACAGGGTCCTTACGTTATTGACACCTAATACTGGTGTTATTTCCTGCGGCTACTTGGCAGCATGTGGGCAGATGGCTGAGTGGGCTATGTTAATACAATAAAAAAACCCACAGGAAGCCGCAAATTATATACTGTCCCAATACACACAAACACAGAAGGAGGATTTTATACCTTGCACATTGAGAATTAACCCTTTGTCCCTTCTAATATAGTAACAAATTGTGAAACTGAAAGGAGCCTGTCCCTTTTAACATAGTAAATTGTACTGCAATATCATTTACAATTGAAATATCATGAACAAAACAATGCACTGATAGTGACACTAATGTGTTTTAAATTGAAAGAGCAAAGGGTTAAAACAAGCAGACAAGCAGCTGGCCGTATCAGCTGATGAAATAAAAGACAATGTACGACATCAACATGATGATAGATAAATCAGTTACATCGACATGTCAGAACTGTCCTGCAGGTAACTCACATGTCCGAGCTCATCCTCCAATTCAGCAACTTTCTCCAGTGCGGCCGTCTTTGTCTCACTGTCTTCCATAAGAGCAGCAACATCAAACACATTGTCCAAGTAGGCAGAGATTTGTACCTGGCCAAATATAAATTCATATTTAAAAAAAGGGTTTCAATAATTCATAGAAACAGTACAGTTATTTAGACATTGCAGTGGGGACAACCTTGTAATGCTTACTGCAATAATGGTTCAAAGTACTGCCAGAGAAACAAAATTAACATGGAACAATTCTGATAAAACACTATATTCACCCCAATATAGTATCAACATTTTTCCTAATTCATCAGGATTTAAAAGGCCATCCACAAAAGGTTAAACATGTTCTATAGAGGTATTTTGCTGAAAACTGAAAGATGTTAAAAGGAATCACCTGATATGCAGGATCATCTTACACAGGGGGTAATATGGCAACGATGCTGCCTATGCACTTCCTTTTTTGAAGTTTATTTAGCAATGCTATCAGTATATCAGACTATACATCACTGACGGTAAGATATATGGATGGAAAATGTTCTTAGCCTAATTAAACTACTATCCCAAAATTTTCTGGGAGGGACTGAGGAAAAAGAACAGCCAGTCTGATAGCTGGTGTCCTGACCAAGACTAAAAATGGGGCAAACAGAAGTCTTAGTGCATTACAGACTACAGTGCTACAAAGACAGGAAAACACTGAAGCTTTTATACAGACATTCTGTATAATCAAGCAGAAATTATTGCCATGTTTGTGTTATGTAACCTTTGACTGACAATTTGGAAAAATGGCGTCTCATTACATGTACATCCTTTTCACCTTTTCACCCCAAAAGGAAAATACTGTTCCACAGTGGGCACTTAAACTAAACAGTACTCTGGCCGCAGCAGAAACCCAGAATTTAAAACGCCGCTTGCTGAAGTTTAACAAAGCAGCCAACTGCTAAGATTATGTACTGTCAGTCAATGGGTATGGAACATTAGTGGAATGATACTGACAGGGGAAAACTGAAAAACTTGTAGACATACTCATCCCAGTGCCACTTTGTCTACCACACCTCCCACATGGACTGGCCCATTCTAATACACAAAATATTAAGTGTGTGTGAAGACTGACACACCTTCAATGTACAAATACAAAAATTCAATTCCTACCTGAAAGAAACATGTTCCATCTCCATTATAATGAGCAATCAGTTAATGTTGTATATAGAAAACAATTGGTATCTACTGTGGGAATCATAAAAACACATAAATACACTGTGCAGCAAAATGTGAAGTTTCTTAATGGTCTAGCAGGTGGCACATATAGTTTACTGGCTTTTAAACAGTCATACAGCTGTAAAAAAATTACATTTCATAAAATTTATCAAGTACCTGAAGTTCCTCGCTCTCTGTGTGCCTCAGTTTCTCTAAGTAGTCATCAAGCCCCAGTTTTGTGAATTCGTACTGGAGGTGAACTCGAAAATTCATGTCTTCCACCGAATGCACCACAATATTGACAAACTGCATACAAGCCGTCTGCAAACAATCAGGCAAGTGTGAACAGTGTCCTTTCAATGTTAGAACTTCTTACCTCATTTGCGTAGTGACTTGAACATTCAGGATTTAGAACTACAAATAGCACCTCTCCACTCGAATGGTCGTCAAGAAGAGATTCGCACGTGTGTGACAGTGAACTTTTCAGAGTCTTGTTCACAATTCAAAACAACTAGTCCTTTTCCATCAGTTTACATACGAATACACTAGATAGTGTAGTCGGTACAGTGACTGCCTACAGGATGGACAGTCCAGGGTTTGAACACTTGCAAGGGCAAGAGATTTTCTCTTCTCCAAAACCATCCAGACCAGCCCTGGGGCCCACCAAGCCTTCTATTAAATCAGTATTGGGGTTCTTTCCCAGGGGTAAAGAGGTCGGGGTATGAAGTTGACCGCTTACCACCATCTAGTGCAAAGGTTAAGAATTAGTGGAGCTATACCTCTACTCCCCCACATGCCATCATGGTGTGGACAGGAACTTTACCTTTATGTTTTGTTACCTACTGAATGCAAATGTGTATTGAATTAGTATGAGTGAACTTAGGAGAAGAACAGGATGAGGAGGTAGGGCTGGCCAAAATGCAACACTACAACTAAAGTTCTTCAGTAATGCAAATGAAGTGGCATTTTTCATTCCTCACAAAATCCTGAATTCTTGTTCATATTCTATTTCTCACATCATCTCACACAAACAGAAACAAACTCATGGAAGTAACCAAATTCATACAAAAATTACCACTTTGATCAGAAGTCACATATGACCTATCAAAGCATATAGAAGCCAATACAACAACAGGGGATTCATGATTTTTATATACATTTTTACTTACATGTTCACAGAGAGCAACTGACCGAATATGATGACAAACAAAATACAGGGATGAAGGCAGTGGAACATTCGTCCAAGAAAAAACATGTATCAAGAAAACAAAAGATATACCTACCCCTGAGGCCCGACTTCACTAATCTAATTCTGCATTCCTGTCTGGAAGTACTAATATAACATACAATTTTAATCACAGCTGTTTTAATGCTATTTCTAATGTGTCATTTTTTTGTGTCCATATTATATAATTCTAAAATTTATGGTTTCAGCTTATCATATTTCTTTATGATATTGTAAAGTTGAGAGCTCAACCATAGTGTATATAAGGACAATGTAGTCAGCCTGATGAAGGTTCCTCATAGATGAGCCAAAACGTAATGCACTACAACTTTACATCATACGAAAAGCTGTTGTGTTGATGGCTGTTGTCCCTTCTTCTATTACATGGAGTTGAAATTAAATTAACATGACGATAATAAATTTGCTAATATATTATGGCTTGTAGTTACCATGAAATCTAAATGGAAGACTTGGTAGTTAATAAAGTAGTCCATAAGTGTGAGGAAGCGACGTGTCTCATGGCACACTTCCTTAAAGTTGTCAAACGCTGACAAGATAATCTCATGACCACCTTTGACTAGACAGATTGCTGCAAGCAGCTCCAGAACCAATGCTTTTGTCCTGCAAATAAATGGTTATTGTTCCATGACATCACACATGAGATAGACATTAAATCTTACACTAACCTAATAAAATTGCTAACACTGTTTTTATAAAACTATTATTTTCAATTACTCGAATGTACTTGGTACAGTATGGATCAATCTTGGAGCCCACAGTATGGTTATCAACTTCATATGCACCAGGATGGATCCTCGGTAACACATTCACACGATAAGGACGAAAGGAGAACACATCACGCAGCCACAAAGTTAATAAAAAAATTTAAACTAAACTTAAGTAAAAAAAATTGTATCTTCTTCATTTCTGCTTCAAATATCCCTCTAAAGCCCAGTGGTTACTACATGTACCACCATGTTTAACATTCACAAATTGTACATTCTGTCCACACAGTGTATTTATTATGTGTTTTGTGTGGATCTCAGAACAAACAGCGATTATTTCACTGTACAGCATTAACTGACTGGTTTGTATAACTGAGACGGAGTGTGTTTACTGCGCGGTACGGACTGTATTTATGTGTTTTGTGTGGATCTCAGAACAAACAGCGATTATTTCACTGTACAACATTAACTGACTGGTTTGTATAACTGAGACGGAGTGTGTTTACTGCGCGGTACGGACTGTATTTATGTGTTTTGTGTGGATCTCAGAACAAACAGCGATTATTTCACTGTACAGCATTAACTGACTGGTTTGTATAACTGAGACGGAGTGTGTTTACTGCGCGGTACGGACTGTATTTATGTGTTTTGTGTGGATCTCAGAACAAACAGCGATTATTTCACTGTACAACATTAACTGACTGGTTTGTATAACTGAGACGGAGTGTGTTTACTGTGCGGTACGGACTGTATTTATGTGTTTTGTGTGGATCTCAGAACAAACAGCGATTATTTCACTGTACAGCATTAACTGACTGGTTTGTATAACTGAGACGGAGTGTGTTTACTGCGCGGTACGGACTGTATTTATGTGTTTTGTGTGGATCTCAGAACAAACAGCGATTATTTCACTGTACAGCATTAACTGACTGGTTTGTATAACTGAGACGGAGTGTGTTTACTGCGCGGTACGGACTGTATTTATGTGTTTTGTGTGGATCTCAGAACAAACAGCTATTATTTCACTGTACAACATTAACTGATTGGTTTTTATAATTGAGACGGAGTGTGTTTAGTGTGTGGTACAAACTGAATGTTTAAATATAATTTGGGTTAATCTTAGCTGCTCACTGCGGAGGCCTGTGTTCGATCCCAGGTCAGTCAATTTGAGACTTGTGGTGGAGACAGTGGCACTGCAACAGGTTTTTCTCCAAGTACTTCGTTTTTTCCGTTAATATAATATCACCAATGCTCCATACTCATCTTCAGCTACATGCTGCTCTTAACCAGGACAAATGAGCAAAGCCTGGGAACCTCCCAGAAAGCAATGCTCTTTCAGGTTATCAGGGACAAGGACTTTCACTCAGCTTTTTTTAAAGAAATTCTGACTGTTCTACTTTGTCGAAGAATACAAGAAAATAATTCATAAATAAAAAAATTATCATTATTTGATTAACACCTGATGTGAGAACCTGACAACCTGTACCGACTTGGTACTCGGAAAGTGCAGAGAAGGTACAGAACCATTTTCAGTAACCACCTGCCTGTTTTAATAATTCTTGTTCCCAAAACATTCAATGTCATGTATTGGAAACAGCCTGCTACTTCTATCAGAAAGGTTTTCACATTTAAAAATTGCTAAGCATTAAAGAAAACATTTCATGCCTTCATTGTTGTACGAAGTAATGTCAGTGTGTCAACGCTGATTCTGTTAGACCAGCCTAGCTATTTGAATGACAATGTTTGTTGTCTAGTTAGCTCCTAAGATGGGAAAACTGATATTGGAGGAAGCTAAGTCTTCATAACAATGCATCAGTGATCAGGAAAAGGTACGTCAGGTTATCAAGTTTTGTTGTCCATATTTTAGTAGAAGTAAGGGTAGTAGCTGTCAGTCATGACAGTTCTTTATATAAGTCCCACTTAAAAGTACTTCCATATTATTTCTTCATTACTACTGAAAAGAAATTTGTTGTAGGATTCTGGTCTTCTGGGATGTGAAGCTGTGTCACTGGGTTTGTGGTTACACACATTTGCAAGAAAACAGAGCCTTCATCTTTACAGGTCAAGGAATATAAAAGCCTGAGCCTCTTCTTCTTGCACCCCATGATTGCTGAAGATGAAGGCAGTATGTTCCTTCAAAATGTCAGGAAACAGCAACCCTGCGATACAGCGTCACATCCCAAATCCTCAAGTCTTCAAGGCGTTAATGAATGGATAAAGCCAGTACTTCAAAACCCTTAGCAATGATCATAATACACATCAAAGAAAAGACTTTCATATTCAATACTGGAGAACAGAAGTAAGTAAAAATAGTGTTAAGTACTTAGGAAAGAGACTGTACAATAAATTGCCAAACCATATTAAATCTATATAAGATATCCAACATTTTAGAAGGAAGCTGAAATTGTTTTTATTGCAGCAATCTTTTTATTCAGTAGAAGAATATTGTTTATATAAAAGTAGGTGATATAGATCTGACAGATTGGTTAAGCATTTTGTATAAAAACTGTAAAAGACCTACGGTTTACAAGTTATATATGTATATGTGAGGGTATATACATTTCATATAAGATGTTATGTGAGAATTCACATGCAGATTTCAGAATAAAATAGAAATATGATGTATCCCATACAAGCTGTTGTCAAAGGGATGAAATAAATGAATTGAAATAAACTGAATGATCACCACAAACAATCAACTAGATATGAAACAGTAGTTACTGGCTTCTGCTCTTTATCAGGACAATGAACTTCTGCAGTTGTATCTTTCAAACTTCTGCAGTTGTATCTTTCACATACCTCAGACTTTTGTGCATAAGACTTAAGGCAATGCAGTTAATTGCTTCTCTATGCTGGATAACCATGTTGAAGCCATACTGTAACAAAGAACAACGTTTGATCATTAGAACATGCACATATGACTACAGCACAAAGACCTGACTCACAGCAGCTTAAATGAATACAAATAACACCTAATTATAATTAATCCTGCAACTTTTTTTTGTGTGCTTTTGAAGCTTCTTTATTAACTGTAAACATCGGGGTTGTACTATAATCACACATAAAGGGCTAAAGATGTTATGCACATGTATCTTCGTGAAAATTGAACATTCTGAGGCCAGTCACCTTACATGCAGAGTTGTCCTGTATTCGGCTAAACACAGTAATTATTCTTCCAGGGGTCCTTGAAGTAGTCACCCAGTTTGACAAACTAATACAGTCAAACCTGGTTATAACAACATCGGTTTATGCAACACCTCATCTATAGTATTAGACATTCTGTGGTACCAATTAATTCCTCACTGTTAACTACAACATTATACTCCTCAGTTACAACACTTGTTTATGACGACAAAAAATATTCGGTCCCTTTCATGACGGTATGACCGAGTTCGACTTTGTTTGTGTTACTGCATCAAAACACAGTCTGATGTCTTGACTGGTTCACAGACTGATGGAAAAAATGAAACACCTGATAGACAACTTGCATTTGGAGAACACTGAACAGTATATGTTTCAGAGGAACTCTAGTAAAGGAACAGTCAAACAAATCTACACAACTGCCTACTACACAGACAGTAAACATTATGATTTTGAAACATACTACCGAAGTGCAAAAATAAAGGAAACATGTTTCAGAGACTTAGGCCATCTAATCTTCATAGAAATCTTCCGCTACCTTATTATTCATGATGGCACGCAGACACATAATACAGACATGGATGTCATCCTTAGCTTCACCCATGTTAAGCTTGGCGACATGTCGTGAACGTCTGCGCACACCTGGGCTATCCAATACGTCCAATGACGGGCGAAGGTAACCATTATATTGACCCGGACTGCTTACAGAAGCTGTAACAATTGATGCCAAAGCAGTGATTATTTTGGAAATTCATTATAGTAAAATATGCTACAGTGATTACCAATCATCCAACCCTGGATTAAAAATTATTATCTATTGCAAATGGATTTTGATTGAAACAAACTTAGAGCTACCATCAAGATATCCTTTGCAACATTCTGTACAGTATGTGTTACCATTTTATTGGAAGCTGTAAACAGATTTACACGGATCTTATTAAATACAGTAGTCTCAATATTTGTGTACCTCAACATAAAGGATATTGACATCTCACGATCACCGATTTTAATACCAATTGTACCGACCTCACATGATTCGTTCCAATGAATCACGATACGACCACACGGCAAGCTAAGTCGGCTTCCCCCCTCTCCTACTAGTACACAGAGTGCTCTCAGTTCAGTCAATCAGTGTTTTGCTTTACGTAAGATTGACTGCTTTGTGCTTTATGTAAGGTTGACTGCTTTGTGCTTTATGTAAGGTTGACTGCTTTGTGCTTTATGTAAGGTTGACTGCTTTGTGCTTTATGTAAGGTTGACTGCTTTGTGCTTTATGTAAGGTTGACTGCTTTGTGCTTTATGTAAGGTTGACTGCTTTGTGCTTTATGTAAGGTTGACTGCTTTGTGCTTTATGTAAGATTGACTGCTTTGTGCTTTATGTAAGGTTGACTGCTTTGTGCTTTATGTAAGGTTGACTGCTTTGTGCTTTATGTAAGGTTGACTGCTTTGTGCTTTATGTAAGATTGACTGTTTTGTGCTTTATGTAAGGTTGACTGTTTTGTGCTTTATGTAAGATTGACTGCTTTGTGCTTTATGTAAGATTGACTGCTTTGTGCTTTACGAAATGAGGCTCTTGTTCAATAATTTAATATATTTTATTAAAAATAAAAACTTTCATGCCTTTTACACTTCCTCAGATTATATTTTTATTACCGGTATTCCATGGGGTCTTCCAACCAAACAGGTGTTACACACTGAAAATGGATTCCAATGTTTGTTAAGGTTTCATGGATCCCAATTAATCAGAAACATAAAAAATGTTACAACAGCTAACTTGATTTTTTGTTCACCGTGCATTGTGTTAATATATATCTGTTGAAAAGACAACCGACAAATGCACTAATATATATAAGTGCAGTGAAGTGAAACTATGTGTTTATTGAGCCCCTGAAGATGGTCACTTGTGACCGAAACGTACGTAGGGCTATTGTATAGTGTATATACTACATAAAATTAGTGCATTTGTCGGTTGTCTTTTCAACAGTTACAACAGCTGTTAACAAACTTGACAAGACTCATTTTTCATGTTTTTGCCTTATTATTTAAACATTTTCTAAATAACAGTTCTGGGAAGTTCTTCCAGCCATTTGTCATGGTGCATATTTCGTGAACATTTACACCTATCTAATAAAACCTCTGGAAGCCTTATGGGGCAAAGAAATAAATTTCTCACTCTTCATGCAAATCACTTTTATCTGAAGATAAGTTTAAAAATAGTGTACCTGGTCCAGAGGAGCTTGCAGCTGTTATGTTGCCTGCCAGGCGCTCTTCTGACGAGTTCCTTGACTCTGATATCCTCTGTTCATGCCTCATCATAACCAGCCGGAAGCTCAAGTATTCAATGAGGTGATCCAGCCCCTGATTCTGGTCGTCCAGAAACTCACGCACCCACCTGGACATAAACACTGTGATTAATGAACGCCACTGGGGAACAGAAAATTGGTTACGTACATACAGAGCTGAAGATAAAGAGAACATTCAATGTAGGCTACAAACAGTTACAATTTATTATTAATAATAATAATAATTCTTGGCTCAACAGCCCTGTATGGGCCTGGGCCTCCTCTTGCCTCCTCTTGTCGAGGTTACTAAGTCATGCGCATTCATGGCAGCTGGTGACCGGCCAGCTAGCCGCGCTTAGTGTTCTATCGATCCTGATGTGCACGCCAGAGCCATCTGGCAGGCAGTCAGGAGACTTGGATGAGAAATGGAGGCAATTTTGCTTACGCAACATTTTTATTCATGCCCGTAAGGTTCTTTTACATGCCGTGAATCTACGACATGGGACCCCTCCGAAGGAAGTGGTGCTACGGATTTTTATCACCCTTAAAAAAATCCATCGCCCTCGGTCGGGATCGAACCCGCGAACCTTGGGTCCAGTGGCGAGCACGCTAACCACTAGTCCACCGAGGTCGACTACAATTTATTATTACTTTCCACAAAAAACACATGACAAGGTAATTACATCACACACAGTAAGATGGAACTGTTACTATTTAAAACAAACTTCAAATAATGCCCAGTTATTTGGCCTGCATCTCACCAAATCCTGTATTTACTTATTGTAATTTGTACCTCTACTTCCCAGCCACTCACCTTCATGCAGAACCGAGGTTAAATATAAGTGCAGCTATACCTCCACTCCCCTGTAAGACTTTATACAATACAAAGGGCAGCATATGCAAAATTCTGTTTTCTAAATTTACAAGATCTTTTGATTGGGTGTCATGATTTTATGTGTGTGTGTGTATATATATATATATATATATATATATATATATAAACAACCAGTGACCCCTTTCAGACTCTTTATTTAAATTTATTATTTTATGTAATAAATGTAAAATAACCACTTACTCTATGTGATTTGTTCTCAAAGAGATCTCCAAATCCCTTAAGACTTGTGTGGATGTCGCATCACCAACCATTTTTCTTTTCTGTTGAAAAATAATGACATACTTTAGCTATCACAATATTCTGATCATCCATACTACTAAACGATACACCAGTGTTCCATATCTGGAAGCATATAACGCTTATATACATAACCATAATTAATTTTTTTCAATGAAATAATTCAGATGTTACAGAACATATAAGAGGACAATGTAAAGCCCTAAAAGCACTTTAAGCTTGTATCTGTTACTGGCATACTGGAACAAAAGAACAGCAAACCATGCCCTCAGATGCTGCTATGACAGAACTGCCTAAAGACAGGATAGTAACTTAACTTCTAATGAATGAACTCTGTAAATAAACTGTCAGCTGAGAAACTGGAAATTGCTCTGCTTGTCACATACTTATCCGAGTTTTATGAAATCCAAAGACGCCAAAATGCAACGTAAGGTGGAATTACAGTGGCTTTGTATCAAGTTACACTACGTACTATGATTTGGGGGACTTCCAGGACCGGAATAATTGGCGGACCAGTCGTTCTATGCAAGGGAGTACACGATCTGTGTCCTTGTATACAAGGGCGACACAGTGTCACAACACCAAAGGCCCAAGTCCTCAAATAATGCTAAATTAAAAACCAGTAAGGTACCTCGGGCAGAGGCAGATAGACGCACTGAATGGAACAAGCAGTTGGTAACAGGCGGTAATTACCTTGAAGTGCTTGAAATGGCCCCGAGCAGAGGAAGAGCCCTTGTCACTTGGAGAGGAAGATGATGAAGCATGGAACATTGTTATTGATGTCAGATCTGTGTCTGTCAACTGGGACCTAAGTCAATGACCCTGGGCCAGCAATATGAGGGGGACGAAACAAGCAGATAGAGGATTCTGACAGGGGTCGTGATAACAGGGAAAGACAACAAGCAGTAAGGATAAAACAGGCTCAGGAAGGAAGTCCTACAGGAAGGAAATGAATAAAGGTTGGGCAGTTGTTTCTGTGTGGTAACAACCAGTCCTTGATTTAGCAGGGTGTTGTACTAGACACAGGATAAAGACAGCCAAGGACTGCTACCTATGACTTCACTCCAGACAATGGGTGGAAATTTATAAAATTTCCCACCCCCAAAAAAAATTAACTCATAAGCTTGCTGTACAAGCAATATACAAATACATATTTCTACTCCTCTTGTCATCAGAAATCAAACACACAGTGGCTAAATCAAGACTATTTCTCAACAAATAAGAAGCAAAATTTAAAGGTTAAAAAAAAAAATTGTGACGGAATTTGAAACGTATACAGTATAAGTGGTACGGGTTATATCAAGATTTTCAGTATTTAACTTCCTGGTGGAAATATCTATATAGACATCGTAAGCGCATTACTGAGAAAGCAAACTTACACAATGCACACGTATCTTGTTTGCGCGCGGGCCCGTGTGTGTGTAGGGGGTGGGGGAGATACGATTCAGCTAAACAGAAATTAAAAGTTAATTTAATAACAGGGGTTTATGTAATGGGTGGTAAGAACATTACTTTCCATGCAGGGTCCTGGAGTTCTGAAAATAGTAACTTTTAGGAGTGTTCGTAAGCAAAAAAGCGACTATCAGCTTCATGTCTGTACGTCCGTACACATGTATCAGACTCCCACCGCACGCATTTTCGTGAAATTTCATATTTGGGGGTTTCACTAAAATGTGTTCATATTCCAGTTTGGGTTAAAATTGGACAGGAGTAACATACACTTTACATGAAGACCTAGAAATATTGACGTCTTTGTATTTACAGTGGAGAAAGGCTGTGTAATGCGTGGTAGACCTGCGGGGCTGAGGGTGAAGAAACAGTTGAGCATCCAACGCGATCGATTGTAAACGTGGAGTATCGACGTTTTGACAGATATCGATAGTGAATCTGTTGCTAAGATACATTACAAGGCTTATAGTGTGTTACACGGTACCGCGCGTTGTCCTGTGAAGTATTTATGAAGGTGACGTATAGGGCACAGTAATACAGCGAACGCGTGCGCTGAGCGGACACCTCACCTGCCGTCTAACAAACAGAACTTCGTAAATAGCATACAAGTTGCTTACCCTGGAACTTCTCGACGCTTTTGGATCCAGGTACGTCCTCAGCTTGGTGAGGTAGTGTGCTGGAGGGTCTTTGGCATGGACTCGTTCCTAGAACAAAGAAAACAGAAGTCAAAGGCGTCAAGAAATTCCTCGACTCTTATGAAACCCAGAAATTCGTTATGGTGTTCTGACGACACTGCGCCACTGGACAGCATGCTGGGGCAGGTGCCCTAATTTAAGATTCATTTTGATATTATCCTGTCACGTAGATGTCTCCCAAGCTATCTGTTCTCTTCAGGTTTTCCGGTTAATTTTATAGGCGTTTTCAATGTAACAAATTCTTAGATATAAGAACATTATTTTATCTGACCAATATCGTTGGTCACTTTCTGTCGGCTGTCTTATCGTACATACCGTAACCGCGGCATGGTCCACCCATACGTGCGTTGGAATAGCGGCGGGACATTGGCCAAATAAAATAATGATCCCATATCTTCAACAAGACAGGCAATGTACGAGTACGTATAACGTTAATATTGAGGCGCGTTCGCGTAACCACTGTTGCCGTGGAAAAGCAATTAAGTATTAAATATTGTGAGTGTGTGTCTGTAGCCTTAGTTATCCAGCATGCAAAGCGCATCCGCCGTATTATATTGTCATTTGTGGCCTGTCTGGCTCTACCCTATTTTTCCACATTATCTCATAAACGGCACGATTTTCGGAAAAAAGTTATTGAACATAAAATGTGTGTTTTGAATTTCTCTACAACTTTTGTCCGAAACATTTCTCATTATATGAAGAATTCAGCGAGATATTATCATAAATGTACATAGGTCTTCGTGTAAAGTACCGTTATTGTTGTCAGATTTTAATGATACTTGAATTTTCTTGATAGATTTTCGAAAAATATTAAAAAAAAAAGTTTCATGAAAATCCGTCCAGTGGGAGCCGAGTTGTTCCATGCGGACGGACAGACAGACATGACGAAAGTAAGTCGCTCTTCGCAATTTTGCGAACGCGCCTAAAAACGAAACACAGCGACATATCTCCTCGGTAACAGCTACACTGGGTATGCGGCGAGGGTTGCCTCAACCGCACTGCGCTACAAGCCGGAAGGTCGCGGGTTCGATCCCCGATAGTGTAATTGACCTAATCCTTCCAGCAGCACTATGGCCCCCGGGTCAGTGCCAGTTACATCTCGTGGGGGGTAAAAACGGCCGGTGCGTAGGGCTGACAACCTTACCATCTTCATGAGCCGATTCTGGGAGCCTCAACCTCCTGCAGCCCTAAGGCCCTGTCCTGTTCAAGGTCACCATATCATCAAAAAACCACGATCCCTAGGTTGTCCAGCACGATGCACTGTCTCTACACCGAGCGGGCGTTTTAAATTGTTTCCATTTACGAGCCATTCGAAAGATAGACTTCCAGAAATACTGTAATGAAAGACGTCGGCGAGAGGCGTCACTGTAACACGTGCTACAAAACGGCTCCCACACAGCCGTAAACATTACATTCACAGCACGGCGATACACCATGCATCACGTCGAGTTTCAGGGGCTTTACCACTTCTAAGAGCTTTACACCTCTCGCATTGTATACAGTCGGCCTGCTGCTAATACGTTCCATCTACAAGGCAGACCATCTCGGTTACGCTATCTAGCGTCGTATTTGGGAGGTCCCTGGCTCCGATCTGGGGGTTGCAGACAGAGGTAAAGGTAAAGTTCACCCTAGAACAGGCCATGAAGGCCCAGAGGGGGAGTAGAGGTATAGCTCTACTCTTTCTTTAACCTCGGCGCTAGATGGGGGTGGGTGGTGGTCAACGCCACGCCCCGGCCGCTTTAAAGGTAAAGCAATCCCATTACAAGCCTGGACAGGCCTTTAGGGTTCCAGGAGGTTGAGGCTCACAGATTTGTAGACAATCGGCACATGAAGGTGGTAAGGTTGTCAGCCTTACGCATCGGCCGCTTTTACCCCCAGGAAATACTCCTGGTACTCATTTCTGTTAAGAGGCTGAGTCGACTCCAGGGCCATAGTGCGACCGAAACGATTATGTCAATGAAAAATTCCAATGACACCATCGGGAATCGAACCCGCGACCTTACGGCTTGTAGAGCAGTGCCTCAACCAACTGCGCCACCGCGTGCCCCCCACCCGGCCGCTTTACCCCCAGGAATGACCCGGTACTCATTGTACAGGAGGCTGGGTGGGCCCCAGGGCCGGTCTGAACGGGTGCTGAAAATTTCGCCCCCCACAGGGATTCGATCCCCGGACCGTCCAGCTCGTAGCAAGTCGCTATACCGACTACGCTATCCCGGCACATGCAGAGGAGGTTTCACTTGTTTCCCCACAGTGTCAACGAAACGTCCTCAATATATATAACAACACGACAATCCGCCCAGTGGGAGCCAAGCTGTTCCACGCGGTCAGACAAATGAACGGAATGTCGCGTTTCGCAACTTTGTGAACGCACCTAGCAATTACTTCCCACTTCCTTACAGTATCCAAACCGATCCTGGAGCTCAGAAACCACAGAGATCCGTCAAAATCGTCTCTATCAGTCACCATTTGTTTGGTTTTATAACACGCCTAGAGTCAAATCACTGCACAGTTCTAACCAGACACAACAAAAAAAAAATAATACAACTAACTCGCACGCACAAGACACAGCTGCACTTCCGCTCAATGTATTTTTAATTGGAACACGTCGGTTTTTTTTTCCAATAGCTCGACAGCCCCTTGGGGGCCTAGGCCGCCTCATTTTCGAGGCTTCACGATAACACACACTTTAGACACACCACACTCGGTAGGACTCCTCTGGATGAGTGACCAGCCCGTCGCAGAGACCTCTACCTGACAACACACAACACTCACAACAGACAGACATCCATGCCCTAGGCGGGATTCGAACCCACAATTCCAGTAAGCGAGCGGCCGTAGACCCACGCCTTAGACCGCACGGCCACTGGGATCGGCCGAATACGTCGGTTGCTGGTCATAAACATCTAACGATATTAAGTTCCCCTGCGAAACCAATGCCAAGGTCAAAGTCGTACTCCTGGGTAGCAAACAATATGTGAGCCTGCATCTCATTTCATGTAACTAGGCCAGTTATTGAATGCCGTCGAATACGCCATGTTAACGTCGTAACATGTCCGTTATGGATCATGTTATGTTACACTACTGATAACACAAGGGGGCCATAGACTATGGACCAGAGGTTCTTAACCTTTTTTGTACCATGGACCCCTTTGAGAGTGTGGTGAAACCTGCG
Organism: Reticulitermes speratus; assembly: GCA_021186555.1. Lineage (NCBI taxonomy): Eukaryota > Metazoa > Arthropoda > Insecta > Blattodea > Rhinotermitidae > Reticulitermes > Reticulitermes speratus. The sequence goes on from JAJKFL010000010.1 coordinate 22,291,306, forward strand.
GACTCCTTCTCAGAAAAATGTACTTAAATGCAGAAAATAAAATATTGACGTAGAATATATATCTATGTATTACAGTCTACATTACAGATTATATTAAAAACGAAGCCAATTATGCTCAAATACAGTTTTCAAAATACTAAAAAAATTACAAATAAGTAATATGGTAATATATGTGATTCTTTATTAATCCACTAAATAAATAACAAGACAATAAATAAATTTAAAAGATAGGAAAGTTGAAAATAATTTTCATAAAAAAAAAAGACATTTCAGTGCGAAGGCAAATGTATTCTGGAATCTCTTGCTTTGTTATAATAATTTCAAATAACGAGATTTATTGAATGAACTAACATTTTGGAGTCTACAGGCCACAAATTACTTTGTTGCCTACATTCATTATTGAATGAAAAAGTTAAATTTCATTTAGAGGTTAGTAAAAATAAAGTTGCAATTTCCCCCCCCCCCCATCCAAGTTCACGGACCCCCTTAAATGTATACACGGACCCCACGTTAAGCAAGGCTGCTACAGACAATCACAAGCTTCTACTTTCACTAATAACAGCGCCTGGTGAGGCAGACGACCCCACGTTAAGCAAGGCTGCTACAGACAATCACAAGCTTCTACTTTCACTAATAACAGCGCCTGGTGAGGCAGACGACCCCACGTTAAGCAAGGCTGCTATAGACAATCACAAGCTTCTACTTTCACTAATAACAGCGCCTGGTGAGGCAGACGACCCCACGTTAAGCAAGGCTGCTATAGACAATCACAAGCTTCTACTTTCACTAATAACAGCGCCTGGTGAGGCAGACGACCCCACGTTAAGCAAGGCTGCTACAGACAATCACAAGCTTCTGCTTTCACTAATAACAGCGCCTGGTGAGGCAGACGACCCCACGTTAAGCAAGGCTGCTATAGACAATCACAAGCTTCTACTTTCACTAATAACAGCGCCTGGTGAGGCAGACGACCCCACGTTAAGCAAGGCTGCTATAGACAATCACAAGCTTCTACTTTCACTAATAACAGCGCCTGGTGAGGCAGACGACCCCACGTTAAGCAAGGCTGCTACAGACAATCACAAGCTTCTACTTTCACTAATAACAGCGCCTGGTGAGGCAGACGACCCCACGTTAAGCAAGGCTGCTATAGACAATCACAAGCTTCTACTTTCACTAATAACAGCGCCTGGTGAGGCAGACGACCCCACGTTAAGCAAGGCTGCTATAGACAATCACAAGCTTCTACTTTCACTAATAACAGCGCCTGGTGAGGCAGACGACCCCACGTTAAGCAAGGCTGCTACAGACAATCACAAGCTTCTACTTTCACTAATAACAGCGCCTGGTGAGGCAGACGACCCCTCGTTAAGCAAGGCTGCTACAGACAATCACAAGCTTCTACTTTCACTAATAACAGCGCCTGGTGAGGCAGACGACCCCACGTTAAGCAAGGCTGCTATAGACAATCACAAGCTTCTACTTTCACTAATAACAGCACCTGGTGAGGCAGACGACCCCACGTTAAGCAAGGCTGCTATAGACAATCACAAGCTTCTACTTTCACTAATAACAGCGCCTGGTGAGGCAGACGACCCCACGTTAAGCAAGGCTGCTACAGACAATCACAAGCTTCTACTTTCACTAATAACAGCGCCTGGTGAGGCAGACGACCCCTCGTTAAGCAAGGCTGCTACAGACAATCACAAGCTTCTACTTTCACTAATAACAGCGCCTGGTGAGGCAGACGACCCCACGTTAAGCAAGGCTGCTATAGACAATCACAAGCTTCTACTTTCACTAATAACAGCGCCTGGTGAGGCAGACGACCCCACGTTAAGCAAGGCTGCTATAGACAATCACAAGCTTCTACTTTCACTAATAACAGCGCCTGGTGAGGCAGACGACCCCACGTTAAGCAAGGCTGCTACAGACAATCACAAGCTTCTACTTTCACTAATAACAGCGCCTGGTGAGGCAGACGACCCCACGTTAAGCAAGGCTGCTACAGACAATCACAAGCTTCTACTTTCACTAATAACAGCGCCTGGTGAGGCAGACGACCCCACCAACAAGGCAGTGGAGTGACACGAGCTGCTGTAACTACTTAGCTGTGCCTCTGGAGGTCAACCAGCAATACACCCACAACAAGCAGCCATGACATCATCACACTACAGCTCACAATGGAAACACCAGTCATGGACAAACTTTGGTTAGACACGGAACATACGCACACAACATACAGAAGGCTGAAATGGAGCAGTCGTACAGAAGTGCGTTTTGCTTACGCGTTTGTCTCATATTCCCTTACGGAACTGGAAGCACTCAATAGTCAATACACAGGGTATTATAACAACAAAGACTATTAAACTTTTAACATTTTAAACCTCTGTATAACCTGATTTGTAACATCGAAACAAACAACTGCTATATAGCACTTTGTATCATTTTAACAGTTAATTAAAATTAATAACCCGGTTATAACGACATCGGTTTATGCGACACCCCGCCTATAACGTCACACATTCACACAGACGTACACGAGTTCCACTACATGCATTAATTTTATTCACGTCGAGCCAAGAGCACAAGACATCAGACATTTAATAGGGGCGACAACAAAAGTACAATAGAACCCGGTTATAACGACATCGGTTTATGCGACACCCCGCCTATAACGTCACACATTCACACAGACGTACACGAGTTCCACTACATGCATTAATTTTATTCACGTCGAGCCAACAGCGCAAGACATCAGACATTTAATAGGGGCGACAACAAAAGTACAATAGAACCCGGTTATAACGACATCGGTTTATGCGACACCCCGCCTATAACGTCACATATTCACACAGACGTACACGAGTTCCACTACATGCATTAATTTTATTCACGTCGAGCCAAGAGCGCAAGACATCACACATTTAATAGGGGCGACAACAAAAGTACAATAGAACCCGGTTATAACGACATCGGTTTATGCGACACCCCGTCTATAACGTCACATATTCTGTGGTACCAATTAATTCCTCACTGTTAATCATAACATTATAACCCTCTGTTATAACGACACTCGTTTATAACGACACTCGTTTATAACGACACAAGACATTCAGTCCCTTTCATGACGTTATAACCGAGTTCCGACTGTATATAAGATCCAGCGGCAGGAAAATGACATTTAGGTAACGTGGCCGATCGGTCACTTAATTGGTTACCTACCGACGCTGTATCATGCAACATCTGAGGTGCTCATAGCGGTGTTTGACAAAAACTCAAATATCAAATTTAATGAAAATCCGTCCAGTGGGAGCCGAGTTATTCCATACGGACGGACGGACAGACATGAAGAAGCTAACAGTTGCTTTTCGTACTTTTGCGAACGCGCCTAATGAAGGAGATTATATCGATCAGTATCGATTATCGGTAACATCCCAGAAGGTCCGAATCTTCAACCTGTATACACCCGATACGATGTACGTAACTCGATATCATTCTACTTGCCCAGCCGCATAATTCAAAGACAGGAAGAACTGTTAAATTAATATGCAACGAACAGCGTTCGTCACGAAGTCAGTATGCGCCTCGTATCTCTGTCATTCTTTGGTCTGTCTCCTGTCAACAGCATTTTCCTACGTTTCCCACAAAGCCGTTGGTCGCAACACAAGACTGCCCACTTAGATGGCGCCAAAAATGACGTCTAAATTATAAAACGACGACAGACATGTATGCGGCGGTGTGCTGGACGGCGTCATACAAAGGGACTTATAACGTGTACAAGCGTGTTACACGAGGCAAGGGACAAACTGGCAACGGGACATTTTTTTATCTCCACACACAGTAGAATCCGGTTAAAACGACAGCGGTTTAAGCGACACCTCATATATAACGTCAGATATTATGTGGTACCAATTAATTCCTCACTGTTAACTACTACATTATACTCCTCGGTTATAACAACACTCGTTTATAACGACACAAAATATTCAGTCCCTTTCATGACGTTATAACCGAGTTCGACTGTACTTCAGTTTTCCCCTGTCAGTATCATTCCACCATTGCTCTACACTTCACCTTCATCTTCATCTTTAAAGGTACTCTTAAGCAGGACAAATGGGCGAAGACTGGGAACCATCGAGCAAAGTGACGCTACTTCGGGAATCGGGTGGCATCACGAAATTACTTTCATTGTTTTTGAGCCTTCAATAGTAGTCAAACAGTCACGCTGAATCAGAAGTGTGGCCAGCGCTACCAGGAACAGGAACTTATGTTTTTCACCAATATTAATGTCAACATCCGTGGGAGTGGAACTGTTCAGACAATAAGGCTAACCTGATCCAGCTCGTACCGCGCAGTAAACACACTTCGTCTCAGTTATACAAACCAGTCAGTTAATGTTGTACAGTGAAATAATCGCTGTTTGTTCTGAGATCCACACAAAACACATAAATACAGTCCGTACCGCGCAGTAAACACACTCCGTCTCAGTTATACAAACCAGTCAGTTAATGCTGTACAGTGAAATAATCGCTGTTTGTTCTGAGATCCACACAAAACACATAAATACAGTCCGTACCGCGCAGTAAACACACTCCGTCTCAGTTATACAAACCAGTCAGTTAATGCTGTACAGTGAAATAATCGCTGTTTGTTCTGAGATCCACACAAAACACATAAATACAGTCCGTACCGCGCAGTAAACACACTCCGTCTCAGTTATACAAACCAGTCAGTTAATGCTGTACAGTGAAATAATCGCTGTTTGTTCTGAGATCCACACAAAACACATAAATACAGTCCGTACCGCGCAGTAAACACACTCCGTCTCAGTTATACAAACCAGTCAGTTAATGCTGTACAGTGAAATAATCGCTGTTTGTTCTGAGATCCACACAAAACACATAAATACAGTCCGTACCGCGCAGTAAACACACTCCGTCGCAGTTATACAAACCAGTCAGTTAATGCTGTACAGTGAAATAATCGCTGTTTGTTCTGAGATCCACACAAAACACATAAATACAGTCCGTACCGCGCAGTAAACACACTCCGTCGCAGTTATACAAACCAGTCAGTTAATGCTGTACAGTGAAATAATCGCTGTTTGTTCTGAGATCCACACAAAACACATAAATACAGTCCGTACCGCGCAGTAAACACACTCCGTCTCAGTTATACAAACCAGTCAGTTAATGTTGTACAGTGAAATAATCGCTGTTTGTTCTGAGATCCACACAAAACACATAAATACAGTCCGTACCGCGCAGTAAACACACTCCGTCTCAGTTATACAAACCAGTCAGTTAATGTTGTACAGTGAAATAATCGCTGTTTGTTCTGAGATCCACACAAAACACATAAATACAGTCCGTACCGCGCAGTAAACACACTCCGTCGCAGTTATACAAACCAGTCAGTTAATGCTGTACAGTGAAATAATCGCTGTTTGTTCTGAGATCCACACAAAACACATAAATACAGTCCGTACCGCGCAGTAAACACACTCCGTCGCAGTTATACAAACCAGTCAGTTAATGCTGTACAGTGAAATAATCGCTGTTTGTTCTGAGATCCACACAAAACACATAAATACAGTCCGTACCGCGCAGTAAACACACTCCGTCGCAGTTATACAAACCAGTCAGTTAATGCTGTACAGTGAAATAATCGCTGTTTGTTCTGAGATCCACACAAAACACATAAATACAGTCCGTACCGCGCAGTAAACACACTCCGTCTCAGTTATACAAACCAGTCAGTTAATGTTGTACAGTGAAATAATCGCTGTTTGTTCTGAGATCCACACAAAACACATAAATACAGTCCGTACCGCGCAGTAAACACACTCCGTCGCAGTTATACAAACCAGTCAGTTAATGCTGTACAGTGAAATAATCGCTGTTTGTTCTGAGATCCACACAAAACACATAAATACAGTCCGTACCGCGCAGTAAACACACTCCGTCGCAGTTATACAAACCAGTCAGTTAATGCTGTACAGTGAAATAATCGCTGTTTGTTCTGAGATCCACACAAAACACATAAATACAGTCCGTACCGCGCAGTAAACACACTCCGTCTCAGTTATACAAACCAGTCAGTTAATGTTGTACAGTGAAATAATCGCTGTTTGTTCTGAGATCCACACAAAACACATAAATACAGTCCGTACCGCGCAGTAAACACACTCCGTCTCAGTTATACAAACCAGTCAGTTAATGTTGTACAGTGAAATAATCGCTGTTTGTTCTGAGATCCACACAAAACACATAAATACAGTCCGTACCGCGCAGTAAACACACTCCGTCTCAGTTATACAAACCAGTCAGTTAATGTTGTACAGTGAAATAATCGCTGTTTGTTCTGAGATCCACACAAAACACATAAATACAGTCCGTACCGCGCAGTAAACACACTCCGTCTCAGTTATACAAACCAGTCAGTTAATGCTGTACAGTGAAATAATCGCTGTTTGTTCTGAGATCCACACAAAACACATAAATACAGTCCGTACCGCGCAGTAAACACACTCCGTCTCAGTTATACAAACCAGTCAGTTAATGCTGTACAGTGAAATAATCGCTGTTTGTTCTGAGATCCACACAAAACACATAAATACAGTCCGTACCGCGCAGTAAACACACTCCGTCTCAGTTATACAAACCAGTCAGTTAATGTTGTACAGTGAAATAATCGCTGTTTGTTCTGAGATCCACACAAAACACATAAATACACTGTGTGGGCAGAACGTAAAATTTGTGAATGTTAAACTCAGTGGTACATATAGTAACCACTGGGCTTTAAAGTATTAAACTATACATCAAGTCTGTGTCACGAGTCCAGTATTTGAATTCACTTACAACAATCGGATGTGCCTGCTAGCTTTCTGCACGTCTGTGTAACATGTGTACAGCATAAGATCATCGAAGAATGACGTAATGATATCTTGCCACTTTTTATGCACTTTAAAACAAAAATAAAATGAGAGGAAAGAGAGGCTACACTCGTCACGAACAAGAGGACCCTTTCATGTTTACATATCTTTCTTCAACAGACAGGGCACATGGCACGTACTGACACAACTAGCGAAAGAACAGACGGAACCAGGGAAGGAAATTTACGAAAGGGAAGAAAGAGAAAATTACTTAACATTTCTGAGATATTTCTGAGATGGATAACCACAGTCACTTCGACTACAAACTCAGGAATAAATTAACGGCCGTTTTGCTGTAAAATTAGCATAAAACTTTAATATTGCGAAGCTGTAAATTTTCGCAGCTGATTTTTATATTCTTCTGGTTAACCGACTACGTACTGACACGGCGTCATATCCAAGAAAAAAACGGAAACGTCTACTTTAAGATTCTTAATATCTTTGTTGCGTTTAGCCAAGTCTTCATTTCACAAAAGCCATCCAATGGTGTATCTTCTCATCATTTCAATCCTCTCCACACACCCTAACCCCATTTTCGCAGTTACCCGCTAAGCATTATTACCCAATTTACGTTTATGTTTCCCAGTTGGTCTCTCCCACTCGCCTTCACGTTGTTTGACGTCAATTCTGTATGCATTTTTCATTTCCCCATGCATATTACATATCCAGTTCGTCCAGTTCTCACAGACTTCATAGCGTTAACTCGTAAAATTTGGAGGGAAGCACAAATTATGCTTTTCACCAAAAGGTCTAAGACTGTTCTTTTCGGAGAGCAGAGAAAATTACGGTCATGTCTCTTACGAGTACAATGTAACAGACAGTAGCTAATTTTATAGACTAAAATAAACCTGAATTATATATAAAGACCCAGGCCGTACCGCGCAGTAAACACACTTCGTCTCGGTTATACAAACCAGTCAGTTAATGTTGTACAGTGAAATAATCGCTGTTTGTTCTGAGATCCACACAAAACACATAAATACAGTCCGTACCGCGCAGTAAACACACTCCGTCTCAGTTATACAAACCAGTCAGTTAATGTTGTACAGTGAAATAATCGCTGTTTGTTCTGAGATCCACACAAAACACATAAATACAGTCCGTACCGCGCAGTAAACACACTCCGTCTCAGTTATACAAACCAGTCAGTTAATGCTGTACAGTGAAATAATCGCTGTTTGTTCTGAGATCCACACAAAACACATAAATACACTGTGTGGGCAGAACGTAGAATTTGTGAATGTTAAACATAGTGGTACATATAGTGACCACTGGTCTTTCAAGGGATAGTTAATTCATAACTGTAATTTTCTCACAACAGCAAGCCGCCTAGTTACTTTGGTAGTCACATCCACAAGACACAAGCTAAATAATACGATACGGTTCAACATTCAACACTCAATGCCCCATACCTATTTACAGCATTCTTAGTGCATTCAACGACGCTGGAAGTAACTCACAAAACTGTTGAACTAACGAATAGTGAAATATAAACAGCGGTGCTGGCCTAATATGACGTAATCATGTCTGGATGGACTGCGGAAAAAGCAGGATATCCCGTCTCCTTGCTGAGGTTTAAACACAGGACCTCCCAGATACAACCCAGAGGCATTAGCCACTCGACCACTATGCCTGATATCGCAGTCTGGTAGCCAGTGTGCCATGTAACGACACAGCAAGTAATTCCAACATCCGATCAGCAATACCGACGCTAATCAATTCTTTCCCGCTGAATGAACCGTCTCCTTGAAAAAGTTTTTTTTTCTCCCACATTCTCCAGCTTCTTTCTATTTTAGACTTTCCCCACGTTTCCTTACCGCCGATCTCCTAATAATAAAAAAAAATTCTTCCCTTCCGCTGTTTCTGACGTCACGCCGATCATTCACAATACAATTCGTGCATGTTACTGACTTTTATGGCCACTGCTGTACATCCTGCAGACTACGACCTTGCGAGGTTTTGTTTAAAAAAGGAACTTCTGCAACGTAATTTCAACGCAAGACGCTCACATATTCCAGTAACTTCACGCAGCATACGCACAGCATACAAACGTAGCCTCAGTCTGCGGATGAACAAGACGGCCTACACATATACACGGAAGCCGCGAATATATTGAATAAGCAATCTCGGACAGCCGACAGGGGGTGGTCCTCTAACTTGGGGGTTGGGCAGGGCGCTCGTCCTATCCGTGATTTCAGGCTTCCGCGGCGGTGTAAATGAGATCTTCACTCTTCTGAAATGTTACTCAGCGTAGATTGGTAGTTACAGACGTTTCGGGACAACATATAGGTCCCATCCTGGGGTCAAGCAGTCCATGAATATGGGTCCGACAGTTTGTCACGAAACGTCGGTAACTACCAATCCACGCTGCGTAACATCCCAGAAGAGCGAAGATCCATCATATTATCGTTAGCAGCAAGTGCAAGTATTACGCCTACTGGCCTCTAGGTCTCAATTCTGTATGAGCCGATCCCCCTTCTGAGGGGATGTCCACATTCTGTTCCATCTTGTGGTCGCCATTACGTTGGTAACAGGAAGGCACGCAACTCGGGACTTACGCGCCTTGCAACGTGTTTCGGCGAAACTGAAGCCGTCATATCGCAAGTAGCAGCAGCGACAAAGACAGCCACTGTCTAGGACCCCCCCCCCCCCAAACCTCGAACGATCACATTCACACATCAGTGTATTTCAGTTACCCAGTTACGCAATCGCCGTTACCGAGTGAATCCTATTACCGGACCAACGGATGCACAAATTTCCTGGGTCAGAGATGTAATCGGAAGACCTTGAACTGATTTCCACAACCTGTTATGTGCCTTACATACAGTGACGTCACTACAAGTATGCTGTGGGAACTACAGAGCGGCATTTGTCAGCGAAATGTCAAAACATCGCGTTCTTCAATGCATTCAGTTTCCTCGGATGAATGAGAGTTCTCACCAATCCACTAAAGCCCAGTGGTTACTATATGTACCACCATGTTTAACATTCACAAATTCTACGTTCTGCCCACACAGTGTATTTATGTGTTTTGTGTGGATCTCAGAACAAACAGCGATTATTTCACTGTACAACATTAACTGACTGGTTTGTATAACTGAGACGGAGTGTGTTTACTGCGCGGTACGGACTGTATTTATGTGTTTTGTGTGGATCTCAGAACAAACAGCGATTATTTCACTGTACAACATTAACTGACTGGTTTGTATAACTGAGACGGAGTGTGTTTACTGCGCGGTACGGACTGTATTTATGTGTTTTGTGTGGATCTCAGAACAAACAGCGATTATTTCACTGTACAACATTAACTGACTGGTTTGTATAACTGAGACGGAGTGTGTTTACTGCGCGGTACGGACTGTATTTATGTGTTTTGTGTGGATCTCAGAACAAACAGCGATTATTTCACTGTACAACATTAACTGACTGGTTTGTATAACTGAGACGGAGTGTGTTTACTGCGCGGTACGGACTGTATTTATGTGTTTTGTGTGGATCTCAGAACAAACAGCGATTATTTCACTGTACAACATTAACTGACTGGTTTGTATAACTGAGACGGAGTGTGTTTACTGCGCGGTACGGACTGTATTTATGTGTTTTGTGTGGATCTCAGAACAAACAGCGATTATTTCACTGTACAACATTAACTGACTGGTTTGTATAACTGAGACGGAGTGTGTTTACTGCGCGGTACGGACTGTATTTATGTGTTTTGTGTGGATCTCAGAACAAACAGCGATTATTTCACTGTACAGCATTAACTGACTGGTTTGTATAACTGAGACGGAGTGTGTTTACTGCGCGGTACGGACTGTATTTATATGTTTTGTGTGGATCTCAGAACAAACAGCGATTATTTCACTGTACAGCATTAACTGACTGGTTTGTATAACTGAGACGGAGTGTGTTTACTGCGCGGTACGGACTGTATTTATGTGTTTTGTGTGGATCTCAGAACAAACAGCGATTATTTCACTGTACAGCATTAACTGACTGGTTTGTGTAACAGAGACGGAATGTGTTTACTGCGTGGTACGAGCTGAACGTTTATATATAATTCAGGGTAATCTTGGTCTGTAAAGCATTAAGGCACCTACACAAATGGTTCTGTGGGCACAATAATTCATAATAAAGACTAACACTTCACAGGAAATTGTTTTCGCTATGAGTTTAGGACACATCGATTTAGCAGTTGTCTTCCTACGAGTAGTCGCAGATTCACGTCTGCTGGAATGTGACGCCGTGTCTGAGAGTTGCCCGATGTTTCTGTAGGACATCAGTGCCTTCTTCTTGCACTGCTTAACCCTGAAGACTACGACTCCACGGAGCAGAGTCCTTCCTGAGAAGCTAACAGGTCGTCAGCTTGTAAAGAAATTCCCCGCCTTTTACGGAACCCGAAGGTTCATTACCGCATTCACAACAGCCCGCCATCAGTCCCTTTCCTGAGCCATATCAATTCAGTCCATGCCTCCCCATCCCACTTCTTGATCCATTTTAATATTATCCACCCATCTGCACCTAGGTCTTCGTAGCGGTCTCTTTCCATCAGGTCTCCCCACCAAAACCCTGTATGTACCTTTCCTGTCTACCACATGTCCCGCCTATTTCATTCTTCTTGATTTGATCACCCGAATAATATTTGGTGATGAGTACAGATCATAAAGTTCCTCATTATGTAGTCTTCTCCATTCCCCTGTTACCCCGTCACTCTTAGACCCAAATATCCTCCTCAGCACACTATTCAGATCAGTACAGATCATAAAGCTCCTCGTTATGTAGTCTTCTCCACTCCCCTGTTACCTCGTCACTCTTAGACCCAAATATCCTCCTCAGCACACAATTCAGATCAGTTCAGATCATAAAGTTCCTCATTATGTAGTCTTCTCCACTCCCCTGTTACCCCGTCCCTCTTAGACCCAAATATCCTCCTCAGCACACTATTCAGATCAGTACAGATCATAAAGTTCCTCATTATGTAGTCTTCTCCACTCCCCTGTTACCCCGTCCCACTTAGACCCAAATATCCTCCTCAGCACACTATTCAGATCAGTTCAGATCATAAAGTTCCTCGTTATGTAGTCTTCTCCACTCCCCTGTTACCCCGTCCCACTTAGACCCAAATATCCTCCTCAGCACACTATTCTCGAACACCCTTAGCCTATGTTCCTCCCTCAATGTGAGAGACCAAGTTTCACACCCAGACAAAATGGCAGGAAAAATTATACAGTGTTCCACTTAAAACCGGCCAAATTACACGGAGAAATCAAGAAAGAATTTTTGATAACACGCACAAAAATGTACCGATTCACAAGGAATCTCATTTCCAACATCTTCCGTAAGAGTGCATTATTATAGCACAAAGTGAACGAAACAAAATCCTTCCTCGATTTCGCCATACAGGCAGGCCGGTTTTACGTGGAACACACTGTAGCTCTGTATATATTAATCTCTGTATTTTTGTACAGCAAACTGTAAGACACAAGATCCTGCACCAAATGATATCAAGCATCACGTGACTTCAATCTGCTCTTAATTTCTTCCTGAATCGAATTTCGATTCGTGAAGGTTGTTCCCAAATATTTGAACTGTTCCACCCATCATCTCCGTCATTTCAGGCTTCCGCCGCGATGTTGATGACATCCGCGCTCTTCTGGGATATTACGCAGCGTTCAGTGGTAGTTCTGTACCGACGTTTCGGGACAACCTATTGTCCCATCTTCAAGTGTTGAGAGGTCCAAGAAGTTAGAGTTATTACGTGTCTTTTTGTTGTGATTTTGTCCTGCATTCTGTCTCCAGAAACTACTCGCGCATGTAGCAACGTCATATACCAGACGACATGCACGATCAGCAACACCGCTCTGATAACCTTGTAGATGCTTACATCAGCCCTCCAAACGAGTCAAAGTACAGCGAAACATAAAAATAATGAAAGCTTGAAAAATCTTGCATGGTTGGTGAAGCAAAATTCTCTTACAGTATCCCTAAAATTCGCACCAAAAGTATCGTTTTGTAACCTTAGAAAAGGGCGAAAAGAAGGCGGCGAGTGCGTTTGATGGATACGGTTAGCAAGCCACACCTTTCACATTATCGCCTTCAGTACACACGCACGCAAGCACACGCAATGACCACTCCCCTCATCACGTAACGCGCATGTACCTCAATGTCACACTACAGCTGCATTGTGACACACAATACGATGCGACTGATAGACGATGAAGACAGACTGTGTGGCCTTTAAGACGTGCAATGCACGTCGTCGGGGCGACGAATTTGCTCATCTGGTGGCATTTTTATGGACAAATTGCGTTGCATAGCGTTAATGTGCGGGAATTCCAAGGTAAAATTGTTCTTTCGGGCGTGCCATGGCTCACACAGCGGACAACCGGCGTTGATCCCAGGCCAGGCTAATGTGGGATTTGTGTTAAACAAAGTGGAATTGGGACAAGTGTTTTTCCCAAATGTATCATTTTTCCCTTGTCAGTATCATTCCATCAATGCTCCATACTCATTCATACATCTACCACCGACGCTGTATAATGTTTTTCTCCCAGTACTTCAGTTTCCCCTGTCAGTATCATTCCACCAATGCTCCATACTCATTCATACATCTACCACCAACGCTGTATAATGCTTCTCTCCCAGTACTTCAGTTTCCCCTGTCAGTATCATTCCATCAATGCTCCATACTCATTCATACATCTACCACCAACGCTGTATAATGCTTCTCTCCCAGTACTTCAGTTTCCCCTGTCAGTATCATTCTACCAATGCTCCATACTCATTCATCCATCTACCACCAACGCTGTATAATGTTTCTCTCCCAGTACTTCAGGTTTCCCCTGTCAGTATCATTCCACCATTGCTCCACACTCATTCATTCATCTACCACCGACGCTGCATAATGTTTTTCTCCCAGTACTTCAGTTTTCCCCTGTCAGTATCATTCCACCAATGCTCCATACACATTCATCCATCTACCACCAACGCTGTATAATGTTTCTCTCCCAGTACTTCAGTTTCCCCTGTCAGTATCATTCCACCAATGCTCCATACACATTCATCCATCTACCACCAACGCTGCATAATGTTTTTCTCCCAGTACTTCAGTTTTCCCCTGTCAGTATCATTCCACCAATGCTCCATACTCATCCATCCATCTACCACCAACGCTGTATAATGTTTCTCTCCCAGTACTTCAGTTTTCCCCTGTCAGTATCATTCCACCAATGCTCCATACACATTCATCCATCTACCACCAACGCTGTATAATGTTTCTCTCCCAGTACTTCAGTTTCCCCTGTCAGTATCATTCCACCAATGCTCCATACACATTCATATATCTACCACCAACGCTGTATAATGTTTCTCTCCCAGTACTTCAGTTTTCCCCTGTCAGTATCATTCCACCAATGCTCCATATTCATTCATCCATCTACCACCGACGCTTCTTCTTACCGACCATCGTTCTTACAAGAAAATTAGCTGAAACTGACAGCTTCTAACTTCCAAGTGAATTTATAACTATACGCATATAAATGAGAAAATAAGCCAAATCCAATACACGGTGTCTTGAACCAACTTGCGAAAACTTCTTCTCAACACCGTTCATGTTCAAACTACGCCGCAGGCCTCTGTAAAATTCAGGCTGTAAATGGAGAGACTGAATTATCTACCCATGTATTAAAATAACGACTCTCCAAGGAAATATCGGGAAAGTAATTCGAACAAGCGTATCCTACACAAGTGGATACAAGCTATAATAACACGCCGGAACTACCGCACCGCCAGTCGCCTCATACGTAACGGAAGCAATCCGTCATCAATTATAAGCAGGCCACTTAAATCCGTCGTCAATTCTAACACACGAGATCTTCTCCGTAATTCCCATGCATTACGCGCAGGGCTGTCTCTTACTCTAACACAACTGTGTACCAGTGGACGATACAGCAATCGCCTTACACGCCTGGACATGCCATGAGGGTTCAAGTAATTTGAGGCTCCCAGATTTAAAGATCGGTACATGAAGGCGGTAAGCTTGTCAGCCCTACGCACTTTACCACTCGGATATATTCTTGGTACTAATTTCTGTTACAGGCTGAGTCGACCCCAGGGCCATAGTGCAGCGGGAAGGAATCGGGAATCGAACCCGCGACCTTCCGGCTTGTAGCGCGGTGCCTCAAACAACTGCGCCACGGCGTGCCCACAACTGTGTACAAGTACTGAACCTAGTAACATGTATTTGGTTGAGTACTGCACTGCTTAACCCTTGAAAGCCTAGTCAGTTAATGCTGTATAGGGAAGTAATCGCTGTTTGTTCTAAGATCCACACTAAACACATAAATACAGTCCGTACCGCGCAGTAAACACACTCCGTCTCAGTTACACAAACCAGTCAGTTAATGTTGTACAGTGAAATAATCGCTGTTTGTTCTGAGATCCACACAAAACACATAAATACAGTCCGTACCGCGCAGTAAACACACTCCGTCTCAGTTATACAAACCAGTCAGTTAATGCTGTACAGTGAAATAATCGCTGTTTGTTCTGAGATCCACACAAAACACATAAATACACTGTGTGGGCAGAACGTACAATTTGTGAACGTTAAACCTGGCGGTACATACTCGTACTGCGCTCCAAATAGTTAACTATGTGGGCGAAACTGAAGCCTGGGAACTTTTCAACAAAGCAAACGCTCTTTCGGATACCACGGAGCACTGGGCAGAAAAGTTACGAGTACTTTCACACTCTTCATAACAACCAACAAATGCACTAAATAAAATACACATATAATGTTCATTAAAGACCCCTTTAATATACACTATATATGTATTTTAGCCGATCCCAGTGGCCGTGCGGTCTAAGGCGTGGGTCTTCGGCCACTCGCTTGCTAGGATCGTGGGTTCGAATCCCACCGGGGGCATGGATGTTTGTCTCTTGTGAGTGTTGTGTGATGTCAGGTAGAGGTCTCCGCGACGAGCCGATCCCTCGTTCAGAGGAGTCCTACCGACTGTGGTGTGTCTCTCAGTGTGATCAAAAGAAATTACAAACCTCGACACTGAAACGGGAAAACCGGAGTAGCTAGAAGAGGACGACTAAAAAAAAAAGAAAAAAAAAAGAATACATATATATACATATATATATATATATGTATTTTAATTAGTGAATTCGTTGGTTGTTATGAAGATTGTGACAAGATACAGGATGCATATAAAGTTTACTTTCACACTGTTTTTCAACAGAAGGACGTGACCGAATCCTTCCAAATTTTGCTCTTCTTATCACGAACTCACTCTACTTCGCTTTTCACCAGTTCCCATGTGCGCAGTTAGCCCCTTCCCCGTCCCCCGGGTAATCACTGTACAGGGAGCCCGCATATACGAGGGCAACTGCCGGACAAATCGCTACAACTCCAATCATCACGTTGCAATTGGGCCCACGAGCTGTCAGAACCCCCCCATAATGAATGTTATATGCTCCATGAATAAAATCCAGCGCTGCAATTCGACGCGCAGAGTTCAACGCAATCAGGATTCGTCGATTAACCCTATATTCCCGCATACCACTAACAACGTGACCAGAAACGTCCGTAATTTTCATTATTCCTCCGAGGGACGCTTCAAGAACTTACCGCGGAAGCTTCTCAGCTGACACTGACACACACATCACAGTCCGTCAGTACAGTAACAGCAATAATTCTTAATTTCACGTCTGCATGTTGATTCGTCTCCACCGCTTTCTCCTGTCACTCAACCAAAGCATCTCTTACATTGCTGACACTGACCGTGAAAACAGACAGCTAACGTCACTCTGACCAAAGGCAAACATCGATCCGTGAACTAATCCTCTTTAATATGAAGTGATATACAGGGCGTTTATTTTATTCCGTGTCACAAAAAACAATCAGAAGTTCATCTTTAGCGTCGACATTACTATCTCCCTGTATCTCTAACAGTTGACTACATGTTTTGAAGTTACTCAAGGTCATCAGTTCCGTATTTTTAAATAATTATATTTAAAACGACAATATTTGTTTTAGTCTGACTTCTTATATCTACTCATTGTAGGTGTAGAGGGTATTGCTGCACTTGATCACACACATGGACACCTACACACTCGGTAGGACTCCTCTGTACGAGGGATCGGCCCGTCGCACAGACCTCTACATGCACAACACGAAACACTCACAAAAGACAGACTTCCATGCTCCCGGCGGAATCGGGCTGTAGAACCAAAGGAAAAAGAAGAAGAAGATATAGCACGTGACACCTAGTCCAGGTATGTTGCCACGTGTGCTTAATTCCCTCAATTATTACAGACATTATTTTATCTGACAACTACCGTTTGTCACCTCCCGCCGTCGCGTGTGTGGGCGATCGGTTGAGTGGGCAGTTTCACTTTGACGATGAAGACAGTAAGGTTTTCAGACACGTCGGTCATACAGCGCAGCGGCGCACCCAAGGGGAATGGGGCTGCAGCCCCCCAAACCCACCAAAACCGACATTTAAAAAACACAGATGTAGCTATTATATCAGAAGTTTTACGTGATTTACCCTTCAGTCGAAATCAGCCATTGAAATCAGCTGATGACTGTACATTAGAATTTTGAAAAATAAATTAATAAAATTTATACCAAGAAGACAGGACATTGTGATTGAGTGACGGAACATGTAGTTAAATTTGTATGTACAGGGTATACACAAAAGAATGGTGCGGTAAGGCAGCCTGCAGACTTCATTGACCACTTATGCAGCCAGTAAGGCAGCCTGCAGACTTCATTGACCACTTATGCAGCCAGTAAGGCAGCCTGCAGACTTCATTGACCACTTATGCAGCCAGTAAGGCAGCCTGCAGACTTCATTGACCACTTATGCAGCCAGTAAGGCAGCCTGCAGACTTCATTGACCACTTATGCAGCCAGTAAGGCAGCCTGCAGACTTCATTGACCACTTATGCAGCCAGTAAGGCAGCCTGCAGACTTCATTGACCACTTATGCAGCAGTAAGGCAGCCTGCAGACTTCATTGACCACTTATGCAGCCAGTAAGGCAGCCTGCAGACTTCATTGACCTCAATCACGTTTCGAGATGACGTACATGCAAATATTACCTCCATGACGGTACGACTTTGCAAATAAATCTTACTTCAGCCAGGAGAGAATGTCTTAGGGTGAAACACCTAGACGGAAAGTTGTCTTGACTTATAAGGAGAAAAGCAAGAGTTGAACTGGTCAGCCCTACTCCTTGCTGTATGGAAGGGGAAACGGGTTCGAACACTGGCCAACTATACAGGTTTCATGGTATTCCTCAGTCCACTGAACTGCTGACTCCTTTCGCATCCTTCTCATTTATCCTGCTGCTCATATCATATCAGGCGACCACAGCAATTGAAGCTTGGGTTGATTGTCCGTTGTTGCCAGATCCACGACGACTTAAGGTACATTCTACAAACTAAGACATCACGGCTTTGACAATTCTGGCCGACACAATCTAATGGCATATTCGTCCCTGTCCACGTCATGACGGCATTAGAGGGAGCAGAGATAGACAGCTGCGCACCCTGAAGTTTTTATTGGGGGAGGGGGGGGGGTGCTGACCCTGAGGCTATATATAATTTATGTTTGATTTTAAAAATTATGTTATAAAAATCACGTTCTTTCTTTCTTTATCGTGCCCGGACCATCAAATTAAATTAAAGATTTTTTGCCCAGTATTGGGCTACGTCAAATCCCTTTTTATTTGCACGCCATAAATCCTCGAGGGTGCATTTCTGGGGGCAGTCCCTGCATGACAGGAGATGTCCCATATCTTGTACCTCTCCACAGCCACAAGGCAGTCCCTGCATGACAGGAGATGTCCCATATCTTGTACCTCTCCACAGCCACAAGGCAGTCCCTGCATGACAGGAGATGTCCCATATCTTGTACCTCTCCACAGCCACAAGGCAGTCCCTGCATGACAGGAGATGTCCCATATCTTGTACCTCTCCACAGCCACAAGGCAGTCCCTGCATGACAGGAGATGTCCCATATCTTGTACCTCTCCACAGCCACAAGGCAGTCCCTGCATGACAGGAGATGTCCCATATCTTGTACCTCTCCACAGCCACAAGGCAGTCCTTGCATGACAGGAGATGTCCCATATCTTGTATCTCTCCACAGCCACAAGGCAGTCCCTGCATGACAGGAGATGTCCCATATCTTGTACCTCTCCACAGCCACAAGGCAGTCCCTGCATGACAGGAGATGTCCCATATCTTGTACCTCTCCACAGCCACAAGGCAGTCCCTGCATGACAGGAGATGTCCCATATCTTGTATCTCTCCACAGCCACAAGGCAGTCCCAGCATGACAGGAGATGTCCCATATCTTGTATCTCTCCACAGCCACAAGGCAGTCCCAGCATGACAGGAGATGTCCCATATATTGTACCTCTCCACAGCCACAAGGCAGTCCTTGCATGACAGGAGATGTCCCATATCTTGTACCTCTCCACAGCCACAAGGCAGTCCCTGCATGACAGGAGATGTCCCATATCTTGTACCTCTCCACAGCCACAAGGCAGTCCCTGCATGACAGGAGATGTCCCATATCTTGTATCTCTCCACAGCCACAAGGCAGTCCCAGCATGACAGGAGATGTCCCATATATTGTACCTCTCCACAGCCACAAGGCAGTCCTTGCATGACAGGAGATGTCCCATATCTTGTACCTCTCCACAGCCACAAGGCAGTCCCTGCATGACAGGAGATGTCCCATATCTTGTACCTCTCCACAGCCACAAGGCAGTCCCTGCATGACAGGAGATGTCCCATATCTTGTATCTCTCCACAGCCACAAGGCAGTCCCAGCATGACAGGAGATGTCCCATATATTGTACCTCTCCACAGCCACAAGGCAGTCCTTGCATGACAGGAGATGTCCCATATCTTGTACCTCTCCACAGCCACAAGGCAGTCCCTGCATGACAGGAGATGTCCCATATCTTGTATCTCTCCACAGCCACAAGGCAGTCCCTGCATGACAGGAGATGTCCCATATCTTGTACCTCTCCACAGCCACAAGGCAGTCCCTGCATGACAGGAGATGTCCCATATCTTGTACCTCTCCACAGCCACAAGGCAGTCCCTGCATGACAGGAGATGTCCCATATCTTGTACCTCTCCACAGCCACAATACAGGTCGTCGGAGTTTGTTTTGCCCCATTTCACCATATTTGTTTTTACTGGTGCCACCCCTGTTCTAATGCGGTTAAGAGATTTCCAAGTATTGAAATCAAGGAGGTGGCCACCAGGGCAAATCTGGGTAAGGGAGAAGTCTTCAGGTGGATCAACTTGCACTGTTCCGAGGAAGCTATTCCGCGATTTTAATCTTCTCTGTGGTGTTCTGGCTCCGTAGAGTGAGTGTCGCTCATCGACAGTTTGCTTGTGTTCCGCTGCCTTCCGACGAGTTGTAGGAGCTGCGAAGCCTGCCGCTCTATAGAGGTTTGGCAATCATGTTGTAAGTATAACTAAGACAACACTGTAATCTGTGGTCTTTTGGGTAATTACACGGCGTCGTGTGGTAATTATTTACCGATGTTTCGGGACAACGTGTCGGTCCCATCTTCATGGGTCAAGATGGGACCGACACGTTGTCCCGAAACGTCGGTAAATAATTACCATACGACGCCGTGTAATTACCCAAAAGACATGAAGATGGGACCGACACATTGTCCCAAAACGTCGGTAAATAATTACCACACGACGTCGTGTAATTACCCAAAAGACCATGAAGATGGGACCGACACGTTGTCCCGAAACGTCGGTAAATAATTATCACACGACGCCGTGTAATTACCCATAAGACCATGAAGATGGGACCGACACGTTGTCCCGAAACGTCGGTAAATAATTACCACACGAGGCCGTGTAATTACCCAAAAGACCATGAAGATGGGACCGACACGTTGTCCCGAAACGTCGGTAAATAATTACCACACGACGTCGTGTAATTACCCAAAAGACCATGAAGATGGGACCGACACGTTGTCCCGAAACGTCGGTAAATAATTACCACACGACGCCGTGTAATTACCCAAAAGACCATGAAGATGGGACCGACACGTTGTCCCGAAACGTCGGTAAATAATTACCACACGCCGCCGTGTAATTACCCAAAAGACCATGAAGATGGGACCGACACGTTGTCCCGAAACGTCGGTAAATAATTACCACACGACGCCGTGTAATTACCCAAAAGACCATGAAGATGGGACCGACACGTCCCGAAACGTCGGTAAATAATTACCACACGACGCCGTGTAATCACCCAAAAGACCACAGATTACATCAACATCGCGGCGGAAGCCTGAAATCAAGGTTAAGACAACGCTGTTTGCAACCGCACGCCTATAAATATAACTACATGTTCCATGACTCACCTAATTTAAATCACAATGTCTAATCTTGTTCTTTTAATTTCATCTAAGATATTACAAGTTTTTTATTTTATTTTTCAAATTCTAATGTACAGTCATCAGCCGATTTCAGTGGCTGGTTTCGGCTTCAGGGTAAATCACGTAAAATGTCTGATATCGTGTCTACAAAACGTGTTTTTTAAATTTCGATTTGGGGGGGGGGGGGCTGCAGCCCGGCAGCCCCCTAAGGGCGTGTCTTTAGATGTATAGCTCCATTCATTTTTAACCTCAGCACTAGATATAGGTGAGTGGTCAACTTCACGCTCTGACCGCTTTACCCCCATAAAGAACCCCGGTACCCATTGAATAGTAGGCTCGGTGGACCCCACAGCCGATCTGGACGCTTTTGGAGAACACAAAAATCACTTACCCCTGCCTGGATTCGAACCCTGGACCGTCCTGCCCGTAGCCTAGTCGCTATACCGACTGTGACAACCCGAAATGACCTCGTGGTGTTTTCACGAGTCGAAAATACAGACTAATTTTGTAGATACAAAATTTTTGGTAGGCAGAAATGGCAGTGAATCTGAAAGTGCGGGCAACACTGAACTGAGCTGACGCCGTGTTACATTGTCGTTGTCGAGAGGTGACGACAGAGGCAGAGGGGTGGAGAGAGGAAGAGTAGGAGGGGTAGGATAAGGGGAAGGGGAGGATGAGGAGGGGAAGGGAGGAGATGAAGGGGAAGGGGAGGAGAAGTAACAGAGGAAAGTGATGAGCACATTTATATGGGGGGAAGGAGAAAGAGCATCAATTTGTTAGAAAGTTCCCAGGCTTCGCCCGCTTGTCCTTCTGGTAGAAGTAGTAAGAAAATGATAATGTATGGAGACGTCAGTATGGTGACAGTTTTTTTTCCTCCTGTCGCTTATTGCGGAGCATATGGCCTCCTTTCAGAGGTTTCTTGGTCTGGAGGTGTGCATACTGTAGTGAGTGACCAGTCCACTGACTGCACAAGTTCTACTCATCCTGATGTGACTGCCAGAGCCATCTAGCAGTCAATCAGGAGACTTGGGTGAGAAATGGCCGCTGAATTTTGCTTACGAGCATTACTAGTTCTATTTATGCCCTAAGGTTCTTTTACATGCCGTAAATCTCCGAAGGAAATTGTGCTACGGATTTTTATCACCCTTAAAAATCCATCGACCTCGGCCGGGATTGAACCCGCGAACCTTGGGTCCAGTGGCGAGCACGCTAACCACTAGTCCACCGAGGCGACTGTTAAGATATATACGTGATGTAAAGCGCCAAACTGAATGTCACAACAATGGAATACACTTGCTGTGCATTGGATATATTATGATTAGCATGCCTATGGGAGGTTCCAAGCTCGAATTTCGTTGAAAGTATCGGTTACGAGGACCAGAAAATTTTCCACAGTCGCTTCTTATTCTATTTAACGATATTATAGTTGGGTGTGAAGAAAATAAGTTACTTAAGAATAATGAGGGTTGTGGAAGGAAATAACTGTGATCTATTCTAAGAAATTTCCCTAAAATTATATTGGAGGAAATACACCACCGAGGACGACATGGTGACAGTAGCAGCTCGAAATAAGGGCCGCGAAATTTTAATTTCTCATTCATGCTTAAGAGCGTAATTTGGAAATTTAAGTCAATTTGACTTTTACTTTAAAAGCAAGAGCTTTAATTTTGATAAATTTAATTTCAACAACAGACATCGCCGTTGGTATGCAGATACAAAAGTATATGTTACTCTTATCAATCACACAGTCACAACCAACACTTCGCCTATTAATGCGTACATAGGCTACCGGTTTCGACATCTTTCATATTTTGCCTCTTACTTCTATGCTCCTTAGGCAATACATTTATATATGACATACATTTGCATGTATTCACTACATACACTACTGTAAAAAGAGGAACATATTACGCTTTCCAAAACGTATGGAGTTTTTAATTTATGGTTTCGATGTGGCCTGATGATGGCTCTTTGAGCCGAAAACCGGTAGCCTATATACGCATTAAAAGGCGAAGTGTTGGTTGTGACTGCGATTGATAACAGTAAAAAATACACTTTCATAAACTTAAACCGGGAGGTCTGCATGAGAAGCATGCAGTAGCAACTTGCAATCTTGTGAGCCATCCCAGCATTTGACTGACGACAGAGGAAAATCACGACAACCTGTGTCGAGATGGCACCAGGACAAACGACCTGCACCGCTCAGTAAACACCCTGTACATGATCCAAACTCTGTCACAGTCAGTGCTAGCGATCGATGCTTGTAGCGTAACTAGCAGGCGACTTAATGCGTAAAGTGCGATTCGCAGCCACATCCGGGCTGCACAGCCAATGCGATAGTGGCAAGGCTCGCCAACACTGTGTTAACATGCACAGGCCAGCACTGTCACTCAGACTGTACTAATTGTTATAATTATTCAGAATGCATGGAGTAAACCCCTCCCGCCCCCCACACACACCGAGACACACATAAACGTAACTCCAAGCACAGGTGCTGGCAGGATTTTTGCAAGGTGAAACACTTTACCTACATGTCAAGTGACTGATCACTGCTGGACACTTTACCTACATGTCATTGACTGATCACTGCTGACACTTTACCTACATGTCAAGTGACTGATCACTGCTGGACACTTTACCTACATGTCATTGACTGATCACTGCTGGACACTTTACCTACATGTCAAGTGACTGATCACTGCTGGACACTTTACCTACATGTCAATGACTGATCACTGCTGGACACTTTACCTACATGTCATTGACTGATCACTGCTGGACACTTTACCTACATGTCAAGTGACTGATCACTGCTGGACACTTTACCTACATGTCATTGACTGATCACTGCTGGACACTTTACCTACATGTCAAGTGACTGATCACTGCTGGACACTTTACCTACATGTCAAATGACTGATCACTGCTGGACACTTTACCTACATGTCAAGTGACTGATCACTGCTGGACACTTTACCTACATGTCATGTGACTGATCACTGCTGGACACTTTACCTACATGTCATGACTGATCACTGCTGGACACTTTACCTACATGTCAAGTGACTGATCACTGCTGGACACTTTACCTACATGTCATTGACTGATCACTGCTGGACACTTTACCTACATGTCAAGTGACTGATCACTGCTGGACACTTTACCTACATGTCATTGACTGATCACTGCTGGACACTTTACCTACATGTCAAGTGACTGATCACTGCTGGACACTTTACCTACATGTCAAGTGACTGATCACTGCTGGACACTTTACCTACATGTCATTGACTGATCACTGCTGGACACTTTACCTACATGTCAAGTGACTGATCACTGCTGGACACTTTACCTACATGTCATTGACTGATCACTGCTGGACACTTTACCTACATGTCAAGTGACTGATCACTGCTGGACACTTTACCTACATGTCAATGACTGATCACTGCTGGACACTTTACCTACATGTCAAGTGACTGATCACTGCTGGACACTTTACCTACATGTCATGTGACTGATCACTGCTGGACACTTTACCTACATGTCATTGACTGATCACTGCTGGACACTTTACCTACATGTCAAGTGACTGATCACTGCTGGACACTTTACCTACATGTCATTGACTGATCACTGCTGGACACTTTACCTACATGTCAAGTGACTGATCACTGCTGGACACTTTACCTACATGTCATGTGACTGATCACTGCTGGACACTTTACCTACATGTCATTGACTGATCACTGCTGGACACTTTACCTACATGTCAAGTGACTGATCACTGCTGGACACTTTACCTACATGTCATTGACTGATCACTGCTGGACACTTTACCTACATGTCATTGACTGATCACTGCTGGACACTTTACCTACATGTCATTGACTGATCACTGCTGGACACTTTACCTACATGTCAAGTGACTGATCACTGCTGGACACTTTACCTACATGTCATTGACTGATCACTGCTGGACACTTTACCTACATGTCATTGACTGATCACTGCTGGACACTTTACCTACATGTCATTGACTGATCACTGCTGGACACTTTACCTACATGTCAAGTGACTGATCACTGCTGGACAAGACACTAACATAACTGTCACTTGATTAAGATCCTTAATTAATCCTTACACTAAAGCTGTAGAACTGCATGCAATATAGTTTTGGTTTGTTGATTTTTGTTAATGTTTGATTTAATAAATTACTAAATGTCAAAATTGCAAGCAAGTGCAGCACCTTGCAACTAGCTGCCGGTGTCCGTCTCCAACGGTATTTGAACTCGGGATAACAGCGCACGAATGATCCACACTACCAGCACCCCGTCTGCCCCGCACATGCAGTATGTTTACATCCCCACATCACCAGCACCCCACCACATGCAGTATATCTACATCCCCACATCACCAGCACCCCACCACATGCAGTATATCTACATCCCCACACCACCAGCCACCCACCACATGCAGTATATCTACATCCCCACATCACCAGCACCCCACCACATGCAGTATATCTACATCCCCACACCACCAGCCACCCACCACATGCAGTATATCTACATCCCCACACCACCAGCCACCCACCACATGCAGTATATCTACATCCCCACACCACCAGCCACCCACCACATGCAGTATGTCTACATCCCCACACCACCAGCCACCCACCACATGCAGTATGTCTACATCCCCACACCACCAGCCACCCACCACATGCAGTATGTCTACATCCCCACACCACCAGCCCTCCACCACATGCAGTATGTCTACATCCCCACACCACCAGCCCTCCACCACATGCAGTATGTCTACATCCCCAAACCACCAGTCCCCCCCACATGCAGTATGTCTACATCCCCACACCACCAGCCACCCACCACATGCAGTATGTCTACATCCCCACACCACCAGCCACCCACCACATGCAGTATATCTACATCCCCACACCACCAGCCACCCACCACATGCAGTATGTCTACATCCCCACACCACCAGCCCTCCACCACATGCAGTATGTCTACATCCCCAAACCACCAGTCCCCCCCCCACATGCAGTATGTCTACATCCCCAAACCACCAGTCCCCCCCCACATGCAGTATGTCTACATCCCCACACCACCAGCCACCCACCACATGCAGTATGTCTACATCCCCAAACCACCAGTCCCCCGTCTGCCCCCCCACATGCAGTATGTCTACATCACCACACCACCAGCCCCCCGTCTGTCCCCCCTATCAATCCCCCAG
Organism: Reticulitermes speratus; assembly: GCA_021186555.1. NCBI lineage: Eukaryota > Metazoa > Arthropoda > Insecta > Blattodea > Rhinotermitidae > Reticulitermes > Reticulitermes speratus. The sequence continues at coordinate 22,317,939 of JAJKFL010000010.1, forward strand.
TCCAGGTAAGTGTGCTGTAATGACGTATAAACTCGTCAATATCACGACAAAAGTAACCGTCAAACTGACACGTCACACGTCACAAGTCACACGTCACAAGTCACAAGTCACAAGTCACAAGTCACACGTCACAACTCTGCAGCAGACGCACTGCACTAACATCACACAAAATCAGAACTGCTAAGTAAGAAGCGCTCGGATTTTCAACCGAACACAACTGTACATTTATTACGGCTTAGTTACATGTTTCGGTCCCCATATGGACCATCATCAGGGCAGGGCATAAAATTAAAAAAAAACCGTACATAAAAATATACACTAAAATACACAAAAATGTGTTTTATACAATGGCCTGATGATGGCCCAAATAGGGACCGAAACATGTAGCTAGGTAAACGTAAAGATAAAGGTCACCCTAGAACAGGCCATGAAGGCCCAGAGGGGGAGTAGAGGTATAGCTATACTCTCTGTTTAACCCTGGCACTAGATGGGGGTGGGTAGTCAACTCCACGCCCCGGCCGCTTTACCCCCGGGAAAGAGACACGGTACTGATTGTATAGGTGACTGGGTAGGCCCCAGGGCCGGTCTGGACGGGTGCTGAAAATCTCGTCCCCACCGGGATTCGATCCCCGGACCGTCCAGCCCTAGCGAGTCGTTATACCGACTGAGCTATCGCGGCCCACGAAACATGTAGCTAAACCATAATAAATAGACTGAAAACGCGAAAGCTTATTTGTTTATAAAATACAGCCGGATGACAAACATAAAGTCAAGTAAATACTTTTTGGTTCAAAACATGGGGACGGATCTTCGAACTTTGACCTGACTATCTTAACTTATCGCGTGACTGTCAACAGTATCTTGATAAGCAATTCCCTGAAGTGATAATGTTACGTGACATCTGCATTCTGAGGACAAAGTGAACTGCGCGTACATCGGAGGTCAATGAAGTCTGATCTGTCTGCATTACAACACTTCATGGACATGCAGGGCTGCACAAATCACGGGCGCCAGGTCGCCGTGGCGACTAAACTTTGTACTGTGGCGCCTATTGTTTGCGAGTCCTCAGGATGGAACTAGCTTCAAGTCACTCTATGGCGACTAGAGTTCAGAGGTGGCTCTTAGATTTCTGGAAAATCAGCGCAGCCCAGTGGATTTGTACGAAATTTGGCACGAGCTGTTTACAATAACGTCATCGGAAAACTTTCACTGTGGTCCAAATCGTTTGCACTGCATCATCCAATAGATGGCAGTTCCCTTCATTTCCCAACGCTAAGTACACATTCTTTAATATATATAGTCTTCTCGGGCGCACAGCCGCGTCAATTCGTTTGAATACAACGTTTCGGGACTAGCTCCGTCCCCATCCTCAGGCAAAACTGATTTAACATACAACTCGTCTGTCCCGTGTTTTTCTACCTGCCGCATAATAAAAGCCATTGGAATAAAATTACATCCGGACATCAACAAGGATGGCGGTTTCATACTCAGCAGAGCCTGGCAGCCTGCAATACGTCAGATAAGGACCTCGCAGCGAGGCGTGGGAGCACAACAGTCAACAGCCTGCCCACCAACTTAACTGTTTGGGCACTACAAAACCGGTCTGATTCTCCCTGCCGCGGCAGGTAGAAAAACACGGGACAGACGAGTTGTATGTTAAATCAGTTTTGCCTGAGGATGGGGACGGAGCTAGTCCCCGAAACGTTGTATTCAAACGAGTTGACGCGGCTGTGCGCCCGAGAAGACTATATTGAATCATGTCGCCGCGAAAGTTTTAAAACTTATACATATTCTTTCTTCATTTTAAAGAACGCCATCACTTTGTGTTGTTAATAGTGCAAAAATTAAATCAATATCTGTCCAAACACAACTAAATTATATTTATTATATAGAACCACACGTTTCGACATATCTCAGGTCATCCTCAGGTTCACAATCGGTCTCTAAAACAGTAAAAAAGAAATATACTTACATAGTATATATTTCTTCCTGACTATGTTTTAAAGACCAATTGCGAACCTGAGGACGAACCCCAAATAGGTCGAAACATGTAGTTATATATAACAAATAGAATTTAGTTGTGTTTGGACAGATATTTATTTAATTTTTGTACATATTATTTCCTTCGTAAATAAGAAGTAAATACGATTAATGGAATAAAAAGCTAAAAGCAGGACGGTTCAACAGTTTAAGAACTTACGGTACGAATTTTCTGTTGCTAAACATAAAATGTCAAGGGACGTCTGCAACACTCTGTATAAGAATGAATAAGTACGTAAGGATTCCGAGAAGTTTTGAGGACACGGTCCTGACCCGTCACCTGCAGACTGAGAACACTAAGAACAACTTGTCAGGATTCCGGGTAACCTGGCCGAAATACGAACGCGTACCTCTTGGAACACGACGGCGCAGCGCTGTCATGACAACCAGCTGCTCGATCGTGGGTAAAACTACCTCCTTGATAAGGAACGTGAGACTAAGAGACTCTGCATGAAAGTGTCACGACAGGCTTCTGGGATGCGGGGCGACGTCGTTGGGTAACTGCTTACACTTGCAGATATAGGCACCACGATCCGTCGAAACGTCGGTAACCAAATAACGACACATCGCATCCCACAAGACGAATTCTCAGAAAACACCGATGTGAGAACCTACAAATAATCACCCTCTGAAATACGAAACAGGACGACCAATCGCTTCGTTAGTCAACACAAAATGGCAGTGAAACTCACCGGAGCCCGGTATCGATACTCTATATCGATACTCTCCATCCGTTGTCAACTGCCGATCAAGAAACTACAGAAAAAAGACGAGTATCAAATTTCAAGCCGAAACGTAAGGTTTCGGCATGTGGCCTATACAGGGTGAGCTTAAGTTCCTGCGCACCTGTCGGAAGTACCATATAGGTTAGAGTGAATTTCACAATGAACGTACAGCACCAAAGATCGGAACTGACCCCCCCCCCCCCCAAACATGCATGTGACAAAATGTCACGCATGCCACCTGAAAGTTTTACATACAGGGCCTGCCCACTTCCAGCACAGTGCAGCACCTCTCTTGCAGCGCTGTACAAAAGACTCTTCGCCCACTCCGTACTTTACGACCATAAGGTAAAGGTAAAGGTCTCCCTATAACAGCCCACGAAGGACCAGAGGGGGAGTAGAGGCATAGCTCTACTCTTTCTTTAACCCTGGCACTAGATGGGGGTGTGTGGTCAGCTCCACGCCCCGGCCGATTTACCCCCGGGAAAGAGACCCGGTACCCATTGTACAGGAGGCTGGGTGGGCCCCAGGGCCGGTCTGGACGGCTGTGAAAAATCTCGCCCCCACCGGGATTCGATCCCCGGACCGTCCAGCTCGTAGCGTAGTCGCTATACCGACTGAGCTATCGCGGCCCACACTTTACGACCACAACCGCTAGAAAGTGGCCAACGAGCGCACGGTTCTTGATAACCAGCACATTCGTGACAACCTTCAAGCTGTGGTCAAAGTGCGATCTGACACCCAGCTGAGTCATACCAACCAGCATCACGCACGGGTCACTGGCCAATCACTGCTAAGCAGTCAGCGAATTTCCATCTACATTTACAGGAAAACGATACGTGGCAACGTAGGCTGATACATTGTCTTACACTGCTTATTGGAATTAATTGAGTGAAGATGTAGAATGCAGGGTTGGGGGCACGCGGTGGCACAGTTGGTTGAGGCACTACGCTACAAACCGGAACGTCGCGGGTTCGATTCCCGATGGTGTCATTGGAATTAATTCCTTGACATAATCGTTTCGGTCGCACTATGGCCCTGGGGTCGACTCAGCCTCTAACAGAAATGAGTACCAGGAATATTTCCTGGGGGGTAAAGACGGCCGGTGCGTAGGGCTGACAACCTTACCACCTTCATGTGCCGATTGTCTACAAATCTGTGAGCCTCAAACCTCCTGGAACCCTAAGGGTCTGTCCAGGCCTGAACTACGACGCGACGTACACGCGAAGGTAGGCTTGAGAGAGTACATAAACCGACGTTCTGTCTCACGTCCTCTGTTCGCAAAACGCTGACAGACTTCGCACGTATCATGATAGTGCCTATGCGCGATGTACATGCGCGATGACTTTCTCTGCCTGACCTACAAGCCTGGGAGTGTTTTCCTTTCATTTGCACAACCATGAGTCATAACGCGATTACGTATAAAGGTGGGCCCCAAACAGGGCAATTATTTCTGTTTGTTTTATTTCAGAGGCCCGTGATACTCTACGTTACACACCAATGCGCACACCAGGAAGACACACTGACATCTACTTGTTTCCTTTTTAGGAAGGTAAAAAGCGGCACCCAAGGCAAGAACTGAACGTTTCTCACCTGCAAATAAGTCTAACGCTCCTCCACACTAAACGAAGACATAAGTGCCCTCAAACTGACTGCGTATTCTAGACCAGAGACCTAATCCATTCAAAGCACGATATAACACTTCCGCCAAACATCTAACCCCCACTGAACCCAGTGGTTACTATATGTACCACCACGTTTAACATTCAACAAGATAGACTATGTACGTATAACGTAATACTGTGGCACCTAAAGCACAGTGAATTTCACATTATAAATAGTGTGAAATAGTTAACTAAAGACCAGTGGTTACTATATGTACCACCAGTTTAACATTCACAAATTCTACGTTCTGTCCACACAGTGTATTTATGTGTTTTGTGTGGATCTCAGAACAAACAGCGATTATTTCACTGTACAACATTAACTGACTGGTTTGTATAACTGAGACGGAGTGTGTTTACTGCGCGGTACGGACTGTATTTATGTGTTTTGTGTGGATCTCAGAACAAACAGCGATTATTTCACTGTACAACATTAACTGACTGGTTTGTATAACTGAGACGGAGTGTGTTTACTGCGCGGTACGGACTGTAGTTATGTGTTTTGTGTGGATCTCAGAACAAACAGCGATTATTTCACTGTACAACATTAACTGACTGGTTTGTATAACTGAGACGGAGTGTGTTTACTGCGCGGTACGGACTGTAGTTATGTGTTTTGTGGGGATCTCAGAACAAACAGCGATTATTTCACTGTACAACATTAACTGACTGGTTTGTATAACTGAGACGGAGTGTGTTTACTGCGCGGTACGGACTGTAGTTATGTGTTTTGTGTGGATCTCATAACAAACAGCGATTATTTCACTGTACAACATTAACTGACTGGTTTGTATAACTGAGACGGAGTGTGTTTACTGCGCGGTACGGACTGTAGTTATGTGTTTTGTGTGGATCTCAGAACAAACAGCGATTATTTCACTGTACAACATTAACTGACTGGTTTGTATAACTGAGACGGAGTGTGTTTACTGCGCGGTACGGACTGGATCTTTATATGTAATTCAGATTAATCGTAGTCTTTTAAGGGCTCATCATCACCGTATTTGCCATTCTTTATCGTTTCTGCGCTCGTCCAGCTACACATCGGGTATTTTTTGAATTCAGAAGAATCCAGCCGTCCGACAAGCAGTAGCCAAATGCAAATAACGCCCCAGGCATCCCTACTGTTACAAGGAAAAGAGGGAGGCACCGGCAGTAATACAGCTAATTATGTAATTTAAGTCAACAAAGTGAGACACAGCTAACTTGGGCGGATACCTGCTAGAAAACTGTGAACGGCTTCCCCCTGCGTCTAATAACATCCACCAACTACCCATAATATTAAAGGGGATAATTTTCCTTTAGTCAACATTTAGAGTGCGAAAATGATGGCTTTAGGACGTGGACCTGCTCAGAAATAGCGTGAAAGTTTTTTGACAGGCATAAGCAGCACACTGACCGATAAACAAAATCAACGAGGCAATGTAATTTTAAGGCGCGTTCGCAAAACTGCGAAAAGCGACTATTAGCTTCATGTCAGTCTGTCCGTCCGCATGAAACAACTCGGCTCCCACTGGACGGATTTTCATGAACTTTGATATTTGATGATTTTTCGAAAATTTGTCTTAGAAAATTCAAATTTCATTAAAATCTGACTAAAATAACGGGTACTTTACACGAAGACCTATGTACATTTACGATAATATCTCGCTGATTTCTTCTTAGAATGAGAAATGTTTCAGACAAAAGTTGTACAGAAACTCAAAACACACATTTTATGTTCAAAATCGTGCCGTTTATGAGACAATGTGGAAAAATACGGTACAGCCAGACAGGCCACAGATGACAATATAATACGGCGCATGCGCTTTGCATGCTGTATAACTAAGGCTACAGACACACACTCAGAATATGTAATACTTATTGCTTTTCCACGGTAAAAATGGTTACGCGAACGTGTCTCAATGTTACGTTTATATATACGTGGCCTGTCTTGTTAAGACCTTGTTTAAGAAGGAGAAAAAACCTTATGTGCAGATCACGTCTGGCTGTCCTCTGTGACCTAGTATCAGTGACTAACCCGTCAGTCGGACTTCAACGAGAACAGACGACGTTTGCAACCTCTCGTATGTCCCACGAGTACAGAACCAAAAGACTTACAATTAACCATCTTAACCACCAATTTCAAGTAACATACCACGAGTACACACAAATGACAAAATAAATTTCAAAGTATAATTAACAAGAACTGACCATCAAGTACGATATCAAAACCAACAAACGCACATAAGTGTATGAAAGTGTATTATACACATTGTATACCTGCTACATGTTTCGGCCACTCACGTGGCCACCTTCAGAGAGGTTCATTAACAAAGGATACATACATCGAAATATTAATATTCTTGTATTCTTCGTAACGCACCTCCCTGAAGATGGCCACATAAGTGGCCGAAACATGTAGCAGGTAACCACTGTGTATAATACATTTTCATACACTTATGTGCATTTGGGGCCGCAATAGCTCAGTCGGTATAGCGACACGCTACGGGCTGGACGGTCCGGGGATCGAATCCCGGTGGGCACGAGATTTTTCGCAGCCGTCCAGACCGGCCCTGGGGCCCACCCAGCCTCCTATACAATGGGTACTGGGTCTTTTTCCCGGGGGTAAAGCGGCCGGGGCGTGGAGTTGACCACCCGCCCCAATCTAGCGCCGAGGTTAAAGAAAGAGTAGAGCTATACCTCTATCCCCCCTCTGGGTCTTCATGGCCTGTTCTAGGGTGACCTTTACCTTTACCTATGTGCATCTGTTGGTTTTGATATCATACTTTACTGCTCAATCCACGGTTATGGATCATTAAAATCAAACTGACCTTCCTTTATACATTCACGTTTTGTTCTAGACGCACTACGAAATGCGTGTATTTGTGTACATCTATCTGTACATATCTACGCTACTTAATACGCAATGCAGATTAGCACTGTGACGGTCGCTTAACGTTGTGCGATTCAAATGACGGCTAGTATTTAAGTCAGGGTTACAAAGATTGTGCTGCATGATTCGCCTGCAGTTGAAGGCTTTTTGTAGCGTCTACCTTGCAAAAGGACGTTCTTGGTGATTCACAAGGGAAATCATCTGGGATGCGAAGGACGTGTTACGTCACATCCGGATTTACTTCCAATCTTCAGGCGTAGTACTTTTATGTAGTGTGTTCATCGAATACAGTTCAGTGGCGTAGTACTTTTATGTAGTGTGTTCATCGAATACAGTTCAGTGGCGTAGTACTTTTATGTAGTGTGTTCATCGAATACAGTTCAGTGGCGTAGTACTTTTATGTAGTGTTCATCGAATAGTTCAGTGGCGTAGTACTTTTATGTAGTGTGTTCATCGAATACAGTTCAGTGGCGTAGTACTTTTATGTAGTGTGTTCATCGAATACAGGTTCAGTGGCGTAGTACTTTTATGTAGTGTGTTCATCGAATACAGTTCAGTGGCGTAGTACTTTTATGTAGTGTGTTCATCGAATACAGGTTCAGTGGCGTAGTACTTTTAAGTAGTGTGTTCATCGATTACAGTTCAGTGGCGTAGTACTTTTATGTAGTGTGTTCATCGAATACAGTTCAGTGGCGTAGTACTTTTATGTAGTGTGTTCATCGAATACAGTTCAGTGGCGTAGTACTTTTATGTAGTGTGTTCATCGAATACAGGTTCAGTGGCGTAGTACTTTTAAGTAGTGTGTTCATCGAATACAGTTCAGTGGCGTAGTACTTTTATGTAGTGTGTTCATCGATTACAGTTCAGTGGCGTAGTACTTTTATGTAGTGTGTTCATCGAATACAGTTCAGTGGCGTAGTACTTTTATGTAGTGTGTTCATCGAATACAGGTTCAGTGGCGTAGTACTTTTAAGTAGTGTGTTCATCGAATACAGTTCAGTGGCGTAGTACTTTTATGTAGTGTGTTCATCGATTACAGTTCAGTGGCGTAGTACTTTTATGTAGTGTGTTCATCGATTACAGTTCAGTGGCGTAGTACTTTTATGTAGTGTGTTCATCGAATACAGTTCAGTGGCGTAGTACTTTTATGTAGTGTGTTCATCGAATACAGGTTCAGTGGCGTAGTACTTTTAAGTAGTGTGTTCATCGAATACAGTTCAGTGGCGTAGTACTTTTATGTAGTGTGTTCATCGAATACAGTTCAGTGGCGTAGTACTTTTAAGTAGTGTGTTCATCGAATACAGTTCAGTGGCGTAGTACTTTTATGTAGTGTGTTCATCGAAGACAGTTCAGTGGCGTAGTACTTTTATGTAGTGTGTTCATCGATTACAGTTCAGTGGCGTAGTACTTTTATGTAGTGTGTTCATCGAATACAGTTCAGTGGCGTAGTACTTTTATGTAGTGTGTTCATCGAATACAGTTCAGTGGCGTAGTACTTTTATGTAGTGTGTTCATCGAATACAGGTTCAGTGGCGTAGTACTTTTAAGTAGTGTGTTCATCGAATACAGTTCAGTGGCGTAGTACTTTTATGTAGTGTGTTCATCGATTACAGTTCAGTGGCGTAGTACTTTTATGTAGTATGTTCATCGAATACAGTTCAGTGGCGTAGTACTTTTATGTAGTATGTTCATCGAATACAGTTCAGTGGCGTAGTACTTTTATGTAGTGTGTTCATCGAATACAGTTCAGTGGCGTAGTACTTTTATGTAGTGTTCATCGAATACAGTTCAGTGGCGTAGTACTTTTATGTAGTGTGTTCATCGAAGACAGTTCAGTGGCGTAGTACTTTTATGTAGTGTGTTAATCGAATACAGTTCAGTGGCGTAGTACTTTTATGTAGTGTGTTCATCGAAGACAGTTCAGTGGCGTAGTACTTTTATGTAGTGTTCATCGAAGACAGTTCAGTGGCGTAGTACTTTTATGTAGTGTGTTCATCGAAGACAGTTCAGTGGCGTAGTACTTTTATGTAGTGTGTTCATCGAAGACAGTTCAGTGGCGTAGTACTTTTATGTAGTGTGTTCATCGAAGACAGTTCAGTGGCGTAGTACTTTTATGTAGTGTGTTCATCGAAGACAGTTCAGTGGCGTAGCAACACAGATGTTTGCATTTCAAGGCACTTCCTGCAGATTTATACTTCCTCTATACATTACGAAGACTGTGAGCCACAGACTTTAATCTCGTACCCAGTATAAAATCATCTTACAAGCGCTTAAAATCTCATATATGCAAAGAGTGTCTCTTTAATCGTTACCACGAGCACGCCAGCTATCACGGAACGTCCCGGCGGAGACAGGATATATATGCGATAAAGCTGCTGTGCTCGGGGAAACGATAAAAGAAACACCCTGTATATTACAAAGCTTTTGAGGCATTCAGTTACGCTCGTTCCTACCATAAGGTTATCTTCCACACGCTCAAAGTTACACTCACACAAATTTGGAAGTTTCAGAGGCATTGAATTAGTCGTGCCTTGTAGGCAAGGCAGCTGAATTGTGTTCAAGATGCTAGCACGCATGCTGGATGGGACGAAACGGCGGATTTTTCATGCACTCAAACATCTGGTCCAGTTGAGAACTAATTGTCTTCTGTACTCTGTCCATCGTCCGGATAAAATATTAAAAATATAATATAAAAATCACGACGTTTCGGAAGATGGCTCGTCTTCCGTCTTCAGGTGATAGGAGGGGAGACACCTACTCAGCTGGGTCCTTTAGACCGAGCTAATCTCAATCCCTGGACCTAGCTCGGTCTAAAGGAACTAACTGAATAGGTGTCTCCCCTCCCATCACCTGAAGACGTGCCATCTTCCGAAACGTCGTGATTTTTTATATTATATTTCAATATTTTATCCAGACGATGGACAAAGTCCAGAAGACAATTGCTTCTCAATGTTATACACCGTCGTCAGAATCTTAGAACTTATTTGGTCCAGTTCATGCCCTGTCACTTGTACAGTGCAGTGCGAACTGCAACTGAACCACTTACATTCAACATTAACACCATACGGACTGTCCTGTACATCTGACCCGCCCGACCAGTAGCTGGCAGGTAACATGGCCCGCGAAGACTTCTGAAAACACGAAAGTCTTTTAACCCTTTCCCTTGTAAATACGAGCTAGAACACAGGAGCAATTATTAAAACCTATAAGCTATTATTTCTTACAACATACATTACTAACACAAAGCTAAAGTTCTCCCTATAACAGGCCATGAAGGCTCAGAGGGGGAGTAGAGGTATAGCTGTACTCTTTCTTTAACCCTGGCACTAGATGAGGGTGGGTGATCAACTCCACGCCCCGGCCGCTTTACCCCCGGGAAAGAGACCCGGTACCCATTGTATAGGAGGCTGGGTAGGCCCCAGAGCCGGTCTGGACGGGTGCGGAAAATCTCGCCCCCACCGGGATTCGATCCACGGAACGTCCAGCCCGTAGCGAGTCGCTATACCGACTGAACTATCGTGGCCCACCATTACTAATTACTAATTAATTTTGTAAAAATGTGCTAAAAATAGCGACACTGTAGCCTATGTACTAAGTAGCTTTATTTCAGTAATTCTTTTATTATCATTATCAGTAGGCTGTACGTTATTGCACATACAGAAACATACAGGATAAAATTATACACACAAGTACACTTAGTCGTCGTTCATTCTGTGTACTGAACTTCACGTTGCCCGCATGCAGACCGAATTTTGCCGACGTTGCCGGCACCACATAAAAAGGTTGACGAGCCTGCTGTAAACGAAACCTGGACTGCGCAGTGACATATGCCAGTTGACGAACCTGCTGTAAAAGAAACCTGGACTGCGCAGTGACATATGCCAGTTGACGAACCTGCTGTAAACGAAACCTGGACTGCGCAGTGACATATGCCAGTTGACGAACCTGCTGTAAAAGAAACCTGGACTGCGCAGTGACATATGCCAGTTGACGAACCTGCTGTAAACGAAACCTGGACTGCGCAGTGACATATGCCAGTTGACGAACCTGCCGTAAACGAAACCTGGACTGCGCAGTGACATATGCCAGTTGAAGAACCTGCTGTAAACGAAACCTGGACTGCGCAGTGACATATGCCAGTTGAAGAACCTGCTGTAAACGAAACCTGGACTGCGCAGTGACATATGCCAGTTGACGAACCTACTGTAAACGAAACCTGGACTGCGCAGTGACATATGCCAGTTGACGAACCTGCTGTAAACGAAACATGGACTGCGCAGTGACATATGCCAGTTGACGAACCTGCTGTAAACGAAACATGGACTGCGCAGTGACATGCCAGTTGACGAACCTACTGTAAACGAAACCTGGACTGCGCAGTGACATATGCCAGTTGACGAGCTTGCTGTAAACGAAACCTGGACTGCGCAGTGACATATGCCAGTTGACAAGCTTGCTGTAAACGAAACCTGGACTGCGCAGTGACATATGCCAGTTGACGAACCTGCTGTAAACGAAACCTGGACTGCGCAGTGACATATGCCAGTTGACGAACCTGCTGTAAACGAAACCTGGACTGCGCAGTGACATATGCCAGTTGACGAACCTACTGTAAACGAAACCTGGACTGCGCAGTGACATATGCCAGTTGACGAACCTGCTGTAAACGAAACCTGGACTGCGCAGTGACATATGCCAGTTGACGAACCTGCCGTAAACGAAACCTGGACTGCGCAGTGGCATATGCCAGTTGACGAACCTGCTGTAAACGAAACCTGGACTGCGCAGTGACATATGCCAGTTGACGAACCTGCTGTAAACGAAACCTGGACTGCGCAGTGACATATGCCAGTTGACGAACCTGCTGTAAACGAAACCTGGACTGCGCAGTGACATATGCCAGTTGACGAACCTGCTGTAAACGAAACCTGGACTGCGCAGTGACATATGCCAGTTGACGAACCTGCTGTAAACGAAACCTGGACTGCGCAGTGACATATGCCAGTTGACGAACCTGCTGTAAACGAAACATGGACTGCGCAGTGACATATGCCAGTTGACGAACCTACTGTAAACGAAACCTGGACTGCGCAGTGACATATGCCAGTTGACGAACCTACCGTAATCGAAACCTGGACTGCGCAGTGACATATGCCAGTTGACGAACCTGCCGTAAACGAAACCTATACTGCGCTGTGACATATGCCAGTTGACGAACCTGCTGTAAACGAAACCTGGACTGCGCAGTGACATATGCCAGTTGACGAACCTGCCGTAAACGAAACCTGGACTGCGCAGTGACATATGCCAGTTGACGAACCTGCTGTAAACGAAACCTGGACTGCGCAGTGACATATGCCAGTTGACGAACCTGCCGTAAACGAAACCTGGACTGCGCAGTGACATATGCCAGTTGACGAACCTGCTGTAAACGAAACCTGGACTGCGCAGTGACATATGCCAGTTGACGAACCTGCTGTAAACGAAACCTGGACTGCGCAGTGACATATGCCAGTTGACGAACCTACTGTAAACGAAACCTGGACTGCGCAGTGACATATGCCAGTTGACGAACCTGCTGTAAACGAAACCTGGACTGCGCAGTGACATATGCCAGTTGACGAACCTACTGTAAACGAAACCTGGACTGCGCAGTGACATATGCCAGTTGACGAACCTGCTGTAAACGAAACCTGGACTGCGCAGTGACATATGCCAGTTGACGAACCTGCTTTAAACGAAACCTGGACTGCGCAGTGACATATGCCAGTTGACGAACCTGCTGTAAACGAAACCTGGACTGCGCAGTGACATATGCCAGTTGACGAACCTGCTTTAAACGAAACCTGGACTGCGCAGTGACATATGCCAGTTGACGAACCTGCTGTAAACGAAACCTGGACTGCGCAGTGACATATGCCAGTTGACGAACCTGCTGTAAACGAAACCTGGACTGCGCAGTGACATATGCCAGAAAGCAATACAGAATTCATAACATATGAAATAACAAACGACTTGTGACGCAACTGCAGACACTAAGAACTGTAAAGTGAAAGCGAAGTTTCTACGCCCACAAGACAGTAGCTTGATAGCGCGGCCAAGACAGAGGCGGCCTAGATGACAAACAAAATGGAACTTACAAATATTAATCATACTTTTTGTATGCTCATTGAGCAGAAACCGCATGACCGAATTTTATACACACGAATACACACAGTGCTTAACGCATTACAACCAATTATACACATGGATAGGGTGTCAAACATGTGACGTTGCTCTCAACAGATTGAAAGGAGACAAACTCCATAGGGTACTTAAGCAAGATTTTCTTCATGATAGTTATCTTACCAGGCAACATTCGCAGTAACCCTGCCACCTGACAGAATATAACCGATACAGTTAATTTAACGCCATCGAAATGACAAACGCTATTTCAGGCCAGTAGTATTGAAACTTTTTTCTGTTCGCGTACCCTCAGATATAATTATTCTTCAACTTTGTACCCCCAAAGTTGTTGGTGCACAATTCAAGTTATACACAGTCTATAATCTACATCTAAAATAAATTAAATAAATTACATCCAAAATAATGTATTAAATAATAAGTTTTAAATGAAAAAAAGGAGAGTCAAGCTATTAAATAACAAATATATTATTGTCTATCGTATAAAAATTAATAAAGGAACAAAGGTATTTTAGCAAAGCAAAATTATATGCACTATGTGGAATAAAATGAAACTAGCCGCCCAGATAAGAATCACATAGAGAGAGAGAGAGAGAGAGAGAGAGAGAGAGAAATGGCGCTCCCAAATCGCATTTCCTTACGTCCGGTCTCTTGTGGCTAATCCTAAATCTGGCCCTGATTATTCAGTGCTTATCATGAAATTATATATTTTTTTAAATTTTACGTACCCCCTAAGATGTCTTCGCGTACCCCCGGGGGTACGCGTACCCCAGGTTGAATACCACTATTTTACGCAATAAGAACGTGCGCACCATAAAAGACCTACGTTAAAGGTAATAATATCCACCGAACTATAACAACTGGATCCAACAGTTTCTTTGATGATTAAGTACACTTTAGACAGAGCTATGTCGAAATTGAAACGCCTAATACAGGGTATACACAAAAGAATGGTGCGGTTTCAATAGTTTTCACTATTGAAACCGCACCATTCTTTTGTGTATACCCTGTATAATTGTACAGCGGCACACACAAAGACTTTAACCCTTGCTGCATTATCTGACAAGGCAGTTCAGATATTGCACAGAAGTGACACACAGGAGCAAAGTAATCACAGCAAATTATGCAAATGGAAGTTGAAGTGAATTGTGAAAAATTCCATCACGGCCCGCCCACGCGCGCAGTCATTCATTAGTCAAAATACGAGTTCATTGGGGGGGGGGGGGGAAGACAAGTTTAATTAGCGCACAACAAAGGGGCTGCGAACAGCGTCGTAACTCACATTCGCAGGAAGTTATAGACAAGACAGGTAATGTACGTATAACGTAACAATGAGGCGCGTTCGCGTAACCATTGTTGCCTTGGAAAAGCAATAAGTATTACATATTGTAAGTGTGTGTCTGTAGCTTTAGTTATCCAGCATGCAAAGCGCATGCGCCGTATTATATTGTCATCTGTGGCCTGTCTGGCTCTACCATATTTTTCCACATTTTCTCATAAACGGCACGATTTTCGGAAAACAGTTATTGAACATAAAATGTGTGTTTTGATTTTCTGTACAGCTTTCGTCTGAAACATTTCTCATTCTAAGAAGAATTAAGCGAGATATTATCATAAACGTACACAGGTGTTCATGTAAAGTACCTGTTATTGTTGTCAGATTTTAACGAAACTGGAACTACCTCGACAGATTTTCGAAAAATACTAAAACATGAAATTTCACGAAAATCCGCAATTTCGCGAACTCGCGTATAAACTTTACCCGCACCTAATGCCAACATGGCAACCGGCATCCAGACGAAGTAACCACTCTACGAAACTAAACGTATTCTGGCAACAACACAACACGTGTAACATCTCGCTATCAGTTACCGCCGACAGCACAGGAGGCGTATCCAACCCACTGGCCGCAAGGTTGTGTTACGCGACCAGCAGTCACATTCGCAAATTACACACGCAGCCCTTGTTTTACGACCCACTTATTTTACGCCCTTCTGCTGTAACGCCCCTTGCCAACATACATCACTTCTCAATTTATCGCCCTTGCGACCCGTGGAACAGCCCACAATAACTGTTTCGGCACTTTGCCACAAAAAAGGTACAGTACTTGGCTTCGTTTTTGGCCGGTGGAGGACTTACCGGAGCTGGCGAACGAGCCTACTGGGTGTGGTTCAAGTGACGAGGGATGTGTGTTTATTTGCGCGGAACTGCAGTGTGACAAGGTCAGCTGTACTTATGGAGGCGGAGAGAAGACACTAGACCAATCATGACGCTGTCGCTGCATTAGTGACTCGCTCCTAGCCTACCGTTCGAAAATTTCTCCCGCCAAAATCCGTGCACTGCACTATAAGACCCCCTACCCCTTCTTCTTTACGGTTTCTCCAAATACTGACTGTACAAATCACAAATCACACACCAACAAAATGCACTATATTTTTCACTTTTTATTCTTTAACCCCTACATATGTTTCAACCCTTACAAGGCCATCTTCAGGGGGCTCGTAATCTACATTTACTTTACATCCAATGTTTATGTCTGCTATTATGTTATATATCACATATAGTCAAGTTTCATTATCATTTATAGATTACAGTTATTTACAATTTTGTCTTTAAATATATAAAACACAGATTATAAAATCCTTAAATAAGGTTCGTCACTATTTTCGCAGTAAAAATATAAAATAAAGCTATACGGTTTTTAAGACGTATCTTCTACCATTATCTGTTTTTGGCAGTTGGTTCAGTATATATAGGTAAACAGTCAAGTAAAACAGGTCCTGTTTGTGTTGTAAGGTCCAGTGGTGCGGTGTGTAAAAAATATAGTACATTTCGTTGGTGCGTAATTTGTGATTTGTTAAAAAATGCACAACAAATTTTGACTGTACAAAGATTCTTTGTATTTTCTTAGATATGCAATCAGCGCGACAACTAAGCATTCAAGCACCTGCAATTCTATGGCTCCGTGCATGAAACACATAACACTCAAATTTGAAAAAAAATTAGATAATGTTATCTGTGTGTTGGCTGACCAAGTATCTTATCACCTCTCAAAACAGAAACACATTAGGTAGTGCCTACAGTGAAGTACAGCTGGCAACACACCGCAGTAATTCTTTACAGAGTAGCGTTCTCTGTACATAAAACCTCGATTTTCTCGGAAGGGGTTAAGTGTGAGTTATGGGTTTCATGCACGGAGACACAGAATTATACAGGGTATACATAAAAGAATGGTGCGGTTTCAATAGAAATGTCTATTGAAACCGCACCATTCTTTTGTGTATACCCTGTAAATGAATACCACAAAATGAGACACAGGCTGATAAAACATACTAACAAACTAACTAACTAACTCCATGGAGCAGAGTCCTTCTTGAGAAGCTAACAGGTCGTCAGCTAGTCAAGAAATTCCCCGCGTTTTATGGAACCCGAAGGTTTCATTACCGCACTCACAACAGCCCGCCACCTGTCCCTATCCTGAGCCATATCAATCCAGTCCATGCCCCCCCATCACAGTAGAATTAAAGACAGGGGGAAAAATCATGTCAGTTAATACATTAACCAACTTTATGCACTTAATAAAATACATTCATGAACATGTATAAAACTCCTACATGTTTCGGCAACGGGGTGCCATCATCAGGGAGTTATTGAGGACAAAGGATATAAGGCCAGCATGCGTGTTGGGCTTGAACTTGATGTACAAATTGTAACAATATGCACAGTGTCAATAACATAAAACTGATGGTTATCTCTGAATTTATTTGATTAACGTGCATTATACAGTCTAACCCGGTTATAACGACATCGGTTTATACGACACCCCGTCTATAACGTTAGACATTCTGTTGTACCAATTAATTCCCCACTGTTAACCATAACATTATACCCCTCGGTTATAACAACACTCGTTTATAACGACACAAAATATTCAGTCGCTTTCATGACGTTATAACCGAGCTCGACTGTAGTTTCACTACACTGCATTTCATCCACCACTTCAAAAAAAAAACTAACTAACTAACTCCATCGAGCAGTGTCCTTCTTGAGAAGCTAACAGTTCGTCAGCTAATCAAGAAATCCCCCGCGTTTTGTGGAACCAGAAGGTTCATTACCGCACTCACAACAGCCCGCTCAAAAAAAAAAACGTTTCGCAAAATGTTTCTGATTCCATCTTCAGATATAAAATAATGTAGTGTCAGAGGACCTTACGTCAGTGTAATGCAGGGAACAACACCGTTATCACAATCTGATATTAAACTTCGTTAAACATTCACCATATGGCCGTGTCACGGACATCTGCAGTCCAACAACTGTTGCAAGATTAGCAGCTCTTAACAGCGCTGATAACGTTCCATGTCAGCTTCATGCAAAGCAACAACACGTAACAGCAATCTCACATTCACGCTCCGCGGTTTAACGTCTGCAGACAGCTTCGAAACACTTTGAAAAATGTAGTAAATACAAACACCGTAATAGCGCCACTGTTTGCCGCAATTTGTGGCGCTATATCGGGGTGGCGGTACCATGACATACTGTATAACAGGGAATTTCTGTTCACAGACTGTCATGGGCGCTAAGTCAGGGTGGCGCTATATCGGGGTTTGATTGTATATGGTCAATGTAAGGGGAAAGTCCTTGTATCAGATAATTCTGATGAGGAAAACGTATTAGACATATTTACCTAAAACAACTACACTACAGGCTTGATTTAAAGACATTAGAAAGGTAAAGGTCAGCCTAGAACAGGCCATGAAGGCCCAGAGGGGGAGTAGAGGTGTAGCTCTACTCTTTCTTTAACCTCGGCGCTAGAGGGGGTGGGTGGTCAACGCCACGCCCCGGCCGCTTTACCCCCGGGAATGACCCGGTACCCATTGTACAGGAGGCTGGGTAGGCCCCAGGGCCGGTCTGGACTTTAAATATATTATAATGAATCTAAACAGTTCTAAGGGTGTACCAAGTTCAATAAATATTTTTTTTTCTATGGCTCGACAGCCCTATAAGGGCCTGGGCCTCCTCGTTTTTCGTCGAGGTTTCATGATCACACACATTAGACACACCACACTCGGTAGGACTCCTCTGGACGAGTGATCAGCTCGTCGCAGAGACCTCTACCTGACAACACACAACACTCACAACAGACAGACATCCATGCCCCCGGTGGGATTTTTTTATTTGCCTGTCCGGGGTATTTCCCATTTGATCCATTTTTGTACTGTTTAAATCCTTTCGTCCTTCATGTCACTTTACGTTCCATGCTACCGTCCTTACAACAAAAACAACACAAACATCCATGCCCCGGCGGGATTCGAACCCACGATCCTAGTAAGCGAGCGGCCGCAGACCCACGCGTTAGACCGCACGGCCACTGGGATCGGCAATTCAATAAATATACTGTACACAATTTACGAACTGAATCATCGGTTTTACTGACATACAACACACCTCAAAATCTAATATAATTTCGTAGTATGAAGAATTATAGACCGGTGAGTCTCAAATACTGTACAAGGTCACGATAAACTTTCACTGAACACATTCCTTGTGTTAACCTTCATAACACGCATGTGCGTTCTACACGCGTCGAACGCAAAGCACAGGAAGACGTACGCAACAAGTTCAGATGGTATGAATGAGGACAAATATGACTGGGTTAGTAATGGCGTGGAAACGAACACACGATAAGGAACTAGCTGTACTACACAACAGACATGTTATATCGGCCAGTCCGGTAGTAAATCTCACAGCAGACAAGCGGAACGCTGTGAGCTGAATACCAAATTACAGTAACTTCGGGCTGTGTGATTTAAATTACATGAATGCTACGTAAGGAAACGTTCATGTCAAAGGCAACGAAGTAATTTGTTACGTCGACGTAACCGGAATTTTGTAATATCTAAAGGAACATCACGTAACCTAAACTTAAGTTAGCTTATCCACATCTGGCTTATCAGAGCCACACATACGTGGCACGAGACATCTGGCTTAATTACTTATTATCAACGTATGAGAGTACAATATTGATACATTAAAAAGTTGTAACATATTTTTTTCACAATTATCTTCGATCAACGACCGTCGAAGATAAAGTACGATTTAAGAGATTCCCAAAGAAAAAAAAAACAGTAATTAATGACTGTTAAAAGACAGACCTGGAAATAAAAACTGTCCGAGAGGGAAGGTCATGCAGTGTGGTGTAAAAAGGGGTGTCAAAAGGAGATTTTTACTATTCTGCAGCCCTCAATTACATGTATTGTACCCACACACATGACGAATAATACATATCTTAAGTAAATAACTTAGTAACCAAAAAATACACTTCATTGGGGAATAACCCCTCACTGTCCACTTGCCTGCTACGTGATTCGGATGCTCATTATCAAGGACGCCCAGAAGTGGCCGAAACACGTAGCAAGCACACTGTAGGCTGTTAGGGGTTATTCCCCAAAGTCTGACGGAGATATGCAACACTACATAACAGAGATACAATACTGCAATACATTGCAACGCAATAAAGGAATGTCAAATACAAAAAAAAAAGTGTGAAATGAGGAGTAGGGGAGAGGGGGGCTAGTTGGCTACAGGGATAAGTTGGCAAAATGGCCAACTATCCCCCCTCTCCCCTACTATAAAGCCATGATGCTAGCACGATCTTCAGTTTTATGTGTAATGCTAAGTTGTACAGTCACCGCACGCAGCACGTTAACACGAACTGACCAACGGGGATACAATGTCTCTCCATTCGCGTATTTCACAAATGTCTGACGGATTTCGGTCAATTTTTGTAGTGACGGAGCGGGGCTCGAACAAAGAGTTGTCGGGGGGGGGTTCAGTTTCGGGTTTATATGATTCCGATATAATCCCAATCTTACATGACGATCAATCAAACTTTTACCCCCAAACACAGCGAACCTTACAAACAGCATGCACAAAGTCCATTAACACAAGGGGTGTCCGAAACGAGGCCCGTCAGATTGTTGTCTGCGGCCCGCGGCCGCATTTTTAAATTTCATGTATACACTATAAAAACACAATAATTCAGGCGGTTAGGTATACCAGTTATTGTGAAAGCGTTTCAGTTACTTTTACTGGGCACCCCGTATATGGGTGGGGTATGTGGTAGGCCTACGCAGTGAGGAGACATGCGTACAGGGTTTTGGTAGCGAAAACTGAGAGAAACAGACCACTTGGAAGACCTAGGCGTAGATGGGAGGATAACATTACAATGGATCTTACAGAAATCTGTTGGAAGGGCTTGGACTGGATTGATCTGGCTCAGGATAGGAACGAGTGATGGACTGTTGCAAAAGCGGTAATTACGGAATCCATAAAATGCGGGGAATCGCTTGAGTAGATGAGGAACTATCAGTTTTTCAACAAGGACTCTGCACCATGAACTTAGTCAGTACACATTATACCAAAACGAAAAAAAGATTTGGAGGGCAAACAAACAAACAAACAAACAAACAAGCAAGCAGACAGACAGACAGACCAACACAGCATACAACCTCCGCACTTCGTACACAGAGCACATAAGGCGGAAACTCAATCACAACATTAACACCAAGTGGAAGCCACCGCAATATCTCGCCTTCATCACGAACAATGCTACCAACTACAAAACACTCGGAACATTAATTACTGTGCCCAAGTTCGCAAACTTCCGGTCCGCGGACAGAGGGCACTGGCCCCTCATATCAACGTGTTTCCTCATCTTGCCCTTACAGCCTCCGTATCTCAAGTTACGATGACCGCAATTATGAACAATCACGGATTGATGGCGATCACTTGATGATGGACTTGGCATGGCGAGTCCTGCACCTCCTGTATACCGACAACACATCAACTGAGCCTGCTGATTGTGCAGTCCGTTCCCCACTCAAATAAAATGGGGCTATTATGAAAAACCTTCACGTGTCTTTAACACTTTACACACGAAAAAATACCCTGGGTTATATTTAAAGATCCAGTCCGTACCGCGCAGTAAACACACTCCGTCTCAGTTATACAAAGCAGTCAGTTAATGTTGTACAGTGAAATAATCGCTGTTTGTTCTGAGATCCACACAAAACACATAAATTCAGTCCGTACCGCGAAGTAAACACACTCCGTCTCAGTTATACAAACCAGTCAGTTAATGCTGTACAGTGAAATAATCGCTGTTTGTTCTGAGATCCACACAAAACACATAAATTCAGTCCGTACCGCGCAGTAAACACACTCCGTCTCAGTTATACAAACCAGTCAGTTAATGCTGTACAGTGAAATAATCGCTGTTTGTTCTGAGATCCACACAAAACACATAAATACAGTCCGTACCGCGCAGTAAACACACTCCGTCTCAGTTATACAAACCAGTCAGTTAATGCTGTACAGTGAAATAATCACTGTTTGTTCTGAGATCCACACAAAACACATAAATACAGTCCATACCGCGCAGTAAACACACTCCGTCTCAGTTATACAAACCAGTCAGTTAATGCTGTACAGTGAAATAATCGCTGTTTGTTCTGAGATCCACACAAAACACATAAATACAGTCCGTACCGCGCAGTAAACACACTCCGTCTCAGTTATACAAACCAGTCAGTTAATGTTGTACAGTGAAATAATCGCTGTTTGTTCTGAGATCCACACAAAACACATAAATACAGTCCGTACCGCGCAGTAAACACACTCCGTCTCAGTTATACAAACCAGTCAGTTAATGCTGTACAGTGAAATAATCGCTGTTTGTTCTGAGATCCACACAAAACACATAAATACAGTCCGTACCGCGCAGTAAACACACTCCGTCTCAGTTATACAAACCAGTCAGTTAATGCTGTACAGTGAAATAATCGCTGTTTGTTCTGAGATCCACACAAAACACATAAATACAGTCCGTACCGCGCAGTAAACACACTCCGTCTCAGTTATACAAACCAGTCAGTTAATGTTGTACAGTGAAATAATCGCTGTTTGTTCTGAGATCCACACAAAACACATAAATACAGTCCGTACCGCGCAGTAACACACTCCGTCTCAGTTATACAAACCAGTCAGTTAATGTTGTACAGTGAAATAATCGCTGTTTGTTCTGAGATCCACACAAAACACATAAATACAGTCCGTACCGCGCAGTAAACACACTCCGTCTCAGTTATACAAACCAGTCAGTTAATGTTGTACAGTGAAATAATCGCTGTTTGTTCTGAGATCCACACAAAACACATAAATACAGTCCGTACCGCGCAGTAAACACACTCCGTCTCAGTTATACAAACCAGTCAGTTAATGCTGTACAGTGAAATAATCGCTGTTTGTTCTGAGATCCACACAAAACACATAAATACAGTCCGTACCGCGCAGTAAACACACTCCGTCTCAGTTATACAAACCAGTCAGTTAATGCTTGTACAGTGAAATAATCGCTGTTTGTTCTGAGATCCACACAAAACACATAAATACAGTCCGTACCGCGCAGTAAACACACTCCGTCTCAGTTATACAAACCAGTCAGTTAATGCTGTACAGTGAAATAATCGCTGTTTGTTCTGAGATCCACACAAAACACATAAATACAGTCCGTACGCCGCAGTAAACACACTCCGTCTCAGTTATACAAACCAGTCAGTTAATGTGTACAGTGAATAATCGCTGTTTGTTCTGAGATCCACACAAAACACATAATACAGTCCGTACCGCGCAGTAAACACACTCCGTCTCAGTTATACAAACCAGTCAGTTAATGCTGTACAGTGAAATAATCGCTGTTTGTTCTGAGATCCACACAAAACACATAAATACAGTCCGTACCGCGCAGTAAACACACTCCGTCTCAGTTATACAAACCAGTCAGTTAATGCTGTACAGTGAAATATCGCTGTTTGTTCTGAGATCCACACAAAACACATAAATACAGTCCGTACCGCGCAGTAAACACACTCCGTCTCAGTTATACAAACCAGTCAGTTAATGCTGTACAGTGAAATAATCGCTGTTTGTTCTGAGATCCACACAACAACACATAAATACAGTCCGTACCGCGCAGTAAACACACTCCGTCTCAGTTATACAAACCAGTCAGTTAATGCTGTACAGTGAAATAATCGCTGTTTGTTCTGAGATCCACACAAAACACATAAATACAGTCCGTACCGCCAGTAAACACACTCCGTCTCAGTTATACAAACCAGTCAGTTAATGTTGTACAGTGAAATAATCGCTGTTTGTTCTGAGATCCACACAAACACATATACAGTCCGTACCGGCAGTAACCACTCCGTCTCAGTTACAACAGTCAGTTATGTGTACAGGAATATCCTGTTGTTGAGTCCACAAAATAAATCAGTCGACGCGTAAACACACTCTCTCAGTATACAAACCAGCAGTTAATGTGTACTGAATATCTTGTCTGAGATCACACAAAACATAAATACATCCTACCGCGAGTAAACCACTCGTCTCGTTTAAAACGTCAGTTATGGTAAGTATAATCTGTTTGTTCGAGATCCACACAACACATAATATGTGCAGAACGTTAGTTTGGTTATGTGTACAGAAACTTGTCGGTACAAAAACAGTCGTGCGCAGTACACACTCGTCTAGTTAACAAACCAGTCATTAATGCTGTACGGAAATAATGCTGTTTTGAGATCCACACAAAACATAATACGTCCGTACGCGGTAAACATCCGTTCAGTTATACAACAGTCTTAATGTGTACAGTGAATAATCGCTGTTGTCTGAGACCAACAAAACAATAATACAGCCGTACGCAGTAAACACATCGTTCAGTTATCACCAGTCAGTTAATGTGTACAGTGAAATATCGTTTTGTCTGATCACAACACATAATACAGTCGTACGGTAACCACTCGTCTCGTTATACAACTCAGTTAATGTGTCAGTGAATAATCGTGTTTGTCTGAGATCCACACAAAACACATAATACAGTCCGTACGCGCAGTAAACACACTCCGTCTCAGTTATACAAACCAGTCAGTTAATGCTGTACAGTGAAATAATCGCTGTTTGTTCTGAGATCCACACAAAACACATAATACAGTCCGTACCGCGCAGTAAACACACTCCGTCTCAGTTATACAAACCAGTCAGTTAATGTTGTACAGTGAAATAATCGCTGTTTGTTCTGAGATCCACACAAAACACATAAATACAGTCCGTACCGCGCAGTAAACACACTCCGTCTCAGTTATACAAACCAGTCAGTTAATGTTGTACAGTGAAATAATCGCTGTTTGTTCTGAGATCCACACAAAACACATAAATACAGTCCGTACCGCGCAGTAAACACACTCCGTCTCAGTTATACAAACCAGTCAGTTAATGCTTGTACAGTGAAATAATCGCTGTTTGTTCTGAGATCCACACAAAACACATAAATACAGTCCGTACCGCGCAGTAAACACACTCCGTCTCAGTTATACAAACCAGTCAGTTAATGCTGTACAGTGAAATAATCGCTGTTTGTTCTGAGATCCACACAAAACACATAATACAGTCCGTACCGCGCAGTAAACACACTCCGTCTCAGTTATACAAACCAGTCAGTTAATGTTGTACAGTGAAATAATCGCTGTTTGTTCTGAGATCCACACAAAACACATAAATACAGTCCGTACCGCGCAGTAAACACACTCCGTCTCAGTTATACAAACCAGTCAGTTAATGTTGTACAGTGAAATAATCGCTGTTTGTTCTGAGATCCACACAAAACACATAAATACAGTCCGTACCGCGCAGTAAACACACTCCGTCTCAGTTATACAAACCAGTCAGTTAATGTTGTACAGTGAAATAATCGCTGTTTGTTCTGAGATCCACACAAAACACATAAATACAGTCCGTACCGCGCAGTAAACACACTCCGTCTCAGTTATACAAACCAGTCAGTTAATGCTGTACAGCGAAATAATCGCTGTTTGTTCTGAGATCCACACAAAACACATAAGTACAGTCCGTACCGCGCAGTAAACACACTCCGTCTCAGTTATACAAACCAGTCAGTTAATGCTGTACAGTGAAATAATCGCTGTTTGTTCTGAGATCCACACAAAACACATAAATACAGTCCGTACCGCGCAGTAAACACACTCCGTCTCAGTTATACAAACCAGTCAGTTAATGTTGTACAGTGAAATAATCGCTGTTTGTTCTGAGATCCACACAAAACACATAAATACAGTCCGTACCGCGCAGTAAACACACTCCGTCTCAGTTATACAAACCAGTCAGTTAATGCTGTACAGCGAAATAATCGCTGTTTGTTCTGAGATCCACACAAAACACATAAGTACAGTCCGTACCGCGCAGTAAACACACTCCGTCTCAGTTATACAAACCAGTCAGTTAATGCTGTACAGTGAAATAATCGCTGTTTGTTCTGAGATCCACACAAAACACATAAATACAGTCCGTACCGCGCAGTAAACACACTCCGTCTCAGTTATACAAACCAGTCAGTTAATGCTGTACAGTGAAATAATCGCTGTTTGTTCTGAGATCCACACAAAACACATAAATACAGTCCGTACCGCGCAGTAAACACACTCCGTCTCAGTTAAACAAACCAGTCAGTTAATGCTGTACAGTGAAATAATCGCTGTTTGTTCTGAGATCCACACAAAACACATAAATACATTGTGTGGGCAGAAAAATTCCAGTGACACCATCGGGAATCGAAACCGCGACGTTCCGGTTTGTAGCGCAGTGCCTCAACCAACTGCGCTGGTTGCGTCACAACACAACCAGCCGGTGAAGCACACAAGGCACAACACGTAACAACATAACACAGAAAGCTGCAACATCTCCGTGACACTGCGTACAAGACCGGACTGCCACTAATTTTTAAATATAACAAAGGACAAGTAATTTTAACCTTTTATGTAACAAATTCCCCAGGAGTTTATAGTTGAATCCATTGGGAACCAAAGTTTTATTTTGTTGTATTCTTAAGTGGATGTACCAACTTTTAAAACGGATATATAGTCTATGTTAAGTATTTTGACGCCCTGAAGATGTCCTGTAACAGGCCGAAACATATGTAGGGGTAAATGACATTATTATAAGAATACAGTGCATATATTGGTATAATAAAACTTTTAATTAGACTTTGTATGTTCTTCCTAGAATTTGACATTCCACTTAAACGTACAAACACACGAAGGGTGAGGTAGAATTTACAACCAAACCACTATCTCTTTATCAACAGACGATAAAATGAACGCACCCGATCAAAGATCATAAAATGCACTCACCTGATCACAGATAATATCCCACTTCTTCTCGTCATCGTACTGCTTAAGCAATTTCGCTTTGTCTGGAGGGAGATCCATGGACGCCTGAAACAAACGAAAGTATAAAATCAATTAGAAAATGGTATACCTGAAACACGTGAAAACATTCACAATTAAAACACCACACAATTGTTTTTGTCACGCATTTTTACCGTCTATACCAATTTTATCAGATAATACAACAAGCCGATCGCAGTGGCCGCGCGGTCTAAGGCGTGGGTGTGCGACCGCTCGCTTGCTGGGATTGCGGGTTCGAATCCCGCTGGGGGCATGGATGTCTGTCTGTTGTGAGTGTTGTGTGTTGTCAGGTAGAGGTCTCTGCGACGGGCTGATCACTCGTCCAGAGGAGTCCTACCGAGTGTGGTGTGTCTCAGTGTGATCGCGAAGCCTCGATAATGAGGAGGCCTTGTCCCAGCAAAAGGTATACATCCATTATTGTTGTATTAAACTTCAAGACAGACGTAAAGGCCGAAACACGTGGGAGAATTAGAAGAATATATCTAAATACAGAAATTGTAAATAACTGTAATCTATAAATGATAATGAAACTTGAATATATGTGATATATAACGTAATAGCAGACATAAACATTGGATGTAAAGTAAATGTACATTACGAGTCCCCTGAAGATGGCCTTGTAAAGGTTGAAACATATGTAGGGGTTAAAGAATGAAAAGTGAAAATATATTGCATTTTGTTGGTAATTTGTGAGTTGTTAAACAATGCACGGTGAAGATAATATTAAAAAAACGTAGGAGAGGTTAAATAATAATTACGTTTGTGATGCACGCAACTGTACCTTGTTCGTTGTTAGTGTCTGATGCAATAAATACAATTTTGTATATCGATGTTCCACACACAAAGGCCCACTTTCCTTTCTACTGGCACTGCTGTCTTGTAATACTGCCATAAAACAAAATTGTAACTCCTATTGACAGACTATTGACAGACAGCAATGATTAATACTGTATGGACGTAGCATGAACTGAATTTCTTTCAGTTTCAACATCCTGGAGACGTTGGTTTTCTGTCAGAAGGCACTATTAGAATACAATGAGCTTGGTTTGTGCCGGAACTGAACTTCCCACTTCGTTTCCATGGCTACGGTTGTGACTGATATCATCACTGATATCATCACCGCTCTCTTACAAGGGAAACAAAATGAAAATCTGAGTTACTTTTATGAGCACCAGATGGCAGCGATCGCTATGAAGCAGTCAAGAGGTAAGGATTAAGTCTTCAAAGACGAAAACTAATCTGAATTATCTTAAAGCATGTCATCCCGTTGTGTTGTTAATAGTACAAAAATTAAATCAGTATCTGTCCAAATACAAGTAAGTTCTATTTACTACATAGAACTACATGTTTCGACCTATCTCAGGTTCACAATTGCCCTTTAAAACATATTAACGAAAAAATATGCATTATGTAAGTACATTACATAACGTCGCCATTATTTTGTGAAAAGAGGACAACTCAATGTAGCTCAAGTGGCAGTTAGCCCCTTTTTACAAAACAGGGACATGCATATTTCTTCCTAAATATATTTTAAACCAACTGTGAACCTGAGGATGACCTGAGATAGGTCAAAACATGTAGCGATGTATAATAAATAGAATTTAGTTGAGTTGGGACAGATACTGATTTAGTTTTTTGTAACCTGAATTATATTTAAGGGCTCAGCTCATACCGCGCAGTAAACACACACCGTCTCAGTTATACAAACCAGTCAGTTAACGTTGTACAGTGAAATAATCGCTGTTTGTTCTGAGATCCACACAAAACACATAAATACAGTCCGTACCGCGCAGTAAACACACTCCGTCTCAGTTATACAAACCAGTCAGTTAATGTTGTACAGTGAAATAATCGCTGTTTGTTCTGAGATCCACACAAAACACATAAATACAGTCCGTACCGCGCAGTAAACACACTCCGTCTCAGTTATACAAACCAGCCAGTTAAGGTTGTACAGTGAAAAAATCGCTGTTTGTTCTGAGATCCACACAAAACACATAAATACAGTCCGTACCGCGCAGTAAACACACTACGTCTCAGTTATACAAACCAGTCAGTTAATGTTGTACAGTGAAAAAATCGCTGTTTGTTCTGAGATCCACACAAAACACATAAATACAGTCCGTACCGCGCAGTAAACACACTCCGTCTCAGTTATACAAACCAGTCAGTTAATGTTGTACAGTGAAAAAATCGCTGTTTGTTCTGAGATCCACACAAAACACATAAATACAGTCCGTACCGCGCAGTAAACACACTACGTCTCAGTTATACAAACCAGTCAGTTAATGTTGTACAGTGAAATAATCGTGGTTTGTTCTGAGATCCACACAAAACACATAAATACAGTCCGTACCGCGCAGTAAACACACTCCGTCTCAGTTATACAAACCAGTCAGTTAATGCTGTACAGTGAAATAATCGCTGTTTGTTCTGAGATCCACACAAAACACATAAATACACTGTGTGGGCAAAACGTAGAATTTGTGGATGTTAAACCTGGCGGTACATATAGTAACCACTGGGCTTTAGGTGTGTACATATGTATATTCAGTCCGTACCGCGCAGTAAACACACTCCGTCTCAATTATACAAACCAGTCAGTTAATGCTGTACAGTGAAATAATAGCTGTTTGTTCTGAGATCCACACAAAACACATAAATACACTGTGTGGGCAGAACGTAGAATTGTTGAATGTTAAACCTGGCGGTACATATAGTAACCACTGGGCTTTAGAGGAATACGGTACATGAGGTTGGCGTAGGACGCTTTTAAAATTGTATTTATTGCATACATTTTCCAGGTGTCACAGGCGCATGCGTCACGCCACTGATCAGTGTTAAGCCAGTTTCACGACGTCTGCGGATTGGCCCGCAAGTGGACACACGCAAACACAATAAATTCACAGACATCCTAACTCGTCATTCGTCGCGTGCAAACAGAATCGATATTAGAAACACGAGTACAGAAAGTTGGGTTCAAATACGAGTTACATAATCTAAAAATCTATTTAATGTTCAGCACATAAAAATCAATAAAGCTGCTGCAGCGAATTGTAACAGGAATGGAGTCATTCGTGAAACGTATACGAAGAACTGTCGTATAAATACAATATTATGCTTTTGGACACAAAAGTCAAATATATCGTTAAGTCGGCATTACCATTTTTCTACAACCGAAAAAAAAATACATGGAAATGAGCTTTGTTAAATTTTAATCACATCTGACTGTTCACTATACAGGGTCTTTATTTCATCGCCGCACCGAGCACGGTCGCTTTCTCGCACAGAAAGCCTGCATTGGCTGGGACATACCGTGACAGATTTGGTGCTTCGTACAGCGGTAAAAGAAAGACTACGTCAAAATGTCACATCTTATTGGCCGCACTTAGCAACAACGTGCAAGAGTGTGTTATAGCGTCACAATGTCGCTCCTCTATCTCCGTCTGCAATAATTTCCGAATACAGTAGCACCTCGGTTATCTGAACTTCGCTTAACCGAAACTCGGGTTAACCGAAACGCCTGTCAGGCGTTGCGATTCCCAGAACTGCCTGCCGCGAGACACCTCTGAGCCTCTCGCCGTCAGTTTGTTGTGTAAAGTTGACGTGTGCGGACTGTATCTGTAAATATCGTACACTTTGTTGTGTTGTACTGTATCTGTAAATATCGTACACTTTGTTGTGTTGTATTGTATCTGTAAATATCGTACACTTTGTTGTGTTGTATTGTATCTGTAAATATCGTACACTTTGTTGTGCCATAAATTTTATTAACATAAGACGTGTTTATGAATAAATGTTATTTTTATTGCACCTTATCACGTCAAGCCGAATTTCTGAATTATTCGAGATATTGCTTATCCGAAATCGGGACCGCCCCGTTTATTTCGGATAATCGAGGTTCTACTGTATATTTAAATACGGCAAGGTCTTTCTCAAATGCAGTGTCTAAACCGAACAGTGATTCACTTCTCATGTCTAATATACTCCTGGTGAACTCGCTTTGGAAGAGGCTACGGACCTGTCGTAAGACAGACTGCAGAATGAAGAGGCTACGGACCTGTCGTAAGACAGACTGCAGAATGAAGAGGCTACGGACCTGTCGTAAGACAGACTGCAGAATGAAGAGGCTAAGGACCTGTCGTAAAACAGAATGCAGAATGAAGAGGCTACGGACCTGTCGTAAGACAGACTGCAGAATGAAGAGGCTACGGACCTGTCGTAAGACAGACTACAGAATGAAGAGGCTAAGGACCTGTCGTAAGACAGACTGCAGAATGAAGCGGCTACGGACCTGTCGTAAGACAGACTACAGAATGAAGAGGCTACGGACCTGTCGTAAGACAGACTACAGAATGAAGAGGCTAAGGACCTGTCGTAAGACAGACTGCAGAATGAAGAGGCTACGGACCTGTCGTAAGACAGACTGCAGAATGAAGAGGCTACGGACCTGTCGTAAGACAGACTGCAGAATGAAGAGGCTACGGACCTGTCGTAAGACAGACTGCAGAATGAAGAGGCTACGGACCTGTCGTAAGACAGACTACAGAATGAAGAGGCTAAGGACCTGTCGTAAGACAGACTGCAGAATGAAGAGGCTACGGACCTGTCGTAAGACAGACTACAGAATGAAGAGGCTAAGGACCTGTCGTAAGACAGACTGCAGAATGAAGAGGCTACGGACCTGTCGTAAGACAGACTACAGAATGAAGGGGCTAAGGACCTGTCGTAGGACAGACTGCAGAATGAAGAGGCTACGGACCTGTCGTAAGACAGACTACAGAATGAAGAGGCTAAGGACCTGTCGTAAGACAGACTGCAGAATGAAGAGGCTACGGACCTGTCGTAAGACAGACTGCAGAATGAAGAGGCTACGGACCTGTCGTAAGACAGACTGCAGAATTAATGAATAAGACACAACTAGTGTCTGGATATTCAGCCAGGGATCAGCAAATTTTCCAAAAATCTAGACGCCACCTCCAAATCCTAGTCGCCAGAATGGTGACATAAGCAAGGTCCACACTGAGGACCCACAGTTCTGCAGTGACCTGTGAACCTGACTGTTATCTAGCGCCTTCTACTCGGTACATGTGAACTGATACACATTTTTGTGTGCAAGGGAATAAACAGCAATAATTACGCTGAAAGTCAGTTTCCTGGGCGACACGGCGCCCGGAATTTGGCACGAAAGTGTTACATAAATGAACTACATGCTAACCTTGCAAGGCACAATGACGAGGAAGTCGTACCTGAATGAAGTGGTCAGTGGTTTGGGCCCATTCTGACTACAGGTGTCGGACACGTGCAATAGTTAGCATTTAATCCTGGGCCACTGGGGTACAACGGCAGTTTACACCTTAGTCCTAAAGGTAAAAAACAGGGTAAACTAATTCTTGGACAGGTCCTTTGGGATCCAATTGGTTGAGGCTCCTAGATTGCAGGACAATCGACACATGAAGGTGGTAAGGTTATCAGCCCTACGCACCGCCGCCTTTTTTTTTCAAATGGCTCGACAGCCCCTTAGGGGCCTAGGCCGCCTCATTTTTCGAGGCTTCA
Organism: Reticulitermes speratus; assembly: GCA_021186555.1. Classification (NCBI taxonomy): domain Eukaryota; kingdom Metazoa; phylum Arthropoda; class Insecta; order Blattodea; family Rhinotermitidae; genus Reticulitermes; species Reticulitermes speratus. The sequence continues at coordinate 22,350,298 of JAJKFL010000010.1, forward strand.
CGATCACACTTTTTAGACACACCACACTCGGTAGGACTCCTCTGGACGAGTGATCAGCCCGTCACACAGACCTCTACCTGACAACACACAACACTCACAACAGACAGACATCCATGCCCTAGGCGGGATTCGAACCCACAATCCCAGTAAGCGAGCGGCCGTGGACCCACGCCTTAGACCGCACGGCCACTGGGATCGGCACCGGCCGCCTTTACCCCCCCAAATAGTCCTGGTACTCATGTTAGAAGCTGAGTCGACCCCAGGGCCATAGTGCGGCCGGAAAGATTGTCAACGAAAAATTCCAACGACACCATCGGGAATCGAACCCGCAACCTTCAAGCTTGTAGCGCAGTGCCTCAACCAACTGCGCCATCGCGTGTCCCTTAGTCCTAAAGAGGCTACTCAAACAGGTCACCGTTAATAAAACAGTTTAAAGATGGTATTACGAGAAATGATCTTGGTCGTTGATTGACAGTTGTCTCGCCCACCAAAAAGGACAGCTATAGTGCACACAACATCATAACGGAGATCGATGAACACTGACTTCGAGGAGACCAGAACTCGTCACAAATAGGGAGAGAAGACAGAATGTGGGGTTGCCTATACTACAGGGGAATCTGTCGTACTAGCAGGAAGGATCCTCAAAATGATTGTTTGCTTCTGGCTGCCGCTACACAATCGATACGTCTGGCTCCAGCCTCCCAAAATACAACACATCTTTCTGCCTCTGGTCCTAACGTCCTTCACGCACTGCAGAATAATGCGACTGGCGCACACCGCGAAGAACTATGCAACACTGCAGGCATCAACACAACACAACTGTCAACACGCCCCTGAAGCCACGCTGTATAAAACTCCTGATGTCACACAAGGATAAGAAAGGTAAAGGTAAAACAATCCCATTACAGGCCTGGACAGGCCCTTGGGGTTCCAGGAGGTTGAGGCTCCCAGATTTCTAGACAATCGGCACAAGAAGGTGGTAAGGTTGTCAGCCCTATGCACCGGCCGCCTTTACCCTTCAGGAAATATCCCCGGTACTCATTTCTGTTAGAGGCTGAGTCGACCCCGGGGCCATAGTGCGACCGGAAGGATTATGTCAATGAAAAATTCCAATGACACCATCGGGAATCGAAGCCTAAAACGGTTTACCTTCCCTGTGCTCAATTAAATACCACGCAATGAAGGCGTATGGTGGAGTGGAGTTACAGTTAATTAAATTTCAGCTTGTGCTGAAATTTAATTACCTGCCTCTCTAAGATGATAACCGGTGTTAGTCAAGAAATCGCCAGTTTTAATGAAACCCATAGGTTTATCAGCGCTAGCAGTCGATGAAAGATGCTTTGGTCTACGTTTCAAGAACTTGTCTACTACGTCACAACCACACCCTGTGGAAACGGATGTTGACGAGCCTAACTTGCACAATATCCAATCTGATATAAAACCAACATACGAAAGCAACATAGCAGAGACACTGTCGGTGAAAATGGCGTTTCCGTTCCGTGATCCAGCGCTAACAATTGAAAGACGGACCCCCGAATATGGAGGCAACTCAGATGCCTCCATTACAAATAGGCCTATATCCTTGCCTGAACCCTTCACGGTTAATTCCGATACAACGACCATCACTTTTCTGAAGTCAACACAACTTTCTTGCTGTTTCCAGTAAAAACATGTTTCGACTTTTCACATTACACCATCTTCAGGTCCATATACATAAAAACGTTACAGAAAAATTTAAAACATTTAAACGATACTGACTTTACTAGCGACGTCAATTTGGCTCGCACGATCCCCTTACACCGACGATATGTCACAAAAGAAACTGCACAAATGTACACACAACCACAAATATTCAGACCGTGTCTCACAAAAGTGTAGTGTAAAACTTTACAACTTAAAATCTACAGGTGAGGATGATTTAATGTACACCCTGTACTACCAGACTTCAACCGGAACGCTGTTGTCTTAAGTTACGCTGCAGTCGCGTATTCCGGGCCGGGGTAGCGTAGTCGGTATAGCGACTACGCTACGATCTGGACGGTCCGGGGGTCGAATCCCTTTGGGGCGAGATTTTCAGCACCCGTCCAGACCGGCCCTGGGGCCTACCCAGCCTCCTGTACAATGGGTACCGGGTCATTACCGGGGTAAAGTGGCCGGGGCGTGGCGTTGACCACCCACCCTCATCTAGCGCCGAGGTTAAAGAAAGAGTAGAGCTATACCTCTACTCCCCCTCTGGACCTTCATGGCCTGTTGTAGGGAGAACTTTACAGTCGCGTATTCCAGCAAGATGTGTGAACGATGCCCGTAACAGCAGGTCCGTACTTGTAGTTACTAATTTCACGGGTGTCTGTCATGTAGAAAAACGTTATGTACGCCACTATACAGGGTGTTCTAACACGTATACGTATGCAGTCCAACCGTAAATACAAGAATGCTTAATTTATTTACAGATATGGAATACGGAGTCGAATAAAACTACGCCAGTAGTTCCGTAAAAAAGTGAATATTACGAACAGCCCAAAACTTTTAAAACTTTTTAAAACAGTTTTTTGAACATACATCTACGTGAGATTTTAAGATTCTAATAGACTACAGTACACATCGTACAATTTTAAAAGAGTTTTGAACTTCATTTACCTATGGTTTTTATATTTTAACAGACTATTGTACATATTGTGTATTTGTTTTTAATATGTAAATAATTGGTAGCACACGACAACCCCTGAAGATGGAACCTTAGAGTTCCGAAACACGTGTAGGGTGAGGGGTAACAGGCCAGAATAAAATTGGTCAATATAGAGCATTAGTCGGTTTTGTTATTTGATTAGAAAATGCACGGTGTTAATACTGTGAAATTCGTAAATACAAGAGTTTAGTCATTAAAGACGAAACCTTACTAAGGAGTCCATTCTTCTGGGATATAACGGTGCGTCACAATATCAGATCGCGATGTTTCGAAAGACAGCACTGTTTTCAACTTCACGGGTCAATAATTTTAGAAGAATCCTCCTAAGAACCCACATTGACGAGAAGAATTCTTCTTGGACGTATTCACCTTTGAAAACAAAGGCAGTATGTCGAAACGTCGAGCTGCGATCACTGCCTGATACATCGTCAAATCCAGAAGCAGGCAATCCTCAGCTACACTGCGACATCTTATGGCTTAACTGTGCCATTTAATCTTCAGCAGCTCTTGGCGTCCTTTCGTGAAGACAAACGCGAGATGACGATGATGATAATGATTTTTATTATGATCATCGACTACGGGGCAATAACTGTTATGATCCGGGGGGGGGGGGGGATAACAGAGACATGAATTAATCGTTTTTACTAAAGCAAAAAATACAGCGTGGTCTCCGGGCGCCAAATCAATGATCCGTAACGGGTAACCTTCGTAGAAGTTCGTAATAAAACGTCACGAAACGTCACAAAAACGGAAAAGCGACTCCACGAAACAGGAGACGCTCAACTGTAAGTAACCACCAGGAATTCATCGTAATACAGTACAGATTTTAACGCAAGGGGCCCAGTAATGCAAGTACAAAAAACCGCTTTCAAATTCCACCTCATCCTCATGACCAGATCCTAATAACACTATCGTGTAATTAAGAATCAATGCGTAAGGTGTGGATGTAACAAAATATATGGTCCTTCTTTTATTTGGCAAACACCGTTTGTCTCACCATGTCCGCTAGTTTATCTTTTTTTTTTTTTTGAAGGGCCCCGCAGCAGGTGCTACGGACGAACCACAGCCTTGAGGCTTATTGTGCAACCCTGTGATGAAGATGATTAGTTTTTTTTTTTCGTTTTCCGTGTAATGGAGCACCGATGGAATGAAACTGACAGGTGAAAACCGAAGTACTCGGGGAAAAACTTGTCCACCACAAATCACACATGGACTGACCCGGAATCGAACCAGCCTGAGCCATATTAGATGTTGTGGAAACTGCACGCATTGCAAACAGAGACATACCATTGAATTTTAACCATCTAAAGCCTACAGGTTACTATATGTACCGCCAGGTTTAACATTCACAAATTCTACGTTCTGCCCACACAGTGTATTTGTGTGTTTTGTGTGGATCTCAGAACAAACAGCGATTATTTCACTGTACAGCATTAACTGACTGGTTTGTATAACTGAGACGGAGTGTGTTTACTGCGCGGTACGGACTGTATTTATGTGTTTTGTGTGGATCTCAGAACAAACAGCGATTATTTCACTGTACAGCATTAACTGACTGGTTTGTATAACTGAGACGGAGTGTGTTTACTGCGCGGTACGGACTGTATTTATGTGTTTTGTGTGGATCTCAGAACAAACAGCGATTATTTCACTGTACAGCATTAACTGACTGGTTTGTATAACTGAGACGGAGTGTGTTTACTGCGCGGTACGGACTGTATTTATGTGTTTTGTGTGGATCTCAGAACAAACAGCGATTATTTCACTGTACAGCATTAACTGACTGGTTTGTATAACTGAGACGGAGTGTGTTTACTGCGCGGTACGGACTGTATTTATGTGTTTTGTGTGGATCTCAGAACAAACAGCGATTATTTCACTGTACAGCATTAACTGACTGGTTTGTATAACTGAGACGGAGTGTGTTTACTGCGCGGTACGGACTGTATTTATGTGTTTTGTGTGGATCTCAGAACAAACAGCGATTATTTCACTGTACAGCATTAACTGACTGGTTTGTATAACTGAGACGGAGTGTGTTTACTGCGCGGTACGGACTGTATTTATGTGTTTTGTGTGGATCTCAGAACAAACAGCGATTATTTCACTGTACAGCATTAACTGACTGGTTTGTATAACTGAGACGGAGTGTGTTTACTGCGCGGTACGGACTGTATTTATGTGTTTTGTGTGGATCTCAGAACAAACAGCGATTATTTCACTGTACAACATTAACTGACTGGTTTGTATAACTGAGACGGAGTGTGTTTACTGCGCGGTATGGACTGTATTTATGTGTTTTGTGTGGATCTCAGAACAAACAGCGATTATTTCACTGTACAGCATTAACTGACTGGTTTGTGTAACTGAGACGGAGTGTGTTTACTGCGCGGTACGGACTGTATTTATGTGTTTTGTGTGGATCTCAGAACAAACAGCGATTATTTCACTGTACAACATTAACTGACTGGTTTGTATAACTGAGACGGAGTGTGTTTACTGCGCGGTACGGACTGTATTTATGTGTTTTGTGTGGATCTCAGAACAAATAGCGATTATTTCACTGTACAACATTAACTGACTGGTTTGTATAACTGAGACGGAGTGTGTTTACTGCGAGGTACGGACTGTATTTATGTGTTTTGTGTGGATCTCAGAACAAATAGCGATTATTTCACTGTACAACATTAACTGACTGGTTTGTATAACTGAGACGGAGTGTGTTTACTGCGCGGTACGGACTGTATTTATGTGTTTTGTGTGGATCTCAGAACAAATAGCGATTATTTCACTGTACAACATTAACTGACTGGTTTGTATAACTGAGACGGAGTGTGTTTACTGCGCGGTACGAGCTGAATCACTAAATAAAAATCAAGTTTATCTTCGTTTTTAAAAGGCTAATTTTGCTTCATAACCGTATAATACGATCCTTACTTTACATGCAACTGAAGGTTAGGCCGGCCCACCGCAATGTGCAAAATACAGACAGACACACGTAGCAAAGTCTAAGATAAACTTGTTTTTCCCCGATACCGTAAATATTTCACGAAATACAATGCTCTGTAGTGTGTGTTATTTGTAGCATGATGGCAAGTTTACAGACTCCTGTTCCACTCTACATGCAACAATATGAACTGTAATACATTTTATTTTAATTTGGTAACTTCACAACAGCCCATAACAAAGCTGTGACTGTGTCCAAGCTTACGACACAACGGACACAATGCACGTCTTATCAAGCGGAACTTCTGCAGCAGAACACTTCCTATCGCTACAGACTTAACAAGCACAGCGACCATGTTGCGGTCTCTGCTATAGAACGGTCGGTTATGCAAATGACCCATATCATGTACACGACTCGTAAGTCGCCATCTTGTTTCCTCAGTCCGGAACGCTGTGACAGCCCTCCCCTCCCCCCCCCAAGGCCAACACTTCACAAACCAAATACATAATTTATAATTGCCACAATAACCAACAACAGACTATAACTCTGTTCTTTTATAAGTAAAGTTAAAGTTCACCCTAGAACAGGCCATGAAGGCCCAGAGGAGGAGTAGAGGTATAGCTATACTCTTTCTTTAACCTCGGCGCTAGATGGGGATGGGTGGTCAACTCCACGCCCTCGGCCGCTTTACCCCGGGAAAGAGACCCGGTACCCGTTGTACAGGAGGCTGGATAGGCCCCAGGGCCGGTCTGGACGGGTGCGGAAAATCTCTCCCACACCGGAATTCGATCCCCGGACCGTCAAGCATGTAGCTAGTCGCTATACCGACTGAGCTATCGCGGCCCAGATGTTCTTTTACATGGGTGTGAAACTTGGTTTCTCACACTGAGGAGAAAACATTGGGTAATAAAGATTTTAAATTGAAAACACTGTAATTCTATCATTATTAACTTCGAATATTTTAAAATTATAATATTCTAATCATTTTCCTAAGGCAGACACAATACTAGCTGTTGGCCTTCCTACTACTTGCTTCAGAATAATTCCCTGATGATGGCAAACCGGTGCCGAAACACGTAGGACTTTTATAACTCCTTCTGAATGTGTTTTATTAAATGCATAAGTTGGTTGATGTATTTATTGTAAGAACATACACGGTGTGAGTAGCATAAAGTAGCATAAAGTAGCATAAAGTAGCATAAAGTAACAAAATTTATTGATAAGCTGACGGTGTTTGAGAATAGGGTGCTGGGGAAGATTTTGGCCCCAAAGACGGAGGAGGTGACAGAAGAATGGAGAAAATAGGGCAATGAGGAGCTACCTGACCTGTGCTGCTCACCAATTATTATTTGGGTAATCAAATCGAGAAGAATAAGTGGGCAGGGCATGTGGCACGCATGAGGGAGAAGAGAAACGCATTCAGGCTCTTGGTGGCGAAACCTGAAGGAAAGAGACATTTGGAAGACCTAGGCATAGTGGTACAACATTAACATCGATCTTAAAAAAGAAATCGATTTGAAGTGCGTGGATTGATCTGGCTCAGGCTTGGGACAAGTGGCGGGCTTTTGTGAAGGAGGTAACGAACATTCGTTTTACGTAAAATGTAGGGACTTTTTAACAAACTGAGGAACAAGGACATGGACCATGGAGTTTGTCATTCCCTGAGTCAGTCAGGCACGCTAACTAACACTTCCGTAACGTAAAGTAAAGTAACGTTCAACCTATGACCTGGCATGAAGGCTTAAAGGTGGAGTACAGGTATAGCTCTACTCTTTCTTTAACCTCGGCGCTAGATGGGGGTGAGTGATCAACGTCACGCCCCGACCGCGTTACCCACGGGAAAAAGATCCGGTACCTATTGTACAGGAGGCTGGGTGGCCCCAGGGCCGGTCTGAACGGCTGAGGAAAATCTCGCATCCCCCCACCCCAACGGGATTCGATCCCCAGACCGTCCAGCTTGTAACGAGTCGTAAGAATATATTAAGCATCAGAAAGTAACTAAGTGAACCACGCGAATTCACGATTGAGCAAATTACAGTCTGTTAATTTAATTACATTTTTTCCCCCTTTATGCCACTCGAATGCTCAGTCCACACCCTGACCAGGTTTAACTGAATCTTTATATGTACACACCTAAAGCCCAGTGGTTATTATATGTACCGCCAGGTTTAACATTCAACAATTCTACGTTCTGCCCACACAGTGTATTTATGTGTTTTGTGTGGATCTCAGAACAAACAGCGATTATTTCACTGTACAGCATTAACTGACTGGTTTGTATAACTGAGACGTAGTGTGTTTACTGCGCGGTACGGACTGTATTTATGTGTTTTGTGTGGATCTCAGAACAAACAGCGATTATTTCACTGTACAGCATTAACTGACTGGTTTGTATAACTGAGACGGAGTGTGTTTACTGCGCGGTACGGACTGTATTTATGTGTTTTGTGTGGATCTCACAACAAACAGCGATTATTTCACTGTACAGCATTAACTGACTGGTTTGTATAACTGAGACGGAGTGTGTTTACTGCGCGGTACGGACTGTATTTATGTGTTTTGTGTGGATCTCAGAACAAACAGCGATTATTTCACTGTACAGCATTAACTGACTGGTTTGTATAACTGAGACGGAGTGTGTTTACTGCGCGGTACGAGCTGTATTTATGTGTTTTGTGTGGATCTCAGAACAAACAGCTATTATTTCACTGTACAACATTAACTGACTGGTTTGTATAACTGAGACGGAGTGTGTTTACTGCGCGGTACGGACTGTATTTATGTGTTTTGTGTGGATCTCAGAACAAACAGCGATTATTTCACTGTACAACATTAACTGACTGGTTTGTATAACTGAGACGGAGTGTGTTTACTGCGCGGTACGGACTGTATTTATGTGTTTTGTGTGGATCTCAGAACAAACAGCGATTATTTCACTGTACAACATTAACTGACTGGTTTGTATAACCGAGACGTAGTGTTTACTGCGCGGTACGGACTGTATTTATGTGTTTTGTGTGGATCTCAGAACAAACAGCGATTATTTCACTGTACAACATTAACTGACTGGTTTGTATAACCGAGACGTAGTGTTTACTGCGCGGTACGGACTGAATCTTTATATACAATTCAGGTTAATTTTCGTCTTCAGATACGGCCACTTGACTGCAGGCCGTGTCTGATCTCACTGTAAATCACCAACCGAGTTGTCGGCAGAGCGAAATACAAACTCGGTTATAATGTCATGAAAGGTTCTGAATATTTTGTGTCGTTATAAACGAGTGTCGTTATAACCGAGGACTATAACGTTACGGTGAACAGTGACGAATTAATTGGAACCACAGAATATCTGACTCTATAGGCGAGGTGTCGTAGAAACCGATGTCGTTATAACCGGGTTCTACTGTACTTAGAAATGAGAAGAAACCAAACGATGTTAAAAGAACCACAGCACAGTGTTTGTACTCCTATTTCTCACAGCATGTAAAGCCATATTTCTGAAGTACAGCCTATCTACATAACAGATCCTTTTTTTTTTCCTCGTAAACCTATATTCCGTATATTTACGCAATATCAATACTGTTAAGGAGGATCACTTGAAACTGACTGGCGTGACTCTCTTCTTCTCTCCTTTGTATCACCCTTAAAAATCCATCGCCCTCGGTCGGGATCGAACCCGCGAACCTTGGGTCCAGTGGCGAGCACGCTAACCACTAGTCCACCGAGGGCGACATTATATGTGACTACAAACTTCATAATATAAATCTTTATTTCCAGCACACAGAATGCGCCTAAGCCATCGCCAACGTGTATCATTCACTGACGGTACACGGGGATGTGTTAGGGCTGCAGACACAAACAGTTTATACACAGAGCTAAATTCGTAACCGTAAAAGTTCCAGCTTGTTTCCCTCGGGGTTCTCCCCACCAAAATACCGACACACAAGTGCACCAAACCAACAGCGGTTTACAGTTCTCCCACAGTCCATGTAACAACACGGCGACAGAGCCAATAATTTATTCACCAAGGACCACGCCGTTTACGGTTACGGTAATGTCCTGCATTACCGGTTGGCACAGTCCTTCTTTTGCCAAAACAAGTCCCTCGCTGAACCTCCAAATAATCTAAAGGTCGACTTTGGATTCAAGGTACAACTTTACATAAGGTAAACAGTAGAGTTAGTAAGCTACCAGTAGCTCAATAACCGACACAGGTATGTGCAATCAACAGAGTTAGTTAGTTAGTTAGTTACTTCCTGTCGCTCCTTGCGGAGCATATGGCCTCCTTTCAGAGGTTTCTTGGTCTGGAAGTGTGCATCTGTAGTGAGTGACCAGTCCACTGACTGCACAAGTTCTACTCATTCTGATATGACTGCCAGAGCCATCTAGCAGTCATATCAGGAGACTTGGGTGAGAAATGGCCGCTGAATTTTGCTTACGAAACATTTCAATTCATGCTCGTAAGGTTCTTTTACATGCCTTAAATCTACGACAATAATATAAACTGGATTGGTCACATCTTGCGTAGAAACTGCCTTCTGAAACATGTAATTGAAGGAAAGTTAGAAGGAAGGATAAAAACGACGGAAAGACGACGTAAGCAGCTACTGGATGAACTTAAGGAAAAGAGAGTTAGTTAGTTAGTTACTTCCTGTCGCTCCTTGCGGAGCATATGGCCTCCGTTCAGAGGTTTCTTGGTCTGGAAGTGTGCATCTGTAGTGAGTGACCAGTCCACTGACTGCACAAGTTCTACTCATCGTGATATGACTGCCAGAGCCATCTAGCAGTCATATCAGGAGACTTGGGTGAGAAATGGCCGCTGAATTTTGCTTACGAAACATCTGCAATAAACAGACGTTCTACCAAATTTAATTTTAATTTCTATTGTAATTTGATTTTATCTTAAATATCTTAAGATTAAACATGTTTTAATCTTTGTTTTTCAGAATTCAAAATACTACACAGTTTTTCAAAAATACTACACAGTTGAAGACTTTTTTGTTTCGTTTGTGATAAAGGGCCCCCGCACCACAGCCTTAAGGTTTTTTGTGCAACCCCAATGAAGATGATAGATGGATGAACAGTTTTTTTTACCAATTTTTACAATTAATGGAGCACCAGTGGAATGAAATCGACAGGGGAAAACCGACAACTCGGAGAAAAACCTGTCCCAATGCCACTTTGTCCACCACAAATCTCACATGGACTTGACCTGGGATTTCTTTTTTGCCTGTTCGGGGTTTTTCCCCTTTGATCCATTTTTGTACTGTTTAAATCCTTCCGTCCTTCATGTCACTTTACGTTCCATGCTACCGTCCTTATACAAACACAACACAAACATCCATGCCCCGGCGGGATTCGAACCCACGATCCTAGCAAGCGAGCGGCCGCAGACCCACGCCTTAGACCGCACGGCCACTGGGATCGGCACAATCGAACCTGGGCCTCCGCGGTGAGAGGCCGGCGACTAACCGCCTGAGCCATGGCACGGCCCTGACGACAATTACTTATTACTACTTGTATTTTAATGTGTACCATGAATGTACAGCTGATGTCATTTGAGAAAAGTGAGCCCTTGAAGAGGAACCATAAATTGGTTCGAAACATGTCGGACATTTTTAAATAAAACTGTGTTGAATGACATAACAGTGTACATTTGTCGGAGTAAGATTCATTTTACATAAGGTCTTCGCTCTTCTGGAATGTTACGCGCCTAAGAGTTCTTAGACTGTTTGACACTTGAAGATGGTATCGATAGGATGTCCCGAAACGTCGGTAACTACCAATATGTGCTGCGTAACATCCCAGAAGAGCGAAGATCTCATTTACACAGCGGTGGAAGCCTGAAATCAAGCAAATTTACATAACGTTCGTTTTCGAATTATCAAAGTCATCACCAAAAAACAGACTGTAAACTTTTCAAAATATACTGTAGTCTTAAGAGAGAGACAAGGGGGTGAAAATACGTAAAGTAGGGGCACACGATTTTTTTTTTAAATCTAGGACCCACCTCAATATTCTAGGCGCTAGAACGCCGACATGGATCAAGTTACCACAAACATGAGACGCCACGGTACAAAAATTAGTCGCCAGGGGTTTCTGCACTCCTGGACTAAACTATTTTATTTCTGACAAATAATTTTTATGTAATTAAGTCCAGATCAGAATCTAAAGCCTCAACAAAGTCATAGTGGGTGCTGTGCTACTTTTTCCCAGACGGTAAAACGGCTGGAGCGTGGATCAGACCATTACATTTCATCTAGTACACTGTTTACCAGTATTTCTGGTAACGCTTACCCTTTACGAAGTCTCTGTCAGTATCACTCCACCAATGCTCCATACTCATCTTCATCTTTCACCGTCGCCACATAATCCCATTTAACTGTCATCATCGTTAAATAACACACGTCTCTCGTTTCACGACGAGGCTTGTCACAAGCCTCCAACACGCAGGCCATTTTGGAAACGCAAGGTTGTATAGATTGTGCTGTGTACCAGCTTGTTGCTACGGCAACCCCAGTGTCGGATGGAAACGTATTTGAATGCCTCGTAATGAAGGAAGGGTGAATGTCTAGTGGAAAAGGGGCACAGGGACGTTGTCTTGTGTGGAAGAAGGGTATGAGGTCAAGGGATCACATACCGGAGATTGTGTGTCTTGGACCAGGAGTCTCAAACTAAAATTCTATGCGGGAGAGACAAATATTTTTTTCTTTTTAATTTGGCGGAACACACGCCAGCGCTTCATGCGTCTCAGCAAAGCTCGGCACAACTTCGGGTTCGCCATCTTTTTCTACGGACCACACGCCATTCTAAGCAACAGACATGTTAAATATTTTGTTTAGAACTAAACAAGCCTTTATTAAATTATCATACTTGTAACAACAACTGAAATATAACTATTGGAGTTTAGACGTTATATCATCGATATCTCCTTGCTGACGTGTGTCACCAACCAGGGAAAGCAAATCTCTATGAGACTCTATGGCCTATCACAAAATAATATTTAATTCTTTATATATAATAAAAAAACTTCGACGATATGCCAGATCATATTCTATAATTAGAATGAGATCATCGTGAGGTACGCCTTAAATAAACCGATCGGCCTCATGCGACCCGCGAGCTGCGTGTTTGACACCCCTGTTTTTTTTTCTTTTTGCCTATGTTTTCAGTTGTACACGCTCCAGCACCGACACTCACTAACTGGTGTATCATTGACAAATAAGCACCCGTGGCACGTCTGTGTACGCAGATCAAAACACATTATCCAACCCCGTTCCAGGAAACACAGACTGTTCTGTCACCTCGACACAAAATGTGATCAGGAAGTCTTGTCAGTGCAAATGTTGACACATCGACCACCAACGGACGTTCTTCACTGCGGCACTGACGTAATATAAACGTAGATTATTTCAAAATTTGTACCCTCTACAGACGATAATCCGGTAACCGGGATAGCTCAGTCGGTATAGGGACTTGCAACGGACTGGACGGTCCGGGGATCGAATCCCGGTGTGAGGCGAGATTTTCCGTTGCCCGTCTAGAACGACCCTGAGGCCCACCAAGTCCCGTGTATTATTGGTGCCGGATCTTTCCCGAGGGGAACGCGGCCGGGGCGTGGTGCTGACCATCCACCTGCTTCTAGTGCCACGATGTGATTGGTTGGAGCTATACCTCCACCTCCCCTCTGTGCCTGCATAGGCATGTCATGGGGTGACCTTTACCTTTATACAGTAGAACCTCGGTTATCCGAACTTCGCTTAACCGAAAATCGGGTTAACCGAAACGTCTGTCAGGCGTTGCGATTCCCATAACTGCCTGCCGCGAGACACCTCTGAGCCTCTCGCCGTCAGTTTGTTGTGTAAAGTTGATTGTGCTGATTGTGTCTGTAAATATCGTACACTTTGTAGTGTTGTATTGTATCTTAAATATCGTACACTTTGTAGTGTTGTATTGTATATGTAAATATCGTACACTTTGTAGTGTTGTATTGTATATGTAAATATCGTACACTTTGTAGTGTTGTATTGTATCTGTAAATATCGTACACTTTGTAGTGTTGTATTGTATCTGTAAATATCGTACACTTTGTAGTGTTGTATTGTATCTGTAAATATCGTACACTTTGTAGTGTTGTATTGTATCTGTAAATATCGTACACTTTGTAGTGTTGTATTGTATATGTAAATATCGTACACTTTGTAGTGTTGTATTGTATCTGTAAATATCGTACACTTTGTAGTGTTGTATTGTATCTGTAAATATCGTACACTTTGTAGTGTTGTATTGTATATGTAAATATCGTACACTTTGTAGTGTTGTATTGTATCTGTAAATATCGTACACTTTGTAGTGTTGTATTGTATCTGTAAATATCGTACACTTTGTAGTGTTGTATTGTATATGTAAATATCGTACACTTTGTAGTGTTGTATTGTACCTGTAAATATCGTACACTTTGTAGTGTTGTATTGTATATGTAAATATCGTACACTTTGTAGTGTTGTATTGTACCTGTAAATATCATACACTTTGTAGTGTTGTATTGTATCTGTAAATATCGTACACTTTGTAGTGTTGTATTGTATCTGTAAATATCGTACACTTTGTAGTGTTGTATTGTATATGTAAATATCGTACACTTTGTAGTGTTGTATTGTACCTGTAAATATCGTACACTTTGTAGTGTTGTATTGTATATGTAAATATCGTACACTTTGTAGTGTTGTATTGTATATGTAAATATCGTACACTTTGTAGTGTTGTATTGTACCTGTAAATATCATACACTTTGTAGTGTTGTATTGTACCTGTAAATATCATACACTTTGTAGTGTTGTATTGTACCTGTAAATATCATACACTTTGTAGTGTTGTATTGTACCTGTAAATATCATACACTTTGTAGTGTTGTATTGTATCTGTAAATATCGTACACTTTGTAGTGTTGTATTGTATCTGTAAATATCGTACACTTTGTAGTGTTGTATTGTATATGTAAATATCGTACACTTTGTAGTGTTGTATTGTATATGTAAATATCGTACACTTTGTAGTGTTGTATTGTATATGTAAATATCGTACACTTTGTAGTGTTGTATTGTACCTGTAAATATCATACACTTTGTAGTGTTGTACTGTATCTGTAAATATCGTACACTTTCTAGTGCCATAAATTTTATTAACATAAGACGTGTTTATGAATAAATGTTATTTTTATTGCACCTTATCACGTCGAGCCAAATTTCCGAATTATCCGAAATATTGCTTATCCGAAATCGGGTCCGACCTTTTATTTCCGATAATCGAGGTTCTACTTTATATAATAATCCGCTCCTTACGCGAGCCGGAAGTCTCATAAAGACACAAACGCACAAAATCAGACGCATTCAGGTAAGAGTACACATTTTTGTGAATCCGTCCTCTGAGATTCACGTATGTCATTTGTAACAAATGAAGATTTTTAATTCAGGAAATTTAAAAATATGAAAAGCAAGATCATCGGTTAAAGAGGATAAACGTCAGTAAACTAATAACCTCCATGTGTGTTCAAGGTCGCAGGCCCAAATCCGTAACGCACACGAAACGCATCCTAAACAAACATTTCCCATATTCCAATTACACAGTCAAATAGAAGAGTTGGTTCAATTCAGTTTAACAGGTACTTTTTCCCCTAAAATTCCTCCGACGGTTCCCAGACCTGACACACTACTTCAACACGCCGTCTCACGAGAAGGCCAGACACTGTGTTACCTCCAACGTGCTGCACAGTTTACAAAGCTGGTGTGACGACTTTTACAATTGGAGGTTTCTGCTCTCATTACCTAAACTTTGTTCTGTTTCTTCACACAATTCATTAATTAGACCCTACTAGTCAATTGAAAATAGTAATCGATTAACCTCCGATCCCAGTGGCCGCTCGCTTACTGGGATTGCGGGTTCGAATACCGCCTAGGGCATGGATGTCTGTCTGTTGTGAGTCTTGTGTGCTGTGAGGTAGAGGTCTATGCGACTGGCTGATCACTCGTCCAGAGGAGTCCTACCGAATGTGGTGTGTCTGAGTGTGATCGTGAAGCCTCGACAATGAGGAGGCGATGGCCATAAAAAAATCGATTAACCATTTCACTTTAAAATCGTCTTAACGTCGAAGTTAAATGACTTGCATCCATAGGCGACGGCACGAAAGTGTTAGGGGGCGTGGAGACGTCTGAAATCGTTCGTGCTTCCAAGTGATAAAAACACAACCTGCGATGAACGTTAGAACTGCTTTCTATTTTATACAGACTTCCTGTGCTGTTTAAATCCTTCCTTCAAAGTACGGCTCTCTCTTAAATGACAAATTAATAAACAGATAAGATTACCACGTTAAGATAACTACGACTGACAGACTATAATGACGTGAGCGAGATGGGCGGGGCATGTGGCACGTACGGGGAAAAAAGAAAAATAGATACAGGGTTTTGGTGGTGAAACCTTACGGAAAGAACCACTTGCAAGACCTAGACGTAGATGTATGTGGACTGGAATCATGTGGTTCCGGACAGAAATAAGATGCGTGCTGCTGTGAAAATAATTAAACCTGAAGATGAAGGTACCATGTTCTTTCGAAACGTCGGGAACACTAACCCAGCCGCACAATGTCACATCCCAGAAGACCTCGATATTCAAGTTTATTATCTTTTCAAGAAGGACTCTGCTCCTTGGAGTTGGTTCGTTAGTTAATCACTTACATAAACAACAGATGCACACAACAGAAGTATAAGTTACCCATAAACGTGAACCTTCCTACACGTTTCAACGATAAATTGCCATCTTCAGGAAGAAGTCAATACAAAGCAATATATGATATTAATACATAAATTTTACATGTACAGTGTTAAAATATATGAAACAGCAGCTATAAATATAACAACATGGATACTATGGCTATTACGGTGCTGACATGTTAGTGGTTAACCTTTAAAGACGTAGTGTAAACAGTTTTACTTAATAATACAGTCCGTACCGCGCAGTACACACACTCCGTCTCAGTTATACAAACCAGTCAGTTAATGCTGTACAGTGAAATAATCGCTGTTTGTTCTGAGATCCACACAAAACACATAAATACAGTCCGTACCGCGCAGTAAACACACTCCGTCTCAGTTATACAAACCAATCAGTTAATGCTATACAGTGAAATAATCGCTGTTTGTTCTGAGATCCACACAAAACACATAAATACAGTCCGTACCGCGCAGTACACACACTCCGTCTCAGTTATACAAACCAGTCAGTTAATGCTGTACAGTGAAATAATCGCTGTCTGTTCTGAGATCCACACAAAACACATAAATACAGTCCGTACCGCGCAGTAAACACACTCCGTCTCAGTTATACAAACCAGTCAGTTAATGCTGTACAGTGAAATAATCGCTGTTTGTTCTGAGATCCACACAAAACACATAAATACAGTCCGTACCGCGCAGTAAACACACTCCGTCTCAGTTATACAAACCAGTCAGTTAATGCTGTACAGTGAAATAATCGCTGTCTGTTCTGAGATCCACACAAAACACATAAATACAGTCCGTACCGCGCAGTAAACACACTCCGTCTCAGTTATACAAACCAGTCAGTTAATGCTGTACAGTGAAATAATCGCTGTTTGTTCTGAGATCCACACAAAACACATAAATACAGTCCGTACCGCGCAGTAAACACACTCCGTCTCAGTTATACAAACCAGTCAGTTAATGCTGTACAGTGAAATAATCGCTGTCTGTTCTGAGATCCACACAAAACACATAAATACAGTCCGTACCGCGCAGTAAACACACTCCGTCTCAGTTATACAAACCAGTCAGTTAATGCTGTACAGTGAAATAATCGCTGTTTGTTCTGAGATCCACACAAAACACATAAATACAGTCCGTACCGCGCAGTAAACACACTCCGTCTCAGTTATACAAACCAGTCAGTTAATGCTGTACAGTGAAATAATCGCTGTTTGTTCTGAGATCCACACAAAACACATAAATACACTGTGTAGGCAGAACGTAGAATTTGTGAATGTTAAACCTGGTGGTACATAAAGTAACCTGTAGGTTTTTTTTTATCGCTCGACAGCCCTATATGGGCCTGGGCCTCCTCGTTTCGTCGAGGTTGCATGATCACACACTTTAGACACACCACAGTCGGTAGGACTCCTCTGGACGAGTGATCAGCCCGTCGCAGAGACCTCTACCTGACAACAAACAACACTCACAACAGACAGACATCTATTCCCCCGGTGGGATTCGAATCCACGATCTCAGTAAGCGAGCGGCCGAATTCCCACGCCTTAGACCGCACGGCCACTGGGATCGGCAACCTGTAGGCTTTAGAGAGTTCAAATTCAATGGTATGTCTCTGTTTACAATGCGTACAGTTATCACAACATCTAATACGGACGTTTTCGATCCAGAAGGACCAAGTCCCTGTGTCCTATGTACGACTGTGTTCTACTAACTCTGTATGTCACGGGCCCGTGTCAACTGTTAGCATGAGAAGCTTTCTTTCCTTACACATCTGATAATCCAGACGTTGTCACGTATCACCTAACGTGAGAATACAGAATATAAAGGAAAAAAAAAAACAAAGGATCGTGTTTCATCAGAACGGTTTTGGAACATTCAGGTTTACAAGTCAGTTATTCGTTCACGTGTAAAAATCTCATTAAAAAAAATTCGTATCAGGGCAACACACGCAAGAGTTGTGATTCTCACGGCCATGCTGCGTCAGATTACAGTGATCTATGTCATGCCGTGACGATCGTAAACTAAATTCACTTTGATCTTCAGTATTACAGGCGGTTAGCCGATCCCAGTGGCCGTGCGGTCTAAGGCGTGGTTCTTCGGCCGTTCGCTGTCTGGGATTGCGGGTTCGAATCCCGCCGGGGGCATGGATGTCTGTCTGTTGTGATTGTTGTGTGTTGTCAGGTAGAGGTATCTGCGTCGGGCTGATCACTCGTCCAGAGGAGTCCTACCGAGTGTGGTGTGTCTGAGTGTGATCGTGAAGCCTCTATAATGAGGCGGCCCTGGCCCACTAGGGGCTGTTGTGCCATTGGGGGAAAAAATACAGGCGGTAAGAGACTAATGGGCGAATAATAATAGTAATAAAATCAGGGCTGTACAAGTCCCGGACGCCAAGTCGCCGTGGCGACTAAATTTTGTACGTTGGTGCCTAATATTTGTGGGTCGGCAGTATGTAACTTGCTGCATGTCAGCTTTCTAGGCGCCTAGAATTTTAAGATGGCTCATACATTTTTCGAAAACGTCTGAACCCCTGTTTTCACTATTTGTTTATCGGACACGAAACTACAAGACAGTGCAGTACAGTCTTTATTAACACACTTGTTTCGGATTCCGAAAGCCCTAGTTTCGAACCTGGGTCCGTACGTTGGCTATCCTCATACATTTTAGCGTTGTTCCTTAGTCTAGTCCTACAGGCCAAAAATACTGGAATGGGAAACTAACGCAGGAAACGACCGATTAATTTTATATGAATTATTAAAATACGGGTACATATAACCTACGAAACTCGAAAAGCATTGTTAAATAAACAAAGAATCCGTTGAAATCTGCGGTCTTCTGGGGTATTTACGCTGTTTGTATGAACCCCTCTCTCACCCTGGTTCTACCCCATTGGCTGTCATCACACCTACTGATTGCTACCCAGCCGTACTTTCCAGAATATACGTTATAGGCTGGCTGTCTTTCCTACTCGGACTCTTAGACGCATGAGGATGGGACCGATACGTTGTCCCGAAACGTCGGTAAACAATTACCACACGACGCCGTGTAATACCCCAGAAGACCGCAGATTCCATCAACATCGCGGCGGAAGCCTAAAATCAAAGAACTCATTTTGTATCTCTCATTCCGAGCATTGACAAATAATACTTTTCACAAGCAACTGAAAGCACAGTTATGTTATTACTATTATTATTATTATTACTATTATTTACATTAAAATAAGAAACCCCAACATGTTTCAACCCCTAGAGGATTATCATCAGGGAGTACACACATCAAGGGTTTGTGTATAAAACATCTAATGTTTTAGTTGGTTGTGACAAATATTAAAGAATCCATTATCGAACACCTTAACCATTAATCCGCTACAAGCCGGAAGGTCGCGAGTTCGATTCCCGATGGTGTCATTGGAATTTTTCAGTGACATAATCCTTCCGGCCGCACTGTGGCCCTGGGGTCGACTCAGCCTCTAACAGAAATGAGTACCAGGAATTTTTCCTGAGGGGTAAAGGCGGCCGGTGCGTAGGGCTGACAACCTTACCACCTTCATGTGCCGATTGTATAGAAATCTGGGAGCCTCAACCTCCTGGAACCCTAAGGGCCTGTCAAGGCCTGTAATGGGATTGCTTTTTTAACAATTAATCGCCATGTTACGTGCACTAGCACATTAGGGCACGTAGCTAATGTAACACACATACGACAGTCAAATGACGCAAGGAATTTCACGTCATAATCACGGTGCATTTTGTTACAACCAACAGTTTATTGAACCAACATATGCAGTACAATTATTTGTATCATATCATACTCCCCTACACATGTTTCGGCCTGTCACTAGCCATCATCAGGGGGTCAAAGCACGTTAACACAGACTATGCATCTATCCTGAAGGTTGTTACATCCACTTATGAGTAAACTAAGACAAAACAATGGTTCACAATGGTTTAGATTATAAACTCCCCATCATTTACTCATAAGTGCCAGGGTTAAAGAAAGAGTAGAGCTATAGCTCTACTCCCCCTCTGGACCTTCGTGGCCTGTAATAGGGAGAGCTTTACCTTTAAATTTTATCGTAAAACGCTAAGAGAAAGGACTAATGAGACATTCGTTTCTTTTGGGATGTTACGCAACGTTTATTGGTATTTACCGACGTTTCGATAAAACCTATCGGTCCCATCTTCAAGAATCAAGAGAGTTTGACCCTTCAGAACGTCATTATGTGGTAAGATACTCAATGTGCCTTTAAAGCCTAGTGGTAACTTTATGTACCGCCAGGTTTAACACTAAAAATTCCGCGTTTCGCGTACCCTGTGTATTCAATCGTTCGGTGTGACTCTTACAAAGAACGACCGTTATTTCTGTACACGGCATTAACCTGTATTTATAATGCAAGCACACTGTGTTCTCTGTGATGTGCGAACAAAATGTAAACAATTAAAACTCAACAGCTCTTCCAAGAAACATCACTCGCCCCCACCAAGTGTCAGTACTGCAACTTGTAAACTGCTTCAGTGCTTCACAACGAAACAGCTAACAGCTCCGCTCGTATAGCAGGCTGTCGACTGACACAACAAGCTGTCCACAGTAATTATCTATTTGCTCCACAAGCACGCAAAACGCAATGTCTTCATGAAGACAGTTCGAAACACTTGACGTAAACAATTTCAAACGGGTCAAAGTCTCTAGAACTGAAGCACTCCACACTCTGGAAACAACTTTCTTGAAACGAAAAAAAGCATAAGACGCAGAAAACGCAAATCGACACGACAAAATCTCTTTTAATCGTGGCCCGAGCGCAGAACAGGATTCCGGCCTTCTTAAAGGAATCAGCACATATGATCCTCCTATCAGCGTCGCAACCTTCATCAAATTATTTATTAATTCCGTACAATTAGGTAATTTATAAAGGTGAATAATTAATTACAGCCGATCCCGGTGGCTGCGCGGTCTAAGGCGTGGGTACGCGGCCGCTCGTTTGCTGGGATTGCGGGTTCGATTCCCGCTGGAGGCATGGATGTCTCTTGTGAGTGTTGTGTGATGTCAGGTAGAGGTCTCTTCGTCGGACTGATCACTCGTCCAGAGGAGTCCTACCGAGTGTGGTGTGTTCTGAGTGTGATAGTGAAGCCTCGTAAGGGAAGGCCATGACCCGAATACGGGCCATTTTATTTTTCGAGCAGGCATGGGAGGAGGGGCGTAAAGAAATATCTGGGAGATTGGGGCCCAGTGAATAAAAATGCGTTTTATAATGTGTATGTGGAGTTACGAGGTGTGTATAAGATTTAAACTTTGTCAGCGAACTCTGCTCGCAACATCGCAGCAACCCTGTAAACATTTTTTTCCCCCATGGCGCAACAGCCCCTAGTGGGTCTCCTCACTGTCACATTGATACCGTTAGGGCCGACGGAGGAAGCAATTGCCCCAGCGAATAATGGTCAATTCTCTCGCGAATGGTTTTGGTGATAGCTCATCTATCTTACACACTCATTTAGACATTTATTACCAGAAGGTTCGTGACCTTAGTACTAAGGCTTCCGAGCTACTTACAAATGTCCACTCATCTGACTTCCCTGTTATCTGTTTGACTGAAACCTGGCTCAATGATGATAAAAACCTCAAGACTAATCCAGTGTATTTTTGGAAATGTTTCTTATGAGTAAACTAAGACAAAACAATGGTTCACAATGGTTTAGATTATAAACTCCCCATCATTTACTCATAAGTGCCAGGGTTAAAGAAAGAGTAGAGCTATAGCTCTACTCCCCCTCTGGACCTTCGTGGCCTGTAATAGGGAGAGCTTTACCTTTAAATTTTATCGTAAAACGCTAAGAGAAAGGACTAATGAGACATTCGTTTCTTTTGGGATGTTACGCAACGTTTATTGGTATTTACCGACGTTTCGATAAAACCTATCGGTCCCATCTTCAAGAATCAAGAGAGTTTGACCCTTCAGAACGTCATTATGTGGTAAGATACTCAATGTGCCTTTAAAGCCTAGTGGTAACTTTATGTACCGCCAGGTTTAACACTAAAAATTCCGCGTTTCGCGTACCCTGTGTATTCAATCGTTCGGTGTGACTCTTACAAAGAACGACCGTTATTTCTGTACACGGCATTAACCTGTATTTATAATGCAAGCACACTGTGTTCTCTGTGATGTGCGAACAAAATGTAAACAATTAAAACTCAACAGCTCTTCCAAGAAACATCACTCGCCCCCACCAAGTGTCAGTACTGCAACTTGTAAACTGCTTCAGTGCTTCACAACGAAACAGCTAACAGCTCCGCTCGTATAGCAGGCTGTCGACTGACACAACAAGCTGTCCACAGTAATTATCTATTTGCTCCACAAGCACGCAAAACGCAATGTCTTCATGAAGACAGTTCGAAACACTTGACGTAAACAATTTCAAACGGGTCAAAGTCTCTAGAACTGAAGCACTCCACACTCTGGAAACAACTTTCTTGAAACGAAAAAAAGCATAAGACGCAGAAACGCAAATCGACACGACACAAATCTCTTTTAATCGTGGCCCCGAGCGCAGAACAGGATTCCGGCCTTCTTAAAGGAATCAGCACATATGATCCTCCTATCAGCGTCGCAACCTTCATCAAATTATTTATTAATTCCGTACAATTAGGTAATTTATAAAGGTGAATAATTAATTACAGCCGATCCCGGTGGCTGCGCGGTCTAAGGCGTGGGTACGCGGCCGCTCGTTTGCTGGGATTGCGGGTTCGATTCCCGCTGGAGGCATGGATGTCTCTTGTGAGTGTTGTGTGATGTCAGGTAGAGGTCTCTTCGTCGGACTGATCACTCGTCCAGAGGAGTCCTACCGAGTGTGGTGTGTCTGAGTGTGATAGTGAAGCCTCGTAAGGGAAGGCCATGACCCGAATACGGGCCATTTTATTTTTCGAGCAGGCATGGGAGGAGGGGCGTAAAGAAATATCTGGGAGATTGGGGCCCAGTGAATAAAAATGCGTTTTATAATGTGTATGTGGAGTTACGAGGTGTGTATAAGATTTAAACTTTGTCAGCGAACTCTGCTCGCAACATCGCAGCAACCCTGTAAACATTTTTTCCCCCATGGCGCAACAGCCCCTAGTGGGTCTCCTCACTGTCACATTGATACCGTTAGGGCCGACGGAGGAAGCAATTGCCCCAGCGAATAATGGTCAATTCTCTCGCGAATGGTTTTGGTGATAGCTCATCTATCTTACACACTCATTTAGACATTTATTACCAGAAGGTTCGTGACCTTAGTACTAAGGCTTCCGAGCTACTTACAAATGTCCACTCATCTGACTTCCCTGTTATCTGTTTGACTGAAACCTGGCTCAATGATGATAAAAACCTCAAGACTAATCCAGTGTATTTTTGGAAATGTTTCTTCATTCAGGAAAAGTGACAACAATTCAATCGATCTTGATGTTAATGGAAAACATCTCCCCCAGCCACGTGAAGTTGCTGACGCTTTTGCTGACTATTTTAGAAGTGTCTTCAATAACCGCTACCTACGTGACTGTTCTACTGCCTCTCAGTCCTCTGATTGCTTATCTTTAGCATCAGTCTCTTGACTCCCGACGTTTTCAAGGCCATCAAGCGCTTACGACCTTCAAAATCCGTTGCAATTGACAAAATACCTGCATTTATTATAGAGGGTTGTTCGGATATTTATGTGTGTTCTGTCAGGTATTGGACTTGTGCCCCAGGACTTCGTTTATATTGTTTTACTGCATATTTGTTTTATTTTGTGTCTTTAGTGTTTTTTCTTGTGTATTTGTAATGTTTTGTGTTTTATTTGTGCTTTTGTGCTGGCTTTGTAAAATCTCGCCCCCACCGCGATTCGATCCCCGGACCGTCAGGGTCGTAGCGAGTTGCTATACCGACTGAGCTATCGCGGCCTACATAACTGATATGTTATTTACGTTCTATCCGACAAATGTACACTTTTATTTTGTATTATTCATTACATATATTTTATTGAAGATGGTCCAACATGTTTCGAACCTTATATGAGGTTCATCTTCAGGGATATTGTTTTAAATTACACCAGCCCTTCTTCAAAGGTACATGTTAGGTTGTACACTTTACAGTGTTGTCTTTGTTGTCTTGTGGTTACTATATATATATATATATATATATATATATATATCAGGTTGTATG
This sequence comes from Reticulitermes speratus, assembly GCA_021186555.1. Classification (NCBI taxonomy): domain Eukaryota; kingdom Metazoa; phylum Arthropoda; class Insecta; order Blattodea; family Rhinotermitidae; genus Reticulitermes; species Reticulitermes speratus. The sequence goes on from JAJKFL010000010.1 coordinate 22,374,870, forward strand.
TTCGTATGTGGATGTTTGGGACAGAACTACCTTCTAAAACACGTCATTGAAGGGAAAGATAGAAATGACGGGAAGTCGAGGAAGAAGACGTAAGCAGCTACTGGATGACCTTAAGGAAAAGAGAAGATACTGTAAATTGAAAGAGGAAGCACTAGATCGCACTCTGTGGAGAACTCGCTTTGGAAGAGGCTACGGACCTGTCGTAAGACAGACTGCAGAATGAATGAATGAACGAACGAATCTTTGGCAACATCACCCCCTCCAAATGTAGAGGGCACAGGACCCTGGACCTCGCTCAATGTCGTCGTTCCCCTTCCCAAAACAAACAAGAGGCTCATTAAGATCCGAATCGCTTCGCCCGATGTTAAACTGATCTGAAATTTAAAGCTTTCTGTCAACTTCACTTCCAGACAGACTGTACTGCTACACCCCCCTTTCCCCTTACCCTCAAAGCCCTACAAACATGTTTTATATCCCAATGGTTTTCATAGTACATTGTACATCGTTCAGCTGTTCGTGGCTTGTCAGTGCTTGTAGGGATGTACACACATGGTCCAAGCTGAGGGCTAGACGCGGCCCATATTTCTACATGCTAAAACAAACTTCCGCGGCTACGCCATTTTTTCCGGAAACTGTCATGGATCAAGATCTACGGGCCCTTAATACGTAGATTTATTGTCGAAAGTACGAATGTTTCAGACAGTTGGCAAGACTGACCTGTCGAGCGGACAATCACTTCTACTCAAGACCTCTACCCACGCAGTACACAAATGTGCGGATAAACAGCCATATACGGGCCGGGTATTGAACCCTAGATCAGCATGTTCCAGCGGTCAAATACCGTGGGTGCTTTGGAACGAGTGGACGCCGTGAACTGCCGCGGGGGCAGGGGGAGGGGGTTTGGGGGGGGGGGGGGTTGTCTCCTCTCATCAGTGTCCGGATCGGCTTTGGTGGGCACTGGGATAAGGTAAAAAGTTAAGCAATCCCATTACAGGCCTGGACAGGCCCTTAGGGTTCCACGAGGTTGAGGCTCACAGATTTATAGACAATCGTCACACGAAGGTGGTAAGGTTGTCACCCCTACGCACCGGCCGTTTCTACCCCTAGGAATTATTCCTGGTACTCATTTCTGTTAGAGGCTGAGTCGACCCCAGGGCCATAGTGCGACCGAAACGATTATGCCAATGAAAAATTCCAATGACACCATCGGGAATCGAACCCGCGACCTTCCGGTTTGTAGCGCAACGCCTCAACCAGCTGCGCCACCGCGTGTATTTATGTGTTTTGTGTGGATCTCAGAACAAACAGCGATTATTTCACTGTACAACATTAACTGACTGGTTTGTATAACTGAGACGGAGTGTGTTTACTGCGCGGTACGAACTGTATTTATATGTTTTGTGTGGATCTCAGAACAAACAGCGATTATTTCACTGTACAACATTAACTGACTGGTTTGTATAACTGAGACGGAGTGTGTTTACTGCGCGGTACGGACTGTATTTATGTTTTGTGTGGATCTCAGAACAAACAGCGATTATTTCACTGTACAGCATTAACTGACTGGTTTGTATAACTGAGACGGAGTGTGTTTACTGCGCGGTACGAACTGTATTTATATGTTTTGTGTGGATCTCAGAACAAACAGCGATTATTTCACTGTACAACATTAACTGACTGGTTTGTATAACTGAGACGGAGTGTGTTTACTGCGCGGTACGGACTGTATTTATGTTTTGTGTGGATCTCAGAACAAACAGCGATTATTTCACTGTACAGCATTAACTGACTGGTTTGTATAACTGAGACGGAGTGTGTTTACTGCGCGGTACGAACTGTATTTATATGTTTTGTGTGGATCTCAGAACAAACAGCGATTATTTCACTGTACAACATTAACTGACTGGTTTGTATAACTGAGACGGAGTGTGTTTACTGCGCGGTACGAACTGTATTTATATGTTTTGTGTGGATCTCAGAACAAACAGCGATTATTTCACTGTACAACATTAACTGACTGGTTTGTATAACTGAGACGGTGTTTACTGCGCGGTACGGACTGTATTTATGTTTTGTGTGGATCTCAGAACAAACAGCGATTATTTCACTGTACAGCATTAACTGACTGGTTTGTATAACTGAGACGGAGTGTGTTTACTGCGCGGTACGGACTGTATTTATGTTTTGTGTGGATCTCAGAACAAACAGCGATTATTTCACTGTACAGCATTAACTGACTGGTTTGTATAACTGAGACGGAGTGTGTTTACTGCGCGGTACGGACTGTATTTATGTTTTGTGTGGATCTCAGAACAAACAGCGATTATTTCACTGTACAACATTAACTGACTGGTTTGTATAACTGAGACGGTGTTTACTGCGCGGTACGGACTGTATTTATGTTTTGTGTGGATCTCAGAACAAACAGCGATTATTTCACTGTACAGCATTAACTGACTGGTTTGTATAACTGAGACGGAGTGTGTTTACTGCGCGGTACGGACTGTATTTATGTTTTGTGTGGATCTCAGAACAAACAGCGATTATTTCACTGTACAGCATTAACTGACTGGTTTGTATAACTGAGACGGAGTGTGTTTACTGCGCGGTACGGACTGTATTTATGTGTTTTGTGTGGATCTCAGAACAAACAGCGATTATTTCACTGTACAACATTAACTGACTGGTTTGTATAACTGAGACGGAGTGTGTTTACTGCGCGGTACGGACTGTATTTATGTGTTTTGTGTGGATCTCAGAACAAACAGCGATTATTTCACTGTACAGCATTAACTGACTGGTTTGTATAACTGAGACGGAGTGTGTTTACTGCGCGGTACGGACTGAATCTTTGAATATAAGTCATTAATCTTAGTCTTCGATGGGCTCAGTACAAAGCCATGAACACAAAGGAGTGGAGGTAGAGCTCCACGCATTTTTAACTTCGGTACTAGTTTGAAGCTAACAGTAATTTTCACGACCAGGATGCCTTACTTCCAAATGGTCCCTAACATACATTATATTGGTGGTTGGGCTGGTCTGAACACTTCACGCAAGACATAAATATCATGCCTCTGCAGGAAATCTAATCACAATTCTTCCCAGTCACTACACCGACTGAGCTACGCCGACTTCTCAACAGGTCTAATGCGTCCTGTCCTTATTTGCTTCCTGATTAGCCATGCATTTTTTTTTTTTTGCTCGTAACAAGGCTTGCGTCAGGCTTGAGGCAAGCCTGACGAGTTCTACCAGTGTAACCAACCATGGCACACTTAAAATTCCGACTGTAATATTCTGATCGTGACGGTGTCATTACTCTTCGTTAAGTTGTTCATAAATTATACGAGTCTGGTGGTTTCAATTAAAAAAAAACGAACCATCAGGGGTGATAAAAGTTTATGGTCCGCAGTTCCGTACATGGATAGAGGGCCATATTTGACGTAGTACCATGTAGTCACCTCACGTGTTACAATAGCTCACATCACGTCCTGCAGTGACTTGCCTTATTTAAGACTTGCCGAAGACAAAAGGTGTGAATGTGTGGGCGGACATGTTTCATATGCAGTGAACACACCTTAAGAGACTGGCTATGTAGTCACGATATTCTAACCCTGGATCTCATAACAAACAGCGATTATTTCACTGTACAACATTAACTGACTGGTTTGTATAACTGAGACGGAGTGTGTTTACTGCGCGGTACGGACTGTATTTATGTGTTTTGTGTGGATCTCATAACAAACAGCGATTATTTCACTGTACAACATTAACTGACTGGTTTGTATAACTGAGACGGAGTTTGTTTACTGCGCGGTACGGACTGTATTTATGTGTTTTGTGTGGATCTCATAACAAACAGCGATTATTTCACTGTACAACATTAACTGACTGGTTTGTATAACTGAGACGGAGTGTGTTTACTGCGCGGTACGGACTGTATTTATGTGTTTTGTGTGGATCTCAGAACAAACCGCGATTATTTCACTGTACAACATTAACTGACTGGTTTGTATAACTGAGACGGAGTGTGTTTACTGCGCGGTACGGACTGTATTTATGTGTTTTGTGTGGATCTCAGAACAAACAGCGATTATTTCACTGTACAACATTAACTGACTGGTTTGTATAACTGAGACGGAGTGTGTTTACTGCGCGGTACGGACTGTATTTATGTGTTTTGTGTGGATCTCAGAACAAACAGCGATTATTTCACTGTACAGCATTAACTGACTGGTTTGTATAACTGAGACGGAGTGTGTTTACTGCGCGGTACGGACTGTATTTATGTGTTTTGTGTGGATCTCAGAACAAACAGCGATTATTTCACTGTACAACATTAACTGACTGGTTTGTATAACTGAGACGGAGTGTGTTTACTGCGCGGTACGGACTGTATTTATGTGTTTTGTGTGGATCTGAGAACAAACAGCGATTATTTCACTGTACAACATTAACTGACTGGTTTGTATAACTGAGACGGAGTGTGTTTACTGCGCGGTACGGACTGTATTTATGTGTTTTGTGTGGATCTCAGAACAAACAGCGATTATTTCACTGTACAACATTAACTGACTGATTTGTATAACTGAGACGGAGTGTGTTTACTGCGCGGTACGGACTGTATTTATGTGTTTTGTGTGGATCTCAGAACAAACAGCGATTATTTCACTGTACAGCATTAACTGACTGGTTTGTATAACTGAGACGGAGTGTGTTTACTGCGCGGTACGGACTGTATTTATGTGTTTTGTGTGGATCTCAGAACAAACAGCGATTATTTCACTGTACAACATTAACTGACTGGTTTGTATAACTGAGACGGAGTGTGTTTACTGCGCGGTACGGACTGTATTTATGTGTTTTGTGTGGATCTGAGAACAAACAGCGATTATTTCACTGTACAACATTAACTGACTGGTTTGTATAACTGAGACGGAGTGTGTTTACTGCGCGGTACGGACTGTATTTATGTGTTTTGTGTGGATCTGAGAACAAACAGCGATTATTTCACTGTACAACATTAACTGACTGGTTTGTATAACTGAGACGGAGTGTGTTTACTGCGCGGTACGGACTGTATTTATGTGTTTTGTGTGGATCTCAGAACAAACAGCGATTATTTCACTGTACAGCATTAACTGACTGGTTTGTATAACTGAGACGGAGTGTGTTTACTGCGCGGTACGGACTGTATTTATGTGTTTTGTGTGGATCTCAGAACAAACAGCGATTATTTCACTGTACAACATTAACTGACTGGTTTGTATAACTGAGACGGAGTGTGTTTACTGCGCGGTACGAACTGAGTGTTTATATGTACACACCTAAAGCCCAGTGGTTACTATACGTACCGCCAGGTTTAACATTCAACAGTTCTACGTTCTGCCCACACATATCTCATTACTATAGATTTTTTTTGTAAGGCCTCTGGTTTTAGTGAGGACCGAAACATATGTAGCGGTGAACTTGTAAATAAAGAGAAGTGAAAGTGAAAAAGTGCATTTAATTGGTTCGTGGACAGTGAATTCTGCGAGTATGTCACATTTCTCATGGTTTCTACATGCTCTGCCCATCCCATACTCTTTATAATATCCGACACGAATCAAAACAAAGTAGTAAAATAAAACATTTGTATCACACAAAGGACGTCTATGGAAGTAACCTGAAGCACTCACACTTGTAAGGCAGTGCCCTTTACGAACCCTGTAATTCCTAATCAGGGTCACAGTGGAGGCCCACAGGTACGGCCCACCCAAGTACCACGCAGCCCACACACAAAGATGACACCAGCAACTAATTCCGTCAACCGTATTCACCGCCACGCCACCTGACACATTCCGTAACTGTTGTCAACAGGATTGTGAACTGCGCCGTGTTAAAAGCGGGCGAATTGACAGCATTGATTTAAGGCTGCCGCCGGGATGTTGATGAGATCTGCTCTCTGCTGGGATGTTACGCGGCGTCGTGTGGTAAATGTTTACCGACGTTTCGGGACGTGTCGTTGATCCGTGAGGATGGGACCGACACGTTGTCCCGAAACGTCGGTAAACAATTATTACACGACGCCGCGTATTATCCCAGAAGAGCGCAGATCTCAAATATACAGCAGTTCAATGCACTGAAGAACTGCTGTGTTTGGACCCTCTGAACCACGGAAATCGTCTGAACTACATACAAGTACACAAACTCAGTACGTACCTCACAGCAAACACACAGCGTCTGCATTACAAAGACACGACGAGTAATGTTTTTTTTTTAGGGAAATAATTCCTGTTTACGGTCAGAAGAGTAAGAAACAGTTTTCGTCAAAATTTCGCCCCCAAACGCAGGTCCCCCCCCACACCTTATCAAAATTTCGTCACAATGCTGCCCTCCAAACACAAAACTCAGCCCCATGCCCAACTTCTCCCCTCTGCTGCATACTCCCATCACGCTACCCTCCTCCACTTCCCAATACTCCACCTTGTTTCCAGCCTACCTTTCGCAGAAGGACGAGCGGGAACTCCCCAACATTCAGAGCAGTAAATTTGGTTCTCCCCATACTAGTAGTAGTAGCAGCAGCAACAGTAGTAGTAGTAGTAGTAGTAGTAGTAGTAGTAGTAGTGCCTCTCACTACCCACCGCTTCTCTGTCTGTCTGTCTGTCTCTCTCTAGTACAGTCTTCTAATATTAAAGCACGTGGTACACACAGGTACAAATACAACTGACGTTTAAAAGGATAATACGAATATCATCACGCTACACAGCTTCGTGGTGGGCCGCGATAGCTCAGTCGGTATAGCGACTCGCTACGTGCTGGACGGTCCGGGGATCGAATCCCGGTGAGGGCGAGATTTTAAGCACTCGTCCAGACCGGCCCTGGGGCCTAACCAGCCTCCTGTACAATGGGTACCGGGTCATTCACGGGGGTAAAGTGGCCGGGGCGTGGCGTTGACCACCCACCCCCATCTAGCGCCGAGGTTAAAGAAAGAGTAGAGCTATACCTCTACTCCCCGTCTGATCCTTCATGGCCTGTTGTACGGTGACCTTTACCTTTACACAGCGTCGTGTTCAACAGCAGACTTTCAGACGAGTTACCGACAAAGCGGTAAGCACTGATCCAGAAATTCCATTAATTTTACGGAAACCAAATGTTCATTACCGTGTTCACAACAGCCCGCCATTTGTCTGTATCCTAAGCCACATAATTCAGTCCACATCCTCACTCACCATCTAACATCTACATTAACAATATTCCACCAACCACGCTGTTTCTCCAAGCAGCCTCTTGCCCTCAATATTTCAAACAAATTCTGTACCCATTTATCGCTCCGTCCATGTGTGTGATATCCACACAGGTCCGGTCCATCTCATCATCCTTGTATCACTGTGCTTATACAGGGTATACACAAAAGAATGGTGCGGTATCAATTGTATTCACCTTTAAAACCGCACCATTCTTTTGTGTATGCCCTGTACTTTGAGAGGTTACGAAATTCATTTCTATGTAATTTTCTCCAGTTCGTCATTTCATCTCTTTCACGTCTACATAACGTTCTCCAGCAACCTGTTCTCAAATATCTTCAACCTCTCGCTGAGTGACCAAGCTTCCTAACAACACAAAACAAGTAACTTACATTTTCACGCCAAAATCTGGAACAGAATTGTAACCAGCATTGCCCGAATTCAATTTCCTCGCATATCGAACGCTGATCCTTATCTTACGAGTAACGCCGAAAAATCTTGGAAGCCAAAGCCAAATTACGGTTAGTTGTTGTGAGGTAAAGGTCACCCTAAAACAAGCCATGAAGGCCCAGAGGGGGAGTAGAGGTATAGCTCTACTCTTTCTTTAACCTCAGCACTAGATGGGGTGGGTGTTCAAAACCACGCTCCGGCCGCTTTACCCTCGGGAATGACCCGGTACCCATTGTACAGGAGGCTGGGTGGGCCCCAGGGCCGGTATGGACGGGTAAGGGAAATCTCGCCCCTACCGGGATTCGATCCCCGGACCGTACAGCCCGTAGCGAGTGGATATACCGACTGAGCTATACCGGCCCACCATTAGACGTTGTAGCTGTCTATATGCTGCCGCCCACGAGACATCGAGACAGTCTTCTGCCGCACATATCAGTGTATATCTGCTGAAGAACAGGACCTCATTTGAAGGCCGGGTAATCAAATTATGTTATATAACAACGAGATTGCTTAAAGGCAGCAATTCGCTCTATATACGTCAAGTGTATATTTGCAGACGACTGAGCGAACTAAATACAGAATTCCTCATCGCTAAAAGCGACAACCACGACTGGATGGAACTATAAGCCATTCTGTAGGTATCATTTGAAGCCTCTGAAACCAAGTGGTTACTATATGTACCACCAGATTGAACATTCAAAATTGTATGTTCTGCCGACACAGTGTATTTATGTGTTTTGTGTGGATCTCAGAACAAACAGCGATTATTTCACTGTACAGCATTAACTGACTGGTTTGTATAACTGAGACGGAGTGTGTTTACTGCGCGGTACGGACTGTATGTATGTGTTTTGTGTGGATCTCAGAACAAACAGCGATTATTTCACTGTACAGCATTAACTGACTGGTTTGTATAACTGAGACAGAGTGTGTTTACTGCGCGGTACGGACTGGATCTTTATATGTACACACCTAAAGCCTAGTGGTTACTATATGTACCGCCATGTTTAACATTCTCAAATTCTACGTTCTGCCCACACAGTGTATTTGTGTGTTTTGTGTGGATCTCAGAACAAACAGCGATTATTTCACTGTACAACATTAACTGACTGGTTTGTATACCTGAGACGGAGTGTGTTTACTGCGCGGTACGGACTGTATTTATGTGTTTTGTGTGGATCTCAGAACAAACAGCGATTATTTCACTGTACAACATTAACTGACTGGTTTGTATAACTGAGACGGAGTGTGTTTACTGCGCGGTACTAGCTGAGTCTTTATATATAATTCAGGTCCATCTTGGTTTTTCAAGCGCTTATAATTAACTGCATACTTCTCTTGCTTGCACCAACTGACTCCCTTTCTAAGAGATTCTCCCCACCAAAATACGACGCAAAAATTTGTTTCTCCTATCCAGGCATTATGCCAAACCCACCACACACTCCCTAATTCAGCAAAATTAATAATAATAATAATAATAATAATAATAATCTACAAATGGTGAAACTCTTCATAATGTATGTACATGTAGCAGTTGTACTTCAAGGCCCCGGTAATTCCGAAAATACATAATGACAAAGACTATTACAATCCCAGAAACGCTGTAAATTAATTCACGTCTCATTCATCATGATAATAATAGGGGATACGAAAGGAAACTAAGAGCTGGAATTAGGAACAAGAATTACAGCAAAGTTACAGGAATTTTGGGGCCATTGGTATAAAGTCGGGACCCACCCCCACCAAGAGGTCCGTGGCTCACAGGTTGTAAACAACTTCTATAGACTACGAAATATATGCCAGTCTCCAAAACACATACTTTATAACACAAAGGCAATAGAAACCGCCGCGACTAACCCAATAAAATCTGTGGTCTTCTGGGTAATTACACGGCGTCTTGTGATAATTATTTACCGACGTTGTGACCTTGTACCCACCCCCTCTCTCATCCTATTGGCTGTCGTCACATCGCACGTTTCCCCACCCCGCTATGCTGTCCAGTTTCTTCGTTACAGGTCTTCTCTCCTACTTGGAATCTTGACTCGTGAAGATGGGACCGATACTTTGTCCCGAAACGTCGTTAAATAATTACCACACGACGCCGTGTAATTACCCAGAAGACTACAGATTTCATCAACATCGCGGCGGAAGCCTCAAATCAACCCAATAAAATGTTATAAGCCATTCAAGTTACACTGACTTTGTAAAAGCCACCCTTAAATACTAAAATGGATACCCCTATTAGGAGCAGATGGGGGTTCCACTCTAATCCAACAAATGCTGTATGCTCAGTCGAGGGGTTCGGTTTGTCGAACAAAACTGAAGCACCGTATCGCATGGCGCAGTGATCGCTGCTCTAAACGGCGATTAATCGCCCCATTCAGGTAATACCGTGTCCAGTTACCTGGACAGCATGTGACTTAAGAGGGCGTTACGGTTACCCACGTGCCACAAGCACTTATAGTGAAACAGAACGCGATGTAGAGCATACTAGAGACTGTAACTTAACTACAGTCGAACTCGTTATAACGTCATGAAAAGGACTGAATATTTTGTATCGTTATAAACGGGTTTTGTTATAACCGAGGAGTATAATGTTATGGTTAACAGCGAGGAATTAATTGGTACCACAGAATATGTGACGTTATAGACGGGGTGTCGTATAAACCGATGTCGTTATAACAGGTTTAGACTGTAAGTTGTTTTAGGAATACTTTGTCCTGCCCATCTCTTTATCCTGTAATTGAACTCTCGACTACACCCCTGAAGATGACACTATAAGTGCCGAAACATATGTAGGGACAAAAAAACACTAAAATAGTGTAGTGCATTTGTTGGAATAAAATAATTAATTAATTATTATAATGCACGGTATATATAATATAAAGTTCGTTAATGCCCAACAAACAAAATTAGTATACCACAAGGACATCAAAGGGATACTTCATAAAACTAACGCATCCATATGGTTCAATAACACCAAATTAACACCAAAATAAGATAAGTGATATTAAGTGATAGTGAATTTATGTTTTGAAAGTGAAATGGATGCGTTTGAAAACTGTGAACTCTCGACGACACCCCTGAAGATGGCACAAGGAGTGCCGAAACGTATGTAGGGACAAGTAAACACTAAAATAGTGTAGTGCATTTGTTGGAATAAAATAATTAATTAACAGAAATACATTTGAATTATAAAAGTCTCTTGCTTTAAATAAGATAAAATTAATTAAGTAATTAATGTATAAATAATCTGAAAAGCATTAAGGGATGAAAGTTTATTCTTAATAAAATCGAAACTCTTTCTGAAGGCACAAAATACACTAAATGATTGACGAATCTCATGCCATAAACGACAAAAGCAAATCAACGTCACGTAATGAAACACAGACCTAGACTGAGCTGACAGTGATCTATGCAATAGCAAGAGAGTGGGGAAAGCCGACTAGCCAGGCACGTGGTCTAATCACGATTCGTCGGAGTCAGTCACGAAACGTCGAAACAATGATATTAAATTGGTGATAAAGAAATGTTGAAATCTCGAATATAGAGGTTCACTAACTTCCAGACTCCACTGCACTTGCGCAGTTTCAAGCATCTCTTATCCTCTCTACGTAACTTGTGCTTTTTGACACAAGACTCCCCCACGGATAAGGCGTCCGTGGCGTGAAGCTGACCACTCACTTCCAGCCAATGCCGAGGTTAAGTATGTATGGAGCTATACCTCCACTCCCCTTATGGCGTGAACAGGGGCAACTTTACAGATTTTCTACCATACTAGACTTCCTGTCTCGAAACTTCCTGGACTATCCCAACCACGAAGCAGGAGGCAATATACAGAGGGGATGTCCAACGGGAAGGCGTGGTGACGTAACTGCCCTTCCGGTCATTCATCCGGAGCTCGCTTCTCATCACCACATCTGCTGATCCACGTCAGTGACATCAGCACTTCCGTCGATAATCTCCAGCTAGGCAGGCAACGAGTTGCATCCGTTCGGACTTTACACGAAGCATTATTTGTACACTGGTTCGGTCTGCAACAGGCTCTGGAATTCACCTACATAGGAAAAGGCCCCGGGTAGGTAAGGGTTCTTAAGAACACGGTATGGATAACAGGGTCACATACAGCTCAGGGGATTTGTGGGTCTTGGAGCGGTGTTGAACCACTTCAAATCTTCTGGGATGTTACGTCGCGTCGAGTGATATTACCGACGTTTCGAGGCACCGCAGCTCCTCCCATCTTCAGGGTCAATCACTCCCTCCAAGCACACACTTCTTTAAGACGTCATGGCGACGCAAGTCATTAACAATATTGTGAGGCTGACAGAAGCGTCAGGTGGTTCAAATCAACCGACGTTTCGAGGTACCGCAGCTCCTCCATCTTCAGGGTCAATCACTCCCTCCAAGCACACACTTCTTTAAGACGTCATGGCGACGCAAGTCATTAACAATATTGTGAGGCTGACAGAAGCGTCAGGTGGTTCAAATCAAACGACGTTTCGGAGGCTGACTACGTTTCCAAGAGCTATTTTACCAGTAGGCAGGGCGTAACTTCCAGAAGACCTGAATCTTCAGTTTTTTTTTTTGGTTAGCTGGTGGCCTATTAAAAAGTGAACCCAGGTCTTTGACCCATGCAGATGGCTACGAAACGTCAAACACAAGTGACCAATACACAGTTACAGCAGATGTAAACTTGTATGATCTCCTCTATTGCGTATAGCACGCTGGATGTATCAGAGGTCTAAAGGTAAATACTGCAATACTGACTAAACACAACTGTGCAGAGGTTACGTAAGTTCAATGAATGGCCGTGCCATGGCTCAGGCGGTTAGTCGCCGGCCTCTCACCGCGGAGGCCCGGGTTCGATACTGGGTCAGTCCACGTGGGAATTGTGGTGGACAAAGTGGCACTGGGACAGGTTTTTTTCCCGAGCACTTCGGTTTTCCCCTGTCAATTTCATTCCACCGATGCTCCATTAAAAGCAAAAGCAGAAAAAAACATCTTCATCTTCTTCATCACAGGTTGCACAATAAGCCTTAAGGATGCGGTGCGTCCGTAGCATCTGCTGCGGGGCCCTTCAATAAAAAAAACCTTCAATGAACAGTACTTAACAACATGCAATACAACATCCACCACTTCTTTTCACAAGACATACCCCCTTCTGCATTCTTGTAATTAGACCTGATGATGGCTACTCATTTTTAGCCGAAACATGTAGCCTTATTCTTCCTGAATATAATGTTGTGTTGAATAATTGCAACATTCATCTGTATTTAATAATGGCACGGAGATGTGCCACCTTAAACTAAAACAGATGACAATCACTCGGCGACTAATTCCCCTGCTGCAATCACAACCGGTGTACGTTCGTCAGTCACGGAATTAAGCGCATTATTTGCTTACCTACCTCACTCTTAAATCCTACACAAAATTACGTTAAATTATTATGTCACCAGCCTTGCTCTAGCAAGACATTACACATTTCCACGCAGACTGTACCGGTGTAAACTTACAGACGAAGCACATTATGGACTAACTCAGTCTGACGTAGGGGATTGGAGAATACACAAATCAGACTCTTCCCAGCGGGAACACTTCTGTATACAGAGCACGTACTTCAGACTTCAAGACACCGCGACTATTTCATGACAGAAACATCAGTTTAGAACATCTTATACATGGCACAGTCTGAACAGGCTGCATGTCCGTCGAAACGTCTGAAGCCACTAGCACATTACAGAAACTAAAACCGAAATGGACAGGCATACATAATATAATAATTACATAATAACCATGGCTCAACAGCCCTATATGGGCTCGGGCCTCCTCTTTCCAAGGTTACTAAGTCGTGTGCATTCGTGGCAGTTGGTGACTGGCCAATTGGCTGTTCTATCGATCCTGATGTGTCCGCCAGAGCCATCTGGCAGGCAGTCAGGAGACTTGGGTGAGAAATGGAGGTTTTGAATTTAGCTTACGTAACATTTTTATTCATGCCCGTAAGGTTCTTTTACATGCCGTAAATCTACGACATGGGACCGACGGCTTTACTTCCCCTCCGAAGGAAGTGGTGCTCCGGATTTTTATCATCCTTAAAAATCCATCGACCTCGGTCGGGATCGAACCCGCGAACCTTGGGTCCAGTGGCGAGCACGCTAACCACTAGACCACCGAGGGCGACATACATGAAATGTGCAAAATAAACACCAATAGTCACATGGATGAAAATAACATGAAAATGAATTGTCACTTATTCTTTCAGGCACTTTGGAGACCAACCGTTCACACATGAGAGGCGCATACAGAGAGGTGTGGTGGGGAAACCTGAGAGAAAGAGACAACTTGGAAGACGTAGGCGTAGATGGAAGGATAATATTAAAAAGGATCTCAAAGAACTCGATTGTGAATTGAAGTGATCTGGCTCAGGATTGCGACAGGTGGCGGGCTGATCTTGTGAATGGGGAAATGAAGCTTCGAGTTCCATAAAATGCGGGTAATTTCTTGACCAGCTAAGGTACTACCAGCTATTCCAAGAAGGGCTCTGCTCCATGGAGTTAGACCTGCCACTCTGCTCCATGGAGTTAGACCTGCCACTCTGCTCCATGGAGTTAGACCTGCCACTCTGCTCCATGGAGTTAGACCTGCCACTCTGCTCCATGGAGTTGGACCTGCCACTCTGCTCCATGGAGTTAGACCTGCCACTCTGCTCCATGGAGTTAGACCTGCCACTCTGCTCTGTGGAGTTAGACCTGCCACTCTGCTCCGTGGAGTTAGACCTGCCACTCTGCTCCATGGAGTTAGACCTGCCACTCTGCTCCGTGGAGTTAGACCTGCCACTCTGCTCTGTGGAGTTAGACCTGCCACTCTGCTCCGTGGAGTTAGACCTGCCACTCTGCTCCATGGAGTTAGACCTGCCACTCTGCTCCATGGAGTTAGACCTGCCACTCTGCTCTGTGGAGTTAGACCTGCCACTCTGCTCCGTGGAGTTAGACCTGCCACTCTGCTCCATGGAGTTAGACCTGCCACTCTGCTCCATGGAGTTAGACCTGCCACTCTGCTCCATGGAGTTAGACCTGCCACTCTGCTCTGTGTAGTTAGACCTGCCACTCTGCTCCATGGAGTTAGACCTGCCACTCTGCTCCATGGAGTTAGACCTGCCACTCTGCTCCATGGAGTTAGACCTGCCACTCTGCTCTGTGAAGTTAGATCAGCCACACACTTGTGCCCCCTCCAAGGAAAAAATCCCAACCCTCCAATCTGTAGCCAATTTCTTCATTCATAGTTATCCCAGTTAGGACAAACACAAAAAAAAAACAATTGCCCAGCTGACCCCTCACACTACAGCACATTAACGCCCCCCCCCCCGCCCCCCAGAAAAAAGCACACAAGTAAATCATTACAGCCACACTAACCAGCTGAGCGATTTTCGTCAAATGCCAGTCCTTACAGCCAACCCCTAAACCTTGCTACTGACTGCAACCGGTGCTCACTTAAAGGCACGATACAGTCACTTAACGACAGGGTTTCAATCTCTCGGCAGAGACAGAGTTCTCTGTCATCGTCAAAGCGCTCGGAATGTCTCTCGGAGCCATCCCAACTCTTATCCAGTGAGTATCCGCAGCTTTTCCTCTGGGAGGAAAAGCGGCCGGGGTGTGAAGCTGACCAGTCATCTACAACTAATACCGATGTTAAGAATGAATGAAGCTCCACTACTTCCTGCGTCTTCTTGGCGTGACGTTTAATTACGCACTCTTGTTGACGTTCCCAGAGCTTTAATTTGTGTAGGTCAGCTGAACCATAAATATACAGGGTGGTGTCAAAATAAGGTGACACTAGATGACACAACATGTTAAGTACTGACGTCAGTGCGAAGTGACTCTGCGAAACCCTGTATAAGCATACAGAACGAAGATTAGCAAGTGTTAAAAGACAATCCTGAGTTGGCGTTTTCCGGGTTCCGAAGGATTTCAAGAACACGATAAAAAAATGGGCATCCCGTATTCGTAGATGTGGAGGTATCGCATCACAAGTACTTCACGTGTCAAGTTACGATTAATCGATCCTATTCGCCGATGGGTCACGCATTTTTTACGACGGTAAATACTAAGGTTACGACATTATTAGTTCTGACGCCGGGCGGTTTGGTGCCAATAAAAATTTATTCGCTACAAGATGGTACCTTCAAAATTATTTGTGAATACACACAAGAGTTTGGCCCATCCTGGTGGCCGTGCGGTCTAAGGCGTGGGTCTGCGGCCGCTCGCTTGCTGGGATTGCGGGTTCGAATCCCGTCGGCGGCATGGATGTCTGTCTCTTTTGAGTGTTGTGTGTTGTCAGGTAGAGGTCTCTGCGACGGGCTGGTCACTCGTCCAGAGGAGTCCTACCGAGTGTGTGTGTGTGTCTGTGTGTGATCGTGAAGCCTCAAAAATGAGGAGGCCTAGGCCCCCAAGGGGCTGTCGAGCCAAAAAAAACATGCAAGTGTTAAATCTTTTCACTGCAAAATTATTTTAAACCAACTGTACTAAATGATGACGTTTCTGAGAAAGAAGGCGACGCTGTCTGTATATAGCGCCAATGTCAGACGGCTGACAGTGGAATGATAATGACAGTGACAGAACTTCGTGAGACAGTTTGCACATCAACATTCTAATTTTTTAAAGCGTCAATTATTCTTATCGACACCTATTGAGTGAAAGAGTTTAAAAAAGCAATTTAAATGTACCAAAATTGAATTACCACAAATACTAGGTAAAGCAATCCCATTACAGACCTGGACAGGCCCTTAGGGTTCCAGCAGGTTGAGGTTCCCAGATTTCTAGACAATCAGCACATGAAGGTGGTAAGGTTGTCAGCCCTACGCACCGGCTGCCTTTACCCCCCCAGGAAATACTCCTGGTACTAATTTCTGTTAGAAGCTGAGTCGACCCCAGGGCCATAGTGCGGCCGGAAGGATTATGTCAATGAAAAATTCCAATGACACAATACGTAATCGAACCCGCGACCTTCCGGCTCGTAGCGGAGTAAAAAAATACGGTAGAACCAACAGGCCACAGATGACAATATAATACGACGCATGCGCTCTGCATGCTGGATAACTAAGGCTACAGACACACACTTAGAATATGTAATACTTATTGGTTTTACACGGCGACAGTGGTTACGCGAACGCGCCTCAATGTTACGTTATACGTACACTGCCTGTCTTACCGAACGTTAAACAGAGTGGTAAGTAAAAGTAACGACTGTTTTAAACAGCTGAAGCTCTACAACGCACGAGTACACTCAACTGGAGGCTCGGATCTTATTGTGTTCTCGCCATAACGGAAACTCAAGACGTACACAAAACCCTGCCTACTTCTCCCTCTCTCTAAGTCTGTTCTGTTTTCTCTTTGGGCGGAACTCCCTCTCAAGACTCACAGCAAAAAGGTTATGTCTTGTCTTGGGCACAAAAACTCTCCACTGCTTGCCTTACACCAGCTGCCACACAGACTACAGCGTATCATTTCTCGCCGGACTGTATAGACGCCAACGCTGCTACTACTGACTCCAGTACCCCAGGCTTTTCGTCAGCTCTTACAGGCAATACTAGAGATAATGCCCCAATTTTTCACTTCATTCCTTCAAATCCATCCCTTAATTACGCGTTTATATACATATCACGACATGGGTGTTCGATTCCCGACAAGGGCAACAATTTCCTCTTCTCCAAAAGGCCACACCGGTTCTGTGGCCTCACGCATGGGTACCGGGGTTCTTTCTCTCGGGGTAAAACGGCCGGGGAGTGAATCTGAGTACTCACCTTCATCCAGTGCCGAGGTTAAGAATGAATGGAGCAATACCTCCACTCCCCCTATATGCCTTCATGTAGTGGACAGGGACAGCTTTATCTTTATGACATTGACATGTCGTTAGTGACTCAAAGACATATCCCTCATTCATTCATTCTATAGTCTGTCTTACGACAGGTCCGTAGTCTCTTCCAAAGCGAGTTCTCCATACAGTGCGATCTAGTGCTTCCTCTTTCAATTTCCAGTATCTTCTCTTTTCTTTAAGGTCATCCAGTAGCTGCTTACGTCTTCTCCCTCGTCTTCCAGTCATTTCTATCCTTCCCTCTAACTTTCCTTCAATCACATGTTTCAGAAGGCAGTTCCTACGCAAGATGTGACCAATCCAGTTAGCCTTTCTTCTTTTTATTGTATGTACGATATTCGTCTCCTCCTTCACTCTATGTAATACTTCTTCATTTCTCACACGATCGGTCCAACTGATCTTCTCCATTCTTCTCCAGCACCACAGCCTTATCCTTACTTTTATTTGGCAGGTACCTGGTTCGAAACCTACCAAGATATGGACTACATTGACCTAAGTTCCTTTTCCTTCAGCTTCACCATATTAACGGAGACTCCCATCTCCAAACATGGCACGAACATCTCCATTAGAGTGCACATGCACTCAACACTCATTTATCTTACAACAGTTAATTTATACAACAAACTAAATGCACTTACCATATACCCAATATTACAGTTTTCCATTACTCCTACATGTTTCGGCATACAATTCTGCCATCATCAGGGAATTCACAAAAATTGTAGTTGTAAATTATCCTTGCCTGTTGAGCATTTACCCCCTAATGAACTCTAATGAAAACTGTAATATTACACGTATACACAAATACAGTCTAACTCGGTTATAATGTCATGAAAGGGACCGAATATTTTGTGTCGTTATAAACGAGTGTCGTTATAACCGAGGACTATAATGTTATGGTTAACAGTGACGAATTAATTGGTACCACAGAATATCTGACTTTATAGACGAAGTGTCGCATAAACCGATGTCGTTATAACCGGGTTCGACTGTATATATCATAAGTGCATTTAACTGGTTTTATAAATGGAACAATTTCATTTAAATGCACGGAATTGATAATTTCAAGGTGGTACCCACGGTATATAACAAGCAATAAGTATTACATAATCTCAGTGTGTGTCTGCAGCCTTAGTTATCCGGCATGCAAAGCGCATGCGCCGTATTATATTGTCATCTGTGGCCTGTCTGGCTCTACCATATTTTTCCACATTATCTCATAAACGGCACGATTTTAGGAAAAAAGTTATTGAACATAAAATGTGTGTTTTGATTTTCTCTACAACTTTTGTCTGAAACATTTCGCATTCTAAGAAGAATTCAGCAAGATATTATCATACATGTACATAGGTCTTTATGTAAAGTACCGTTATTGTTGTCAGATTTTAATAAAACTTAAATATTCTCTACAGGTTTTCGAAAAATACTTAAAAATCAAATTTCATGAAAATCCGTAACGTGAGAGCCGAGTTGTTTCATGCGGACGGACAGACAACGAAGGTAATAGTCGCTTTTCGCAATTTTGCGAAAGCCCCTGCAAAGTACGGGTAATATTCTGCAGAGCACTTACCCACACGTGGCAAACAAAGACGCCGCCATTCTACACAACAGCGAGTGCGCGATGGAACGCTATTTAAGAACAAGTGGATGTTGTCAAGCTGCACGATCTGCCCTCCATACATTTACTTAACCCTCATTACATTTACATAACCTGACCCATATAGCGGTTTGTGCAAAACGCTACAGCGAGAACCATCACGAGGCATCAATGCAATGCACGCATTCCTGACTTCGGCAACAAATGAGATTACAAGACAGCTTCACGCTCCAGCCGCTTTAACGCACGATGAAAATGTCCACAGCAGTCGGAGCCAGATTGAATTTCACTGCTGGAAAACCACAAATAGTTAATACATTCATATGGAAAGTGGAAGGAAGGTTTCAGTTTACTGATAGTGGCCAACCACGCACGTATTCAAATAGAACAGTGCTTCCAAATGAGACGCATCGGTTTTAGCGTTCTAAATGGAACGAACGCTGATTTCAGTTGGAAATAAACAGGGGAACCCAGAATGTGGGCCGCATGTGACAAATTCATTACAATAACAAACAACCAATACCACGAACAGATTACAACGTTTTATAAAACAGTTTTTATATACTCTTTTAAGTGAGATCTTATATTTTTAACTGATAAAGGTACACATCGTACAACTTCCAAAGTGGTCCGAATATCTATTTACGTGAGGTTTTAAGACTGTTCAACAGACTATTGTATATATTGTGAATTTGTTCTTAATATGTGAATATCTGGTAGCATAAAGACAAAGAAACCCCTGAAGATGGAACTTTAAAGTTCCGAAACACGTGTAGGGAAATAGGCCAGAATAAAATTGGTCAATATAGTGCATTCGTTGGTCCTATTGTTTCATTACAAAGGGTATTCGACCTAATAGAAGGAATGGGTGTTTATTTTTTTTTGCGTGGTGAAGGGCCCCGCAGCAGATGCTACGGACGCACCGCAGCCTTAAGGCTTCTTGTGCAACCCCTGTGATGAAGATGAGCAGTTTTTGTACCAAGTTTTACAAGTAATGGAGCACCAGTGGAATGAAATTGACAGGGGAAAACCGACAACTCGGAGAAAAACCTATCCCAGTGCCACTTTGTCCACCACAAATCTCACATGGACTGACCCGGGATCGAACCCGAGCCTCCGCGGTGAGAGGCCGGCGACTAACCGCCTGAGCCATGGCACGGCCTGAATGGGTGTTTAAATACTTTATTTTGGAAATCATACGTGCTTTCACACTCCTGTTACTAACTAGCTCCATGGAGCAGATTCAGAAGTTACAAGTTCCTCAGTTAGTCAAGAAATTCCCCGCATTTTATGGGAACAGAAGGTTCATTACCGCATTCACAAGAGCCCGCCACCTTTCCCTATCCTGAACCTGACAAATTCAGCACATACCCTCTCGTCCCATTTCTCTAATACTCTTTTCATATTATCTTCCCATCTACCTCTAGGTTTTCAAATTGGTCTTTTCCGTTCAGATTACCCCACCAAAACCCTGTCAGCATTACTATTCTCCCCCACAAGTACCACAGACCCCATTCATCTCACTTTCCTTGATTTGATCCAACTCCATACAGCAGACCTGCTTGAAAAGCTAATAGTTGCTTAGCTAATCAAGAAATTTACCGCAAGTCATAGAACTTGCAGGTTCATTACCGCGTTAACAACAGCCCGCCACTTGTCCCTCTCCTGAACCAGATCAATCCAGTCCATGCTGTTTTCTTTAAAATCCACCTTAACATTATCCTCCTATTTATGCCTAGGTCTTCCAAGTGGTCTCTTTCGTTCAGGCTTCCCGCAACAAAACCCTGCCTGCACTTCTCCTCTCCATCATACTGATTGCATCTCCCGAATATTTGGTGAATATAAATCATAAAGTTCCTCGTTATGTAGTCTTCTCCACTCCCCTGTTACCTCGTCCCACTTAGACACAAATATCCTCCTCAGCACACTATTCAGATCAGTACAGATCATAAAGTTCCTCGTTATGTAGTCTTCTCCACTCCCCTGTTACCTCATCCCACTTAGACCCAAATATCCCCCTCAGCACACTATTCAGATCAGTACAGATCATAAAGTTCCTCGTTATGTAGTCTTCTCCACTCCCCTGTTACCCCGTCCCTCTTAGACCCAAATATCCCCCTCAGCACACTATTCAGATCAGTACAGATCATAAAGCTCCTCATTATGTAGTCTTATCCACTCCCCTGTTACCTCGTCCCACTTAGACCCAAATATCCTACTCAGCACACTATTCAGATCAGTACAGATCATAAAGCTCCTCATTATGTAGTCTTCTCCACTCCCCTGTTACCTCGTCCCACTTAGACCCAAATATCCCCCTCAGCACACTATTCAGATCAGTACAGATCATAAAGTTCCTCGTTATGTAGTCTTCTCCACTCCCCTGTTACCTCGTCACTCTTAGACCCAAATATCCTCCTCAGCACACTATTCAGATCAGTACAGATCATAAAGTTCCTCGTTATGTAGTCTTCTTCACTCCCCTGTTACCTCGTCATTCTTAGACCCAAATATCCTCCTCAGCACACTATTCAGATCAGTACAGATCATAAAGCTCCTCATTATGTAGTCTTCTCCACTCCCCTGTTACCTCGTCACTCTTAGACCCAAATATCCTCCTCAGCACACTATTCAGATCAGTACAGATCATAAAGCTCCTCATTATGTAGTCTTCTCCACTCCCCTGTTACCTCGTCCCACTTAGACCCAAATATCCCCCTCAGCACACTATTCAGATCAGTACAGATCATAAAGTTCCTCGTTATGTAGTCTTCTCCACTCCCCTGTTACCTCGTCACTCTTAGACCCAAATATCCTCCTCAGCACACTATTCAGATCAGTACAGATCATAAAGCTCCTCATTATGTAGTCTTCTCCACTCCCCTGTTACCTCGTCCCACTTAGACCCAAATATCCCCCTCAGCACACTATTCAGATCAGTACAGATCATTAAGTTCCTCGTTATGTAGTCTTCTCCACTCCCCTGTTACCTCGTCCCTCTTAGACCCAAATATCCCCCTCAGCACACTATTCAGATCAGTACAGATCATAAAACTCCTCGTTATGTAGTCTTCTCCACTCCCCCGTTACCCCGTCCCTCTTAGACCCAAATATCCTCCTCAGCACACTATTCAGATCAGTACAGATCATTAAGTTCCTCGTTATGTAGTCTTCTCCACTCCCCTGTTACCTCGTCCCTCTTAGACCCAATTATCCCCCTCAGCACACTATTCAGATCAGTACAGATCATAAAGCTCCTCGTTATGTAGTCTTCTCCACTTCCCTGTTACCTCGTCCCACTTAGACCCAAATATCCTCCTCAGCACACTATTCAGATCAGTACAGATCATTAAGTTCCTCGTTATGTAGTCTTCTCCACTCCCCTGTTACCTCGTCCCTCTTAGACCCAAATATCCTCCTCAGCACACTATTCAGATCAGTACAGATCATAAAGCTCCTCGTTATGTAGTCTTCTCCACTCCCCTGTTACCTCGTCCCACTTAGACCCAAATATCCTCCTCAGCACACCATTCAGATCAGTACAGATCATTAAGTTCCTCATTATGTAGTCTTCTCCACTCCCCTGTTACCTCGTCCCTCTTAGACCTAAACATCCCCCTCAGCACCCTATTCTGGAACACCCTTAGCCTATAAATTTCACACTGTTGACACCGTGCATCTTCGTCATATTAAATTAAATTTTTGAGACCAACTATGCACAATTAAAACCACTTTTTATTGTAGCTTTATTAAAATTGTGAAATTTATAAGTGCTCAACAAGCAAGAAGGGCATACCAACACCAAAACATCAGGAGAAAGCTACTGAAGTACAATTTTAATAACGCTACAATAAAAAGTGGTTTTAATGGTGCATCAGTTGGTCTGAAAAATTTAATTTAACCCCTAGCCTATGTTCCTGCCTTAAATCTGACGGTTCCATATCAGTATCACCAGAATGTACACTCAAAACAAAGCAGTACCTTGAAGGGCCAGGCTGGCCTTCATACCTCGCGTGACTTGCACACAGCCACCCCCGGCAGACCTTACAGTTACTCGACGTTCAATCGTCGACACGAAAGGCCACCAGAAGGAAACCACACAACAGAATGGAGATGATTAATGACGAATGGAGGAACACTATCATTGTCGGCGATGACACTGTAATATTTCTTTTCCTTGCATTGTTTCTTACTTAACCCCCACCCTTTCCTCTGTTGTTTGAAGACAAATGTTAATTAGACAAACTAGTGTCTCATGGTTCCGGTGACATTAGACAAACTAATGTCTCGTGGTTTCGGTGACATTAGACAAACTAATGTCTCGTGGTTTCGGTGACATTAGACAAACTAATGTCTCGTGGTTTCGGTGACATTAGACAAACTAATGTCTCGTGGTTTCGGTGACATTAGACAAACTAATGTCTCGTGGTTTCGGTGACAGACAAACTAATGTCTCGTGGTTTCGGTGACATTAGACAAACTAATCTCTCGTGGTTTCGGTGACATTAGACAAACTAATGTCTCGTGGTTTCGGTGACATTAGACAAACTAATGTCTCGTGGTTCCGGTGACAATTTACGAATTTAAAATTATTATAAAGGTACAGTCTTGGCACATTCTACGGTCATACCTACGTGTACATAACCGAAGAAATACCATAAAGACAGCGTTCTGGATTAATGCCGAATTAACTGGCGACAAATACAGACATGTACTTTACAGCACACTGTGGTAGATCATTCCTCCGAAACGGTAACCACAATCTCCATGGAGCAGAGTCCTTCTTGAAAACCTAATAGCTACTCATCTCACCCATCATATACCTTTAAGATCCATTCCAATATTATTCTCCCAACTACACCCAGGTCTTCCAAGTGTTCTCTTTCCTTCAGGCTTCCTCACCAAAACCCTCTATACATTTCTCTTCTCTCTCATATGTACGTGTCACTTAACCACAAGGTGTCAACGCCCAAAATAACGCAATCTTTACTGATATGATTTTAAATCCAAATTTTGAACAAACGAACTCAAAATAAGCAGGTGTGGTAAGCCTGCCGTGATGTGTCACAACAACTAACTCTTTCCAAGGCCCACGTCTGCTGCCGTCTTTACTCTTCTGACAATTCAAGAGCACTAGGTAAAGGTAAAGCAATCCCATTACAGGACTGGACAGTACCTTGGGGCTCCAGGAGGTTGAAGCTCCCAAAATTTCTAGACAATCGGCACATGAAAGTGGTAAGGTTGTCAGCCCTACGCACCGGCCGCCTTTACCCCCCACGAAATATTCCTGGTACTCATTTCTGTTAGAGGCTGAGTCGACCCCAGGGCCATAGTGCGGCCGGAAGGATTATGTCAATGAAAAATTCAAATGACACCATCGGGAATCGAACCCGCGACCTTTCGGCTTGTAGCACAGTGTCTCAACCAAATACGCCACCGCGTGTCCCATTCAAGAGCAATAACAAATCCATATAGTGTTAAATTACGGAAGCATAAAGCTGCTGCAGAATATTTGGCAACACAGCGCTGTGAAGAACCATCACAGGAGTATTCCACACGAAAGGGAACACAAATGACCGGGGATCGATCGGAACACGCCCACAGCCGTGGCTGTTTCACGCCATACAAGGCTGTGCAGTACAGGTTTCCTGTGCCTAACCAACATGCCATGAGGACGCATAAGGGGCGTGGTGGTAAAACACTATGCCGTCTAAATCTCTGCACTAGAAATGGCGCATGCTATGGCCGCATTAACCACCTGAAGTCATCTGGTACTGTCCTCGACTAACGAGAACAGATTTGACCTTGAAGGTCCCTTATCTCCGGGCTAACCTTACGGAAAAAATGTGTACTGTGAAAGACGGAGGTCTCTATCACTACATCCATCACTTTCCTCTGGTATAAATTTGTTGTGTGTTCGCTTTCCAAAAAGCTTCAAGTCAAATTTATGCACATTTCTAACCGATTGAACACAGAGAGAGCAACAGTATTTATTCGCACCCACAAGACACAACCGCATTTCAGCCAAGTGTATTTTTAACTGGAACGCATCTGTTACTGGTCATAAACCAATCCTGGTCTGACTTCCCAACCTGCATCACCAGTGCCAAGGTCAAAGCTGTTCTCGTAAATCGACAACTGTAGGTACTATCAGGCTGATGAAGCTTCCCCACACTTTACCTACCATTCTCCTTCAGGACTGTTGATCTACAGTTTGGGTCCCAAAAGGGATATGGTGGCGAATACATTTTTATGCCCCTGCTGGGTACTGAAGTCCGACCGTTCAAGCGGTAGCACTCGTATTACTGATTGAACTACCTCGTCAGGAATGCACCTTTGTCTCGCTGACCCTAAACATGTTTGGCCACATTTTTAAGAAACTTTCCCTTCCGCTGAGAGAACAGATGAAACATGTCACACAGCAGCACTGGTGCCTTCGTTAACTCGCACAATCCTGCTGTCGGATTCCCTAAACATTACGTAACACTAACACAGTAACACAATACAAGAATTTTCCCATTCTCAAGACGTTCAATTTACGTATAACTCCACAAGAAATCCATTCTTTATGCGTTGCATACGTCACTGCAGTAATTCCAGAAACTTCGTCATAAACACGTGGAATTTGCTCGGCAGGCGGACATTACGGGTGGGGATTCGTGAAGATGATGTCAATCTACAATCTGTCGTTTCGTCATTTCCCTTGGCGTTTCCGCGAAAGCCCTGATATACAGTACGAGTCACCAGTTTGTAACCACTGACGAAATGACATCCGTAAATGACTGGGTTATCGAACATACTGGAGGTTTGAATTGGGGTACACCTCAATGGGGGGGGGGGGGGCATGATTGACTGACGATGTGACATGCGGGAATTTATGACAGTGGGTTGTTGTATGAAGAACAAGCAAAATAGAATAAGAAATGAATTTAACGGGCACAGTCAAAAAGTAAAGTAAACATCCATTACTTCGTGTACAGCAATCTGTAACAAATACAAAATGTATCACTTGTCAATACAACCCCCCCTTTTTAAACGCATATTATGTAGCGGTTCACAAGCCCGTCTGTCAGCTGTCGTCATACCCACCTTACACAGAGTTTGTTAGCCCAGACCATTACGGGTGGGCCGGGATAGCTCAGTCGGTATAGCGACTCGCTACAGGCTGGACGGTCCGGTGATCGAATCCCGGTTGGGGCGAGATTTTCAGCACCTGTCCAGACCGGCCCTGGGGCCCACCCAGCCTCCTATACAATGGGTACCGGGTCTCTTTCCCGTGGGGTAAAGCGGCCGGGGCGTGGAGTTGACCACCCACCCCCATCTAGTGCCAGGGTTAAAGAAAGAGTAGAGCTATACCTCTACTCCCCCTCTGGGTCTTCATGGCCCGTTCTAGTGAGAACTTTACCAGACCATTACGGACAAGCCTCTGTAAATAATGCCCACAAGTTAATGTCGTCCCACGTAGGCAGTATGGGTGTGGGCTATGAGATTAGGCAGTATGAGTGTGGGCTATGAGATTAGGCAGTATGGGTGTGGGCTATGAGATTAGGCAGTATGGGTGTGGGCTATGAGATTAGGCAGTATGGGTGTGGGCTATGAGATTAGGCAGTATGGGTGTGGGCTATGAGATTAGGCAGTATGAGTGTGGGCTATGAGATTAGGCAGTATGAGTGTGGGCTATGAGATTAGGCAGTATGGGTGTGGGCTATGAGATTAGGCAGTATGAGTGTGGGCTATGAGATTAGGCAGTATGGGTGTGGGCTATGAGATTAGGCAGTATGAGTGTGGGCTATGAGATTAGGCAGTATGGGTGTGGGCTATGAGATTAGGCAGTATGGGTGTGGGCTATGAGATTAGGCAGTATGGGTGTGGGCTATGAGATTAGGCAGTATGGGTGTGGGCTATGAGATTAGGCAGTATGGGTGTGGGCTATGAGATTAGGCAGTATGGGTGTGGGCTATGAGATTAGGCAGTATGGGTGTGGGCTATGAGATTAGGCAGTATGAGTGTGGGCTATGAGATTAGGCAGTATGGGTGTGGGCTATGAGATTAGGCAGTATGGGTGTGGGCTATGAGATTAGGCAGTATGGGTGTGGGCTATGAGATTAGGCAGTATGGGTGTGGGCTATGAGATTAGGCAGTATGGGTGTGGGCTATGAGATTAGGCAGTATGGGTGTGGGCTATGAGATTAGGCAGTATGGGTGTGGGCTATGAGATTAGGCAGTATGGGTGTGGGCTATGAGATTAGGCAGTATGAGTGTGGGCTATGAGATTAGGCAGTATGGGTGTGGGCTATGAGATTAGGCAGTATGAGTGTGGGCTATAAGATTAGGCAGTATGGGTGTGAAGCTTCTAAGACGAAGGTGACATGCGAGGTCTTCAAATACGCAGATTACCTTGATGATTCCGCAATTACCTTCGATGTAACGCTCAGTTCACAGATCGCAAGACACTGTGCACCCTCTCCAAAACAATCGTCACAAGGCCAACACGAGTCTTTAGCTGTACTTCACCTCAGTAACGCAGTTAACACACCGGAACAGAAATTCCCACCACTTCCGAGTCTGTTACAGTCCCACCGTATTATATAAATATGTGGTCAAAACAAGCAAGGACCCTGTATCGGATGCTTAACAGACTAATTTTTGTTTAAAAGTCACACAGTTTCGCCAGCTGATTCTGCTTCTGTCTTCAAGTCAAAAGTAGAGCAGTCCTTGACCACGCCATGAAGGCGTATGTGGGAGTGGACAGTTTCACTCAATCTTAACCTTGGTAGTAGATAGGGATGGTCAGCTTCACGCCCCGGCCGCATTATCCACGGTAAAATAAAACCATCGATACCCACTGAATAGGAGGCTGGGTGGGCTCCAGAGAACGCCGTAGCACGTTGTGGAGATTCTTCGGTTTTCCCCTCTCAGTATCATTCCACCATACTCATTCATCGACCATCGACGATTACCAATTGTCAGCGTCGTTAAACAAAACACGTCTCTCCTTTAGCCTCTTACACTGAACACAACCAATCTCCATTTTTGGACTCACTCCGTGTAAATGGACAAAACAATTTTCATACTTTTCCCTGATGAAGGGAGCAGAATCAGCTTCCGAAACGTCGTGGTTCTTTGTCAACCAAGAGACGACGTTAAATACACAATATAGGTCACGTGTCACTTTAACAACACACCTTGGTTAAGAAACGTTTAGCCTAAAGGTACAAAATATTTTGTTTAGCGTGTGGCATCCCGTTTTGTTTTCTAACATAAAACCACGTAAACTTTAACGACTCAGTCGACACAAAATTATTGGTAAGAATTCATTCTGTTTATAACAAACAGCTAGATGTTTCGGCTTTTATACCAAAGCCATAATCAGGCTAAACCATTATAAAAGCATATTAAATAATATGAGAAATTTTGCTTAATATGCGTTTACATTTGTTTCGATTGATGACGGCATTGGTACAAAAGCCGAAACACGTGGCCCTCGTAAACAAAAGGGATTTGTTTACCCAGAAATTTGTGTCGACTGAGTCAAACGACAACAACAAAATTAAACTCAGCAAATGTTGTTGATTCCTGCTAAATTAACGTCACTTTCTGTTTACAACATAATTTGTTGTTTTTTTTCTTACACGCACATCACTGTACACACGTACGCACGCGCCCAACCACCTGAGAGCACGTGGTCATGTCATATAAAGATCACGCACCTGAATGCCACTAAAAGCTTAACATATCCCTGTGTCGTTCATACAGCCTGCTTAAATCTTTACTTAACACGCCTATTGCTCGTAACAACATTAAATTTAAAATGATTAAACAGATAAAGAAAGATTAATTATCCACTTATATAACTTACCCGTTAAATTGGGTAACTAACTCCATGGAGCACAGTCCTTGTTGAGAAACTAACACTGCCTGACTTAGTCAAGCAGTTCCCAGCATTTTGTGGCATCTGTAAGTTCATTACCCTGTTCATAAGGGCCCGCCATTTGTCCTTATCCTGAGCCAGATCAACCAATCCAGTCCACGCCTCCCCTCCTCCTAATTCTTGAAAATCTAATTCAATATTATCCTCCCATGTTAAATGGGGCGAAGCGAATATTTTCTTCTCTTCCCTCGAAAACAGAGAGAGAAACGAGAAAACTAACTACGTCATGTAACCCTTTAATGACTGAGATTAACCAGAAGTATAGAGGTTCGGTTCGTACCGCGCAGTAAACACACTCCGTCTCAGTTATACAAACCAGTCAGTTAATGTTGTACAGTGAAATAATCGCTGTTTGTTCTGAGATCCACACAAAACACATAAATACAGTCCGTACCGCGCAGTAAACACACTCCGTCTCAGTTATACAAACCAGTCAGTTAATGTTGTACAGTGAAATAATCGCTGTTTGTTCTGAGATCCACACAAAACACATAAATACACTCCGTACCGCGCAGTAAACACACTCCGTCTCAGTTATACAAACCAGTCAGTTAATGTTGTACAGTGAAATAATCGCTGTTTGTTCTGAGATCCACACAAAACACATAAATACAGTCCGTACCGCGCAGTAAACACACACCGTCTCAGTTATACAAACCAGTCAGTTAATGCTGTACAGTGAAATAATCGCTGTTTGTTCTGAGATCCACACAAAACACATAAATACAGTCCGTACCGCGCAGTAAACACACTCCGTCTCAGTTATACAAACCAGTCAGTTAATGTTGTACAGTGAAATAATCGCTGTTTGTTCTGAGATCCACACAAAACACATAAATACAGTGCGTACCGCGCAGTAAACACACTCCGTCTCAGTTATACAAACCAGTCAGTTAATGTTGTACAGTGAAATAATCGCTGTTTGTTCTGAGATCCACACAAAACACATAAATACAGTCCGTACCGCGCAGTAAACACACTCCGTCTCAGTTATACAAACCAGTCAGTTAATGTTGTACAGTGAAATAATCGCTGTTTGTTCTGAGATCCACACAAAACACATAAATACAGTCCGTACCGCGCAGTAAACACTCCGTCTCAGTTATACAAACCAGTCAGTTAATGCTGTACAGTGAAATAATCACTGTTTGTTCTGAGATCCACACAAAACACATAAATACACTGTGTGGGCAGAACGTAGAATTTGTGAATGTCAAACCTGGTGGTACACAAAGTAACCACTGGGCTTTAGAGGGTTAAACACAAGGGTGCACTGAATAATGGGTAGGGGGGGGGGGGGGGGGGGGAAGAAAAAAACCGGCCGTTGTGGCAGCCGATCTGGACAGTTCACGCCAAAGCTTTATAAATGCTGAATCCAATTCACTGGAATCCTCGATGCAACATCACGCAGAATTGTGAAAAATTACATTCTCCACGTACACCACTAGGCAAACTTTACCACCTGCCGTAAACACCCCTGATCTCCAAAGTTTTGGATTTATTTTGCAACTGAATATTTTGCTTTGGAATGCATGGCAGTAGCCTATCACTGACGTCTACAAATTGTACCCTTTTAAGTCAATCTTATATTGTATATTTCCACCCATCTGTTAAGTCAACAATGTCAACAATACAAAAAAAGAACACAGAAAAATGCAACTTCATCAACTGCTTTAATAGCAGGCCTTGCGTTGACCTATGTTGTTAAGAAGGCAATGGACTAAAATGTAAACTTGATACTGTCAACCTCGATACATTCTACAACACAACGTACTGTCACACGTCGAACAGCGAACACAATCACGACAATATTCTTATCGCGTATTTACCGCTGACCTATGAAATGATAAGCTGTGTTTCATGACTGTAATCTCAAGAGGTACTGAACCACAAATAAAATTTGATTCTGTTCTTCCAACAACGGCATTCTTTCAATTCAAACATACAGTGGCGGACTGGGTCTAAAAATATTGGTTGCCAGGAGACAAAGGGGCCCACCCACAACTATAAGGCTATAATTAAATTTTTATAAGAAATAAATAACATTTTCAAAAAATACATGTGGAAAAAAGGTACAATTAACATTTTTGCGAAATAAATGTATATAGTGTACATATATTGTACATGTTACTGGCAGTATACAGTAGATACTAAATGTAAATACAGATTGTTATAATTGAATTTTTAAATTATTTTGTTAATTTTAAATAAATGATGGATTTTATTAAATTTTTTTTATTAAAATAGTAATACAACGTAAATTTTAGTTGCAGACAGTAATAATATTGGAACTTCTATTATATTTTCAAGCTACTAAAAGGTCATTAACATTTTTAACATATTGTCTAATGTTTAAGGGGGCCCACTTGCCATCGGGCAAACTGACATCCTGGCCAGTCCGCCACTGCAAACATATGAGCCAATAAGTTCCCTTCATATCTTCCACAGAGTCCCAATAAACCGCCAGCCATACCTGTTACATCATCAGTCACTTTAGAATACCAATACTGAAACCAGGTTTACAAGTTCCAAAAATAACGTGACACATACTTGCACAGACGGCCCGCGTTTAAGTACAATCACGTGCTACCTTTCCTGTGAGAAACGATAAAATGTAAGCAGTTTCTGATTAATACTTACCAAAACTTTCGTGAACCTTCTCTCCAGTTCATTCGCGTCAGGCATCGGCTGTTTAGTGCGGATGCTGGAGCGAACATTGTTTGCCTTCGTGGTAGTAGTCTCCACAGGAGGAGGCTCACTTTTCGTACTAAATGTACTACCCATTGTTTTCACCAACAATACAGCACACATAAAAATTATATTTCACTGCACACTATCCCACATACCAGCAACAGGTTCCTCGCCCTCCATCACGCGAAGACGTCACTTTATCACCATGTTTTTTCGAACCACCACAGCACACAACACACACCGAGTCACTCACCAGATCCAAATGCTCACATGCGACTCGATGCCTTCGTATGCCAAAGTACAGCTACGTTACTACATCAACAAGATGGAGAATGAAATAGCAGTTTGCCATTGCTCTGCCATCTTGTGACGACGTTCGTTCAGACAGCGCAATGTCATCGCTGTGCCATCTTGTGGCCATATTTGTAACTTACAGTTGTAACTTCCGTAAAAAAAATATGGAATGATGGAACTAACTCCATCGAGCACAGATCTTGTTGAGACGCTAACAGGTCTTTAGCTAGTCAAGACATTTCCCGCATTTTATGTAAGTCGAAGGTTCATTACCGCATTCACAAGAGCCCACAACCTTTCCCTATCCTGAGCCATATCAATCCAGTCCAAGCCCATCACACTTCTTGAAGATCAATTTTAATATTATCCTCCCATCTCCGCCTGGGTGTACCTCTCCCCTCCGCCATACGTGCTACATGCCCCGCCCACCTCATTCTTCTTGATTTCATCACCCGAATAATATTTGGTGATGAGTACAGATCATTAAGCTCCTCGTTATGTAGTCTTCTCCACTCCCCCGTTACCTCGTGCCTCTTAGGCCCAAATATCCTCCTCAACACCCTCAGCCTATGTTCCTACCTCAGTGTAAGAGACCAAGTTTCACACCCATACAAAACAACGGGCAAAATTACAGTTCTGTAACTCTTAATCTTTGTATTTTTGGATAGCAAAGAGGAAGAATTATGGGACATGAGGCAGAATGAGACAGCACTTTGTCATTCCTCCGACATCTCGTGGCGACGTTCGTTAACAGCATAAGATCATTGCTCTGCCATCTTACGGCAATGATTATAACTTTCATTTGCAACTTCCGTAAGTAATGTACTGAATTATGATAAGAATGGTTATCACTTTTAGACATTATTGTTTTATTTCTGGTTCCTGTGTAGTATATTTACACGCCATTTATTTAGCACAGTGGTCCTTTATACTCTAAAAGGACGTAATGTCATTGTACACAATCTGGAGCCATTCAGGCTAATCTGTACAGTGTAGCGCCATCTGTTGGGGAAATGTAGAAGACTATGTCAGCCACAATTACGTGTACGTGTAATTTCGTAGCCATCACGAAAATCTATGGTATGAGATTGTTGTAGGTCATACATGTTTACAGAAAAATAAAACACTCCAAACTTAAACTATCATCAACCCTTCATTGCTGACGATCAGCCCATCATAAAAGACGAGAAAACATACAAAAAAAAAACGAGGGAAAGTCTGAAACTAAATTGGTGTCATTATCGTATATATAAATTCCCCTGCTTTTCAGGCGAATGGAATTGCAGACACGTAAAGCACGCTGTTGTTGGATACCAGCCTTTCTGGCACATGTCATAGCTTGCGGTGAGATTTTCCAAGCCCTGGCGATAGAGATGTCCTGCTCTCGAAGCAATTTCTGGACCCCGGCTCTGACAGTGTCTTCAGATGGAAATCGCCGACCTGGGAATTATTTTTTTCAGTTTGGCACACACGTGAAGGCCCGAAAGGTCCAAGATGGGGCTGTTCCCCAAATCCAGGTGTCAGCCTAGACCACAGATCATCTTGCAATAGCAGGACAGCCCTGGTAAGGCAGCCAGGCCTCCGACGTGAATTGCTTCCTTAAGGCGTCGTTAGCAATGCCCGATGGGCAACTACAGTCACCGTCGCAACACACGGCGTTACAAAAACAGAATGATCCGTTGACTGTCCCAAAATACTGTTGCCTTGGTTTCCCCGCCCTCACAGTGCCCTTCAACTTCTTTCTTGTATACGATGTGGAATGTTTCCATACCATTGCTTACATCCTCCTCTTTGGACTGAAGTGGTGCACCTACGTCTCAATGACGGTGACTTTTTTGTCATCATTTTAGGTTCGCAGCTTTGGAGGTTGCAGTGAGGTGGCCATTCTGTCAAGCTTCTGTTGTAGACAGTTGCTTCGTCACCATCTGCAGCACACTGCGGTAGCTGAAACGTTCATGGGCACTGTACCAAACACGGCCATATGATCAGCTGAATGCCAGCTGTAACTACTTCAGCGATCCACGTCTGTCCGCCCCCGCCATTACGTCGATGTCATTGACTTTACCGGAGGGCCACTTCTGTCCTTGCTCATGATGCTCAATCGACGATTTGCAAAGTCACGGCACCGTTTCTGCATTTGATGGATGGACATCAAATTTGCACCACGCGAGGCCACACTGTCTTTGGATGTTACTGGTTCCGTGTTTTTGTGCCCACAGGAACAGGATAAGTGCTCACTCCTCATGTCCACATGTTCAGTTACAGTCGCCTTCCTGCACTGGTGAAGAAACTGGTCACCTAGTGGCACATGCAAACAGATTAGTAGCTTGCTGCAATTATTTGTTTCACATAAATAAAATAGGGAAACATTTTCTGACAAACCTGCTGTGTTCATGTCTCATTAACTGAGTCCAGTATAAAATCAAAACATAAAATACAACTAATAATTTCTTGGAAAATGTGGCAAGGTTCAAATATTTGGGAATGGCACCAACAAATCAAAACAGCATCCACAAGTCAAGGAATATTTGCAAACATTAGGTTCCAAATCTTTTGTCTTCTCATCTCTTATCTGGAACAAGAACATTAAGATACACCTAAATTTGCATACTGCTTTGTATGGATGTGAAACGTGGTATGTCATTTAAAGGGAAGAACATAACGCTGAAGGTATTTGAGAACAGCATTCATATAATATTTAATTATAGCCTACATAGGAACTTACTATTTTCTAACAAGTTGGTCCTCAATCTAGATAAAACAAATTCAATGAAATTTATAACAAATACTATTTACATACACCAACTGGATGCAACTCTATTTAAAAAACTGTATAGTTTTTTAAAACATATTTCAAAACTTTATAAAACCCAACATATATTTCGGCTCTTATAGAGCCATCTTCTGGGGTTTATTGTCGTTAAAACTGCATATATTAAAATGTCGTTTTCATTGGTTCACTTTTAAGCAAGGTTTTTTTTTTTTTTGTTTGGCATCGACGTACTTTATTCTGTAATCACCGTGCATCTTTTCACAGTCACTATGTACATACACCAACTGGATGCAACTCTATTTAAAAAACTGTATAGTTTTTTAAAACATATTTCAAAACTTTATAAAACCCAACATATATTTCGGCTCTTATAGAGCCATCTTCAGGGGTTTATTG
Organism: Reticulitermes speratus; assembly: GCA_021186555.1. Classification (NCBI taxonomy): domain Eukaryota; kingdom Metazoa; phylum Arthropoda; class Insecta; order Blattodea; family Rhinotermitidae; genus Reticulitermes; species Reticulitermes speratus. The sequence goes on from JAJKFL010000010.1 coordinate 22,410,092, forward strand.
TCGTTAAAACTGCATATATTAAAAGTCTTTTTCATTGGTTCACTTTCAGACAAAAAAAAAAAAAACCTTGCCTAAAAGTGAACCAATGAAAAAGACGTTTTAATATATGCAGTTTTAACGACAATAAACCCCTGAAGATGGCTCTATAAGAGCCATGTCGGGTTTTATAAAGTTTTTTTAAATGTTTTAAAAAACTATACAGTTTTTTAAATAGAGTTGCATCCAGTTGGTGTATGTAAATAGTGACTGTGAAAAGATGCACGGTGATTACAGAGTAAAGTATTATAACAAATAATTCATTACATTCTACATACTGGTTATAAAGAAAAGTATATAAAGAGAATGTAAATACAAAATTTCTTGGTTTACAAACTGATAACCACCTAAATTGGAAGAACCATACTGAACAAATGATTCCTACGTTAAGTGCAGCATGTTATGCTGTTAGGTCGATGGTCCACATCAGTAACATTGACACTCTCAAATCAATTTACAATACACACTTTCATTCTATTATAAAATATGGAATAATTTTTTGGGGTAATTCTTCCAACATTGGGAAGGTTTTCACTTTACAAAAGAAAATTGTCAGCATTATGTCTGCTGCACAACCCAGAACTTCATGTAGAAGTCTATTTAAACAATTAGAGGTTCTATCTGTTCCATGCCAACATATAGTTTCATTAATGAACTTCAGTGTCAATAATCAAGGAAATTTTCACACAAATTCAGCTTCACATAATATTAATACAAGGAAATAGCACCATCTTCATAGACCAACTGCGAACCCATCTTGTTTTCTAAAAAGTACATTTTATGCTGGCATCAAAATTTTCAACAGTTCACCACGTAGTGTGACAATCCTTAGGAATGAAAAGGCCAAATTTAAATTAGCCTTAAGAAAATACTTACACACACACTCATTTTACTCTGTAGATGAATTTTTTTATATATAAATTGGATGTATCTAATACTTTTTGTAGAATGTTTATAGTATTTTACACTGTAAAAATTGTGTATATTTCTGTATTTATGACGTGTTACACATCCTATTGTCTTTGTAACACACTTATGGATCCATGGAATGTATGTATGTATGTACATTGGTCATGAAATCGTACTGCATACCTGTACTTTATGTTTAAACTGCTCCATGTAAGTTACCTTATCAGCAACATCTGAATTTTGGAATTAGCACTGTGGTTTCTTGGGTCTGACAGTACAGACAGACCAGCAACACAATATAGACTGTTCACTGTACATGAACCAGGCACTGTGTGTGACCTTACCTTCTAACATCATCAAGGGTGAAATGTGCACAAATATTACCCTTGATTTCAGGCTTCTGCCGCGATGTTGATGAAATCTGCGGTCTTCTGGGTAATTACACGGCGTCGTGTGGTAATTACCAATAATTACCACACGACGCCATGTAATTACCCAGAAGACCACAGATTTCAAATATTACCCTCCCTGTAATGCAAGCAATCTTTGCACTTATTCACAAAAGATTTTGAGTTTCCAACAAGTTTGCAATGGATTACTCCATGATGTAGTACACAGACTATAGCAAGCTGTCGTTTACTTTCAAAATATAGTTGTACACTACATACATAAAGTGGGCCGCAATAGCTCAGCCAGTATAGCGACCCGCTATGGGCTGGACGGTCCAGGGATCGAGTCCCGGTGGAGGCGAGATTTTCAGCATCCGTCCAGACTGAACCTGGGGCCTAACCAGCCTCTTGTAAAATGGGTACCTGGTCTCTTTACAGGGGGTAAAGCAGCTGGGGCGTGGAATTGACCACCCACCATCTTCTAGTGCCAGGGTTAAAGAAAGAGTAGAGCTATACCTCTACTCCCCCTCTGGGAGTTCACGGCCCATTCTAGGGAGAACTTTACCTTTACCTTTACCTTTACCACATACATAAATGTAATTTCATTTACACCAATAAGAAAAGTAGAACCTTCCTTGTGCAGATCTTTATGGAACAGCAATATGGGCACATTTCATATTGAATTTCACCCAAAATCAGCCAAAAAATATGGAAAGTACACGTAGAAATTCCTGTATGCTCCTAAATAATGTATGTGTCACTGAGCCAATTTTCATAAACCTCATGCTTGCATGATGTTTTGTAAGGGAAACTTAATGAAAATCTGTCCCGTGGTTTAGTTGCTGCTTCTAAGTCGCAGACATACATTGTTCCCACATAAGTTGTTCCCTTTCACTCCATAAAGAACACCTAAAGAGTTAAACAGTACAGGTGAAGAAAGTAAGCCGTCCCCGTGAACGCCATGAAGGCAGATGGGGAAACCAGAGGTATAGTTCCACCCATTCTTAACCTCAGCACCAGTCGCAGGTTAGTGGTCAGCCATTGAGATTTGTTGTTCTTCCAGTGATGTTAGTGTAGCTTTAAATTCAAGTCCTCTGGGATGTTATGCTGTGCTAACTGGTAAACAGTTATGACCATATTTAAGGAGTGTAGCGTCTTCGATACATCAGGAACTACTAACCAGCTGACAGTGTTAACATCCTACAAGACTTGGACCTTTATAATATGAAGGTATATAATACTAATACTAATCTTAATAGCACTGATAGATGTAGTGACTTTTCAATTATTGAAATGAAATGTAGTTCTGATACTGACTGTACTAGTGTGAATGTTAATGGTCATGAAGGAACAATGAACCTCATAACATCAATTCCAGTCAATTCCAACTCATAATATATCAACAGTACCTACGAGTACTAATAAGCTAAAGGAAAATGTGGCAAACCGTACATCTGCTAGACAAAGAAAGGTACCTGTTACTAAAAAAGATGATTTTTATGGGAAATAAAATAAGACTATATAATATTGTCAATGATACAGACTGTGAATACTGATACTTCTCATTTAGCTAATAATGATCCCTGTCAATCAGTTATTACTGACCTAAACAACCAAAATCTCTTCAACATAACTTCAATATCTTCAAACAATAATGTTTATTCAATGCCACGTGATTCACAAAATTCACTTAAAGTTTACCATCAGAATATTTGTGGTCTAAAATATAAAACTAATGAATTGTTGAGTTTTTTATACCCAGATTATCCCATTATCTGTTTAACTGAACACCACTTGAAGCAATTTGAGTTAGATAACATAAGCATAGATAACTACAACCTTGGGGCTAGTTATTGTAGGAAATCCTCTTTGAAAGGCGGAGTTTGTATTTATATACTCAAAAATTTAAATTTTACTACTGTGAATTTGAAAGCATATTGCTCTGATCATGACATTGAAATATGTGCTCTTAAATTACATTCTATATTTTCCCATATATGTGTATTTTCCATCTATAGAGCACCCACTGGTAATTTCACTATTTTTTTTATACAAAGTAGATATTATTCTAAAGTCCTTTTATAATCTCAATATTAAATTTATTATTTGTGGTGATGTCAACAGAAATTATCTCACTGACACTCATAGAAAGAATCAATTTAACTCTTTACTTATTTCTTATAACCTCTTTGGTATGGTGAATTTCCCAACTAGACTTCAGAACAATTCTATCTCTGCCATTGATAACATATTTATAGATTACTACAGACAAGTAAATTATGAAATATCACCTATTTATGACAGTTTATCTGACCATTATGCTAAGTTGATTTCGATCCAGGATGTTAATTTACGTGTACAGACTTATAATATTCAATACATAAGAAAAATTAATAAACTCTAACTAGCCGAGTTTAATTATAATTTAAGTTTTGTAACATGGGAGGATATCTTTGATCACAATGATGTACATTCCATGTTTAATTCTTTTCTTAATACATTTCCAAGGCTTTTTTATTTTAGTTTTCCAAAAATAAAAACAAAATACAAGTACTATTGTTAAGAGTAATAGATGGATAACTCCGACCATTAAAACCTTGTGCTGTTTTAAAAGACCTTTATCTAATTACTAAGAATTATAATGACCCTAAACTAAAAAATTATTACGAGTATTGTAAAATATTGTCGAATACTATTAAAGAAACATAAAGGTCCTATTATGATAAACAGATTTGGAATTAATATAGATCAGTAAAAGGTCAATAATGATATACTTAATATTATTCATACCGTACATTTTAACTCTATATTCATAGTCTGACAAATGTACAATTTAATCACATTAATTGTGTAATTTCAGTCCTACATGTTTCGAACCCTTAATTTGGGTTCATCTTCAGGGACTCGTTATCTCAAATCACACACTATTTACATACTGTGTAATTACACAATGAAATTACACAATTAATGTGATTAAATTGTACATTTGCCAGACTATAAATATAGAGTCAATAATGATATTCATGGTAGGAATACTAGACAAAGTTCCAATCTTCACCAACTACATCTAACTTGTCACTTTATCAAAGAGGTACCTACTATAAGGGCATTAACATTTACAATAGCCTTCCTTCTTACATAAAAGATTTATCTCATAATATTAAACAGTTCAAATTGTTTTAAAGAATTTTCTTTATTTGAATTCTTTTTATACACTCAATGAATATTTTAATTGCAATAATGTCTTAGATCTTGATTGATTATACATTTATTTCCTTTATAATTAATACATATATACATTCTTTTTACATCCGTTATGCCTGTTTTTATTAACTGTTATTAATACATCAAGAATATGGATTGGAGTTATTATATTGATTATCTGGCTACCGTATTATATTACCTGTTTTCATTTATTCATCACATTTATGGTGATTGCCTATCAGCTACTGGAGTACATGTTTTAATATATATTGTAGCAGGGCAGCCTGAGTTCGAATCCAAGGACTGCCATCCCCAGATGAAAGGTGTGGTACTGTGCATTGTTGCCGATTATTGATGGTCTCCTTAGCATCCACAACAACAAAAAGCTTTCGATTGGGTTTCACCTATTATTATTACAATAATGCGAGTATCAGAGCTGGCTACAAGGTCTGTAGACTTCTTTTCTCGGAACCACAACAGTTACCAGTCGCATGGTCTACCCTGTTATTACTCCCCTCCCCATTTGTCACCAACCTCTCTCCCTAGTGCCGTGAGGCAATCTGCAGTATGAGGACTTGATACGTAGATCTCAACGAGTAAAGACAGAAATTTTCCTGGTTCGGAGTGGGACTGTTTAAAGACCGAGCATGATAAAATTCCCTGAGTGGAGTTCGTTCTACCCTGAGATGACGGTGCCTCGTTTCCACGTATAACTATCACCGGCCTTAAGTGAACTTCTGGCGGCCAACACCAGTTAAATATTAGCAGTTGTTGAGTGGAAGCGCTGTTACAATATATACAGCTTTATTGTATTATTGTATTTATATTATTGTTTCCTTTTATACTGTTGTACTTTTAAACTGACATCTTTTGTCTCTTGTTTTCTAATGTATATTATATATTTATTTATGATTTTGAACAATTCTATATCCCATGGTCTCTAATGTCACCTTTTATGGATCAATGAATGTGAATATAAATAAATAGATAATATCAGGAACTATTTACCAGCTGACAGTGTTAATTTCCCACAAGACTTTAACCTTTGTAATATGAAGGTATATCCACAAGTTCCCGAACTCACCAATACGACCCAGAATGCCTAGTAGTACAGTTTCCTGCTACTGCTTGCCATAGTATCATTACCTTCTAAGTCGGTCTAGTGAGTTTTGTAGCCATCACCAGGTCTGTTGCTTCTCAGAGCGCATTTATTGCAGTGCATGTTAAAGTGTGATCAGCAATTATCTAATGGCTCAGTTAATGTAACAATGCATCTGTGTTAAGTTTTGCTTCAAACTCAGAAAAACTGCATCATAAACACACAAAATTCTCAAAACAGCTACAGGTGACAATGCCACACAAAGAAAAGACTTTCAAGTAATTTTCTTGATTCAAACGTGGAAAAACTTCAATGACGGCCGAATGCGTTTAGGTTGTCCCTCCACAGGTTGCACAGATGAAAACTCAGAAAGTTCACAAAACTTCTCAACAAAGACCAACGAAGTATCATTTTGGAGATCATGGACAGCTTATGCTCTGTATATCGAACACGCCAGTGAATTGTAAGGGAGGATCGGATATGCAGTGGATCTCCGTGCAGTTTGCCTTGACTGCTCTCCACTGAGCAGAAGCAGCAGCATGTTTTTGTCTGAGAAACTGTTAAAGTCAGGAATGACCAAAATTTCCACTTGAGGGTCACAGCAGGAGCAAGACCCTGAAGGCAAACAGCAGTCCTCTCGGTGGAACAATCGGAAACAACTGCTGAACATTCCGCATATGCAGTGCGTCTGGGTGACAGAAATGCTCGACCCACTGCATAACTTGGAAGGGGGCCATATGAAGCAGACAAGATGAATAATGAAAGCAAGCGTGTATTTTGTTATTGACTCGGTCTGGGAACTGTTGGGTATGCCCTCATATATCTCATTAACTAGAATGCCACAGTTGAATCTTCAGCAGTTTTCATATTCACAAAGACCCAGGTTCAAATTATGATCTAGAACTTGGCTATATTACGACAGCTTTTCTTCTCCTCAGTTCCTACAGCCAAAGACCTTAAATTAGGTCGTTGTGACCTAATTTAAGGTCTTTGGCTGGTCTAAGGTCTTTTCTTCTGCACCCTTTCTACTTCATCATTCATTAACCATTCTCTCATGTTATACCTAATCTCAGTTAAAGCACCATTCAATAAGGAAAAGAAATAATTTATGACCAATAAATAAATAAATTCAGTGCTGTGATCAACTTCAACCATCGGAATTATCACAGATTGAAACCAACACACATAATTCATTATAAATTAACCCTAGTTGATAAGCTTTTTCAGCTTCTCCCTACACGTGTTGCTGTTAGTAGCAGTCTGACTCCAAGAACACAACAGTTTCTAAAATTATTAATTTAATTAAGAACACTTTGCAGTCCATGCTGGTCTTTGCACTTATGGTATGGTGATTACTGAATACAGCAGAACCCGGATAAGAAGTCTTCCCGCTTAAGGAGTCCCTAATCCTCTGGTTCCTTGAAAGACTTCTTAACAGGGTTCTACTGTATTTTACTGGAAGGGTTGTGAAAGTGATCATGACCTATTTTAAAGTATTCCACAGTTAGCCAGGAATGACTAAGGGAGACCACAAAATACTTCCGCCAGCACAGCCACAGTCCTTACTACAGTTCTGAGCACACGACATCCCAAATACAAAGCAACAATAACTCGTGCGTAACTTGTTTTACAACTATCATCACCATAAAGGGCTGAAATACAGCTCCTTTCAGTTTTAACCTCAGCCCTAGATGACAGCGATCGGCTTCCTGGCCCACCCACTTTATCCAAGTGGAAACACTCATACCCATCGATCAGCAGGCTGTGTGGACCCCAAACAAAGTCTGAAAATTTTGGAAGAGGAAAATCTCTAGGCCATACCATGACTGGAACCTCAAACCATCCAGTTCACAGTCTAGGCCAGGAGTGGCCAAACTTGCTTAACGTAAGTGCCACATACGATAAACTTCAGATGTTTGAGAGCCGCAAGACATGAACAAATATTACACACACGTTTTTATTGTTACATGCACATTTTGTTACAAAAATTCTTAAATATATTTACTCACCATGAACATTAAACTTACGTTTTAATCCAGTGGACTCTCAGTTTAGGCCCAGTAAATAATTATAAAGCTCAAAAACTTTTTATTTAACTTTTATATGAATTGTAATGCAAAAAGGAGCTCAGCCAACATATTTCCGCGAGCCGCACATTATATGTCAAAGAGCCGCATGTGGCTCACGAGCCGCGGTTTGGCCACCCCTGGTCTAGGCACTATACCTGCTACTTTACAAAAATTAAAGTGTTATGAAATGTGATACAAGGCTTTGGACTTGGACGGGTTGTTTGGAAAACCTAAGCGATGGAAAATGGACATGATCTTCGAGAAATAGCCTTGATTTCAGGCTTCCGCCGCGATATTGATGAAATCTGCGGTCTTCTGGGTAATTACGTGGTGTCCTGTGGTGATCGTTTACCGACATTTTGGGACAACGTATCGGTCCCATCTTCACGGGTCAAGAGTCCCCGTATCATCACTGTATTCTGAATAATCACATGCAAATATCTGAGGGGGGGGATTCAGCATCAGTAACAAAACCAACCACTCAGTCCCACGTGCATCAATATATTATATAAAAATTCTGCCATGACATTAGCAGCAAAAGCAGATTTTGGTACGCGCCGAACACAAGATTGTACGGTCCAAAATGTCAAATTTATATCATCTATTTACAGCTGCAAGTTCACCTTTAGCCACTGCCCATCCTATATATATATCACACAAGTGTTACCAACACCCAATCACCGTATTTCATGTATTTAGTCAACAAATATAGTTACTTAATTTTTTGAGGCATGCTCCACAATCTCCGCTTTTTCCCTTCACAAAATGCCCTGTACTTAATAATCTTATATTATTTGGTTCATAAAATATTCACATTTTACATAAAGGGTATGGTAAAATTTATATGTCCAGCTCCAGGGCCAAAAAGTTAAAGAAATAACACAGTACCTTCCACATACACCTGATCAAACTTGAGCGAGCCAATGTCTAAAGCATTTTTGGTGACATTATACAGTTAATATACAAATTACTCTTCCATATTAGGCACAACTCACCACAGTTTGTACATTAACCACAAGTCCTAAATAAAGCCTTCCACTTGCAGTTACAGAAGACACTTTCAGTATGACAAGGAATTGAATGGATGGACCCCATATGAATAAGGTTTTGGTTTGAAACACACTTTTTAATTCTTCTTCTGGGATAACTGGGGATTAAGTATTTATTACTGCTACTTACTCATACATAAAAACATCAAATACTTACAAGAGTAAAAAATTTTTGTACTTCAGTTTCAGTAATGGTCCAGAGAGAACATATAAAAAAATATTTTTTTTTTACTTAAAGGAAAGTCAAAAGATGAAGGCTTATTTAGTGATCGGACTAACTTCATGGGAGGTCATCTAAAATTAATAACATTCTATTTTATGTAGTTCTACACATAATATATGCAATGTATAAATTATATACAAAACGGAAACCTACTATACCTTGCCACCAACATGACAGATTTATGCTATAAATTGCACTATACTCAGTTACTGTAGACAAACCAAGAATGCATGTGTAACCATTTGTGGCACAATCTAAAATACCTTGCAATTACTCCTGTCATTTCAACTCAATATAACTCAATAATGCAAGCTGTATTGCAGTGTCATGTGTGATACTTCCTATGTAGAAACACTTTATGAGTCTGATGAAAATTAAAGTCTGAAAGCCAACAAAATTAGCAATTGTCACGCATTGTCACGCACGGAAAGGAGTATACAAATAAGACGGAAACAATGAGAAGTGTTAAAAAAAAGTCACTCTGCCAGTTTCTGCTATGATGACCCATCGCTCAATAACACAGAACTGTCCGTCCCCTGAGAATCTGCTTCCTCATCAGAATCACTAACAGATACAAGTGAATCCACAGTGCCAGAATTTAAAATGCTTTTTTCACGGGCATGTTTACCGCCAAGACTACAATTTTGGCCAGGTGTACGGTTTCGCAGTTTCTGCTCTAACTCTGCCCACGGATCTTCCAGCATTGAAGGGTGATAATACTGACTTATATCATCACTACTTTGCATATTTCCTAAGAAGTTATTATCCTAGAAGCAGAAAAACACATGTTAAAATAGTTTTAATTTAAAGACTGATTTACATGACAGGAACATGTGGGTTACGCTCATAATTCAAACACTTCTTTTCAAATGCCTACCCTTCTCTTTCTGTTTGAAGAATAATTCCTCGGACTGTCCATGTTATAATATGGGCTGAAGCTTGAGTTACCGTTCGAACTTGTAGAACGTTTGTGGAAGTGTTTTTTGTTCGCACTGTAAGGACTGAAACTGGAATTACAACTTGAATTTGTGGGACTGAAGTTTTGTCGGTTATTTCCTTTCCAATTACCACCACCTCCTCTTCTATTCATGCTAGTTACAGGGCTACTGTAACTAAGCGGAATAAAGTCGAGGTCTTCTGACTGTGGCGAGCCCTTAAAAGGGGAGCTTCCAAACTTCGCTGGAAACTGACTACTTGGACGAACAAAATCATGAAACACGCCCTTGCTATTGTTTAAAAGTGACTTTGAACGTATCGGAGTAGCATAACTAGAACTCTGATTCATGTTGAATGTTTACTTAACGCAAATTTAAGTAAAATTGATCTTAGTAGCTACTATACTAAACAAGCACCAAATCACTAACAAGCCACAAACAACACCACCATCTTAAACACGCATGCTACGTCATCATCACAGATTAGGTCATCATGTCCCAGCAACCCACACGACCACGCTCACGGTGCCGTTAGTGTAGTTAACTCGAATGACCCTCGAAGTCAATTGAATATCTCTTGGACATGTTCTGATATAGGTTTCATTATTCGAAATACATTAGCTTTCCTATTTATACAGAAATTTTGTTCGTAACTACAGAATTTAAACTCTTCACAAATAAATCTGCTCGACGTGCAAGTACGTGTTGAACGTAGAAACAAATGAAGCATGAAAGCACGGACATTTACTGCGACCTTAAATCATATTCTGTACATATACATACACTGGGTCACAAATGAGACACAATGCTACAGAAAATTAGCAAAACACTATAAATAACAAGAGAATTCATCCTCACACACTAAGACAAGGTAAATATATGGATTACCAAAATAATAAAACAAGTAAAATATAAATAATAAGAAGTCAGCATTTAAAAATTAAGTCAAGTAAAGGACATACACAGAATACATATAAATGTTGCTAATAATAATGAACTACAAAAGGAGTGCAACAGCAGTTGAAAAAATATTATGTTGGCAAATAAATGCATAGCACATGGATTTATCTGATTCACGAAATTAATTTTGAAATTTTACTGTCATCGTTGTGCTTTTACGCCTTCGGGGAATTCATGAGGATTACCATATAGGCTACCCAGCGTCAGGGTTACCATGTAGCCTATCCAACACAAGCAAAGAGGATATTTACCACTTATCGGCCGTCAAAAGTGGTAATTTTTAATTTTCCTCACAGGTACATAAAGAAGTACTTAAAAAACCTAAATTTTCAGTGAATCTAATTTTGTTAGATGTGCAGGAACACTTGTTTTTATTTTATCATATTTATTACATTTGTTGTTCTTTTTATAACTTCTTTTATTTTATATTTCATGTGACCAATTCTATTCCTTTGTTTCTTGTAAACTGAGATTTATGGAATGTGAATAAATGATGATGATGAAGATTAATATAAGTATGAAACTCTTCACAAGACATATTCTTGAATTGTACAGCACAGTGCGAATTCCAGTAATTCAGTCAGCAGACAACGTGCTATTGTTTTTTGTCCATTGACTCTGTATTAGGGAGAAAACTCTTGACATTCCCATTATTTGCAGGAATAGCAAAATAAAATGTGCTAACTTTAACTATACTAGATGATTGGGAGCAATATTACCTTTACTTAAATATTCTGCCCATTTTTTATGGATTTTTTCATTTCCTTTTATGTATTTTTGGAGACAACAAAAATCACCAAAACAGTTGGTATCATCAATAACAACACATTTTGAGAGTACACACTGACTCACAAGTTGGAAAATTGTAATTATGTTCCTTATATCTTCTCTGACACTGCATCTTCTAATTATGATTCTCATAAACATAGATTTAAGGTGGTACTTTTTGTTGTTGTTTCGAGGTTTGAGTTTCTCAAAGTTGTGTTGCTGAAGATTCAGATCTTCTTCAAATACCTGACCCTGAAGGTGCATGCACTGCAATCCTTCAAAATGTCAGTAACTGCTTACTGTTTGACATAGTGTAACATTCCAGAAGACTTGAAGCTACTTAATGTTCCTTTTAATTAAGAATCCACCTTTCTACTGTGTATGTTAATTCTGGTTAAAAATTGTAAATTTCCACTTACTTAAACCTTCAATTACTTGGTATCATTTCACTGACTGTCGCAGAATATACTAGTTCCGAGTCACAATGTTGGAAATAACCACATGTATTCTTTTTCATTTTAAGATTTAACACTGAACGTACAGCAGACAAATGCAAGGAATCCTTTCATCTGGCACCCACGGGACTGGACAAGTGCCGGATTATCAAATATCCTTTAATATCAAACAGTACATATAACAACATGAGTTCTTATAGGTAATTGTTTGCTGCTACTGATATATTTGGGCTGTACAACTAGTAAGAGAAGTATTCCATTTGGATATCTCCTTCAGCTGCTGGTTCAGGGACATTGAGGTCCCATTATATGTTTTCTGGAGCCTGTTCAATTTCTACGAGGTATGATGAAGGACTTTGGGCAACTTCACTCAACTTTGGAAGTATCAGGTTTTCCAGAGAATCAGCTTCGGGATAAAAGGAATTCTATTATAATTGTATCAAGCAGGTGAGACAGGTCAGTGCATTTATAAAATTAATCAAGAGAGATGATACAGGTGAACATCATATACGTTCATACTCACATGGTTCCATGGTTGGATAAGATATCACGCTATAGGTATGATTATACATATACTGGCTGTTGTACCCATTCTCTGATATTGCACTGCTGTATTAATGTCCTCAGCTGTTATCCACTGATCTGTATTCTTTAACATTTCCTGGTAGTAACTCCTGAATCTTAAAAGTGAGGTTATGCACCTTTCAATTTCTGGCATAAGAACAGTAAAGTGAAGGTAAAAGTAAAGTTCTCCCTAGAATGGGCCATGAAGGCCCAGAGGGGGAGTAGAGGTATAGCTCTACTCTTTCTTTAACCTCGGCTCTAGATGGGGGTGGGTGGTCAACTCCACGCCCCGGCCGCTTTACCCCCGGGAAAGAGACCCGGTATCCATTGTATAGGAGGCTGGGTGGGCCACAGGGCCGGTCTGGACGGGTGCGGAAAATCTCGCCCCAACCGGGATTCGATTCCCGGACCGTCCAGCCCGTAGCGAGTCGCTATACCGACTACACTATCCCAGCCCACAGGCATAAGAACAGTTCACTCACAAAGCCAATTGCAGTCCACGAAATGTGACATGTTCGGGAAAACATGGGTTTTCAGTTCCTCCGCCATTGTTACGACGTGACAAACTGTGTTTTGAAGTCTGATAAAGCCACTGGGCATGTTAACTGGTAATTTCCCTTCACCAAGAGTGTTTCAGTTTTGTGCAAACTGTCCAACAAACATATCGCCTTGAAAGTGCACATGCGTGCTAGTAGTATGTTTTAGTTTTCGTACAGACTTCCGACTACTGCAGTGATGACAGAGTCCTTGATACTTGACGGGTCAGTAACAGGCACTCTACCATCTGTTGCAGTCTTGCAATGTATGTGTCAACAGCAACCAACCAGCCAACCAAGCAAGCAATAAACAAACCAATGAACGAAACTCATTTTTAATAGAGACAGAGATATGTCATGTATATCGTATATTTTTTGTAGTCTACAATATATTAACTTTCAGATACATTAAATATGTTTCTTTAACCACACTAATCATTCACGAAACACGCAGGTAACACGCATACTGTTTCCAAGATTGACTATTAGGTAAATGTTGAACATTGGGTTCACTTTTACTTTACAAGATTCACTTAGCATTGCTGCAAACTGCAGGTCTGTTTTTGATCGTTATCACATTGTTACTCACACACACACACGTTATTTAACAACAGAGCTATTAAAACTGTTTTAACAGACGAAGGAAGAGTACGTATGACAACAGTACAGAGTAGAAAACAAGGCAACGTGTGGGAGAATATGTACACTGCAAGATTACATGCAATTCTCACAGACAAGAAAGTGTGGAAAAATACATAATAAATCGGTTTTTATAATACATATATGTCAACAGTGATTTTATTTTTACATTGTTCTTATCCTTTACAAATCTCCATAATGAAAGTCATTCTTTACCTTTCATATAACACAGTCTTAAGGATCTGGAAGTCAGGTCCTTTGTTATATCAACTGACCCACAGTATATACAACTTGAAAAATATTAAATTGTCAGTGCAAACCGAAGGACATACTTACACACAACAGATGTGTATATCAGATATCATAAAAAAATGTATTAATGTCAAATGTTGGTAATAATCTATGTTTGGGTCATCACGTGTTGAATTTGAAAATTGACAGGAGGGTATTTCAGTCAACACACTAATTTATTATAAGATAAAGTAGCTACATGTGTCAGGTTTCTATGAAAGCTGTTGTGAGGCCAAACATACGACCTTTAAAGATCTGACGTTGTGTCATTCACTATGCACTTCTGATGTTTTGAAGGATCATAGTACTTCCATCTTCAAGGTCAAGCAGTCCAAGAAAATTGCTTGACCCTGAAGATGAAGGCACTAAAAGCCTTCGAAACGTCAGAAACTACTTGCCCAGTGACATGTCACATCCTGAATGCCTTTCATCTTCAGGAAATATTCACTTATTGACACTGCACTTGCACTGGTCTTATAATGGCTTTAACAGAAAGCTAGAACATGTAGCCACCTTATCATTTAATAAATAAGTTGTGTCAACTGAAATACCCTTTTATTGGTGTTAACCTGTGGTTCAAGAGTCAAAAGATGAAAGTCATGGAAACAGGTAACAGTAATTTGTACATGTTATGGACAACTGTGAATTGGTTAACAGGTCACATAAAACTGTCCACTTCAAACTGTTTTACATATCAAATTAAAAGCAAGTGGGAAGAGACTGAAAAAATTATAAATCATCCGTCATGGTTTGTCTATATCAACCACCAAAACACATTTACATACGGATAACAACCATATTTATGTGTCTCCTCCAACATGTTTCGACCAAGGTCAACACCAGGAAGTTCATACAATTAAAACAACATTGTGAAGCTTAGGCACAACACGTAGGAGACAGACAATAAAATACGGTTTGAGATCTGTGTTCTTCTGCAATTTTATGCAGTGTAGAATGGTAGTTTGTTACTGACGTTTTGGGTCAATCTACTGGTCCGATCTTCAGGGGTCAAGCAATCCCAGAAGAATTCCAGGAGCATTTATCTACACGGTGTAAAATCCCAGAAGAACACACATCTCATTTACACTGCAGGAGAAGCCTGAAGTCAGACAATAAGATATGGTTGTTATCCATACACGCATGTGTACTGTGATGGTTGATATTTAGAAGGTGTATGTAGGTAATTGGTTTATTTGTTTCAATGTAAAATTATTCACCACAAATTACAGTCACTAACAAAACCAGCAATTTGAAGGAAGAACGTTGTATGTGTACCAACACAGATGGGTACTGACACTCAATGAAAGGACAAGGTTCTTGCTTTACCTTCAAGTCTGTAGGTACAGCAAATATTTATCACAAGGGATATAATAATGTGGAAAACTTGCCAAAAAAAAAAAAGTGTAGGTAATTTGTAGGACAAGGAATGGATCTGCACGATAAATGTACAAATGTCAAAATCAAGGATATCATATTAGATTCTACCATATTTGTGTACCCATGTACAGAATATTTGTCCGAGAGATTCAGACATTTCTAACCTTTACATTACTAAAGTATATTTTACTCTAATCAGTTGCACAGTCACAACCAACACACTCACTTATACGAGGGTTATCCAGAAAGTAAAGGTACAACACAGGTGGGAGGGGAAGGGAAATCACCGCAGATCACCCCGCTCACAGCCCAGACCTCACTCCCAGTGATTTCCGTTTGTTTTTGCATTTAAAGAAACATCTGGCCGGCCAGAAGTTTCACGAAGACGAAGAGGTGAAAAACGAAGTCACTATGTGGTTGCGTGCACAGGCGGAGGAGTTCTGTGACATTGGAATACAAAAACTCGTACCCAGGCTAAACAAATGCCTTGACAAAGGTGGTGATTATGTTGAAAAATAGCTAAAGGTATGTGTTAAAGAGTTTTTTCACTCGATTTTGTTAATAAATATTTTTAAAAAATTTTATTGCTTTTGTATCTACTTTCTGGACATCCTACGTAATACATAAAATGTATATCGATATACGTTTTATATATGTAATTGTAAAAGACGGAGATCTTTCTCTTACCAAATGTATGGAATTTTTAATTTTCATATTTTCTCTGTCAAGGCCTGATTATGGCTCTTTGAGCTGAAACCGGTGGCCTGATTATGTGTTGCAAGTGTGTGTGTTGGTTTTGACTGTGCAACTGATAAGAGTAAAATAGAGTAAAACCCCTGTTTAATGAATTGCTGGGGGATTAGAATATCTTTCACTAAATCGAGGTTTTCATTAAATGGAGGTTTATATTGTTTATATGGAGCTATTATCGGGACATGAAAAAAATCATCACTAAATCCGGGATTTCACTAAATGCAGGAACATTAAATCGGGGGTTTACTGTATACTTTTGTATGTACATACCAACGGGGATGTCTAATATTAAAATTTACATTACTACTTTGGGCACACCGTTCCTTGCAAAATCAGGAACTAGCGTAAGAAAGGAAAGTGTCTCTGCTGATTCAGCGGACTCTAGGTTAAGACAGCTGTCTGCATTTGAGTCCAGAACTGCCCCAGAGTCCTACAGAATTTCACACTCGGAAGGTTGTAGGAACTGTCTAAAATACAAAGAAGCAACTAACTTTATTCATAACATAACACAATTTGTGAAGGAGGGCTGAAACTGTGGCGAGTGGGAAGTCATGAAGCAATGAAAAAAATGTATGTTGGCACATGTCTGCACAGATGGTGGAAGATTGAACTAACAGTGGACCTATTTCTTCTCTCACATTTGTTCAGGAATAAATACAATCAATGCAATTTAAAGGATACTGCATGGTCATGTTATTCTAAAGCTTCATTCCCATGACTGGTATATCTGACAGATATTTATCACTAATGGATACTTCTGACAGCATGGGAATGGTTCACTTGTACAAATAATGGCCTCTTGTCTGTCTCCCACTGACTGTCGACAAATGTGACATAAGTCAGAGGGATCACGAATGCTTATTTACTTAACAAGCTCCAACTTGCTGTTGTATTCCCATGATTTGTTTACATTTGACAAGCAGACAAGTGACTTGTGTATGGACTATCACATAACCCGACCAATATACAAGTCGTGGGAATGCGATTACAAATGCCCAGTGTACCTGAATACAGATGTTTGCCAAATAAACCAGTCATGGAAACAGTATGACAATTATTCACATGGGTCTTTTATGATGCACAATTATTGGTGCATTTATCAAATACACCATTTGTAGGAAAGCAGCTTAAAAGCACAACTTATGTACCAGACATTTGTTATCCAGTTTTTTATATAAGCAAATTATCACTAGATGTGTGGTGAGTTTGTTTTGTTGGTACCTGCAAATATTCAAGCCACATCCATAACTTCCAGACTTACAATATTGATATCCATCCTTAATTGAAGAAAAATAACATTTATTGTGTGCAAAAGCATGTTAGTTGTGCTTCATCTTCATATACAGCTCTAATATGCTGTTTCCTGTTATGATCTCTAAGTGTTTTTAGTTTCAGCACGTCTCTGAACACTTCAAACAACTGACATAGAGCCTGCTTTTACATTAAATGGATCTACTTATTGCAAAAAAATAATTTCCAAGAAATGTCAAAATCTGAACATTAAAATTACTTCTTAAAATCAATGATAATATTAAACATGATTTGTGCTATATTGCCAGAGTAATATGAGACTGGATGGAGGTCTTCTTTTGAGTTTCTGCATTGTGCAGTGGTTCCTCTGAAACGTCAGAACATTTAACCATTAGACACTGCAGAAACTCAAAAAAAGAAAAGACCATCATCTGATCAATAACCCCTGTTAAAACCAGAAAATATACACAAATTTGATTACTTTTTATCACATTTTTGTAGTAGTATGCTGTATGTAATTTCTTTACAGCGTTACAACAGAGGTACTTGGTCTGAACTGAATTTATTTATTCTACTTCTGTTTAAGTACTTTATTAAATATAAGATGGAAAGTTTGTAAAAATCTTAATCCTAAGAGACAAGATATTTGTCGTTTAAATAAAACGTATTAAGAATTAATTAGAGCAATATTTATAATTCTGAATAATATATTAATCCTATTTTACTTTAAACTGTTTTTCATCACTGTTAGAGAAAGCAACGCACTGAGTACCAGTCACGAGAATTTACAGCTTGTCAAAATTTAATGAATAAGGACTAATGGCAAAGAAGTTTAATTTCACATATATCTTTTTTTTTACAGAATTTGTTTTGTGTGTTCTGGAATTTGAAACTTACTAAGCATCTGGCAATGCAAGTATAGTTCTGAGAAATTTGTGAAGGAACACCTCCTGGGGTGCCAACAGCAAGGTGCAAGGTGGTTCATTTGCACCACCTTGGGATTTTGACATTTAATTAAATAAAACAATAACAAATCTACAAAAGCAAAACTAAATTTCGTTCAGTTCTTACAATTTTAATCTAAAGGCGATCTACATATTTGCTATATGTAAATAAAAACCTGTTCACTTTACATACAGGTAATGTGGACCACCTTGCAAAAAACCTTGCCGGCACCGATCATCACATCCACATCGTACCGCATGCACTGCATCACTGGTGTATCTACTGATGTCTGCTCACTGAAAAGCCCTTCACACCACTGTTACAATTTGGCTTTATTGTATCTCTGAAATTGAGGAAGCTTTTGTTTGTTAGGGCATGAGTAATCAATACTTATTGTAGAACAAGACACAGCACTGTGGTACTTCCTTATTTAATATAACATGGAAGGTTTTCTATGCCCAAGAAATTTTTTAAAAAAATTTGAACTGATTATTACCACCATATTAATAATAAACTCTTCGGCCTGATAATTCGTAAGTACTTTAACAGTGATGTGGGAAAATGCTTTCTGATTTTCTAATGTAAACACTAGGAGTAACTTTGTTTAGGCATGGATATTTTGAAGAAGAATGTGATATATTAGGGCATATTTCACCAAATTAACTTTTTAAATCATCTCGTCTATTGTTTGAAGCAATGAACTGGTTCACTCATAATTCTGTGATTTTTCTGTTTGATGTCTTATCTTACTGTTTCTCACTCACTGGCTCTCAGAAGTTTGACCATCAAGACATTCTACAACTAAGGCACGGTAGACTAAGGAAGGCTATAGAAAAATACAATGGTATTTAGATTGCAGGTCTTCTGAACCAGTGAACTTCAAACATGGGGTCAGGCCAGCCGGCCGGCTGCCCGGAACGCATAGACGTCACTGGAATAGTCGGAAATATTGTTCTAGTACAGCGGTATTCAACCTTTTTTGTTCATGTACTCCCAGATATAATTATGCTTCAACTTTGTACCCCCAAAGTTGTTGGTGCATAATTCAAGTTATACACAGTCTATAATCTACATCTAAAATAAGTTAAATAAATTACATCCAAAATAATGTATTAAATAATAAGTTTTAAATGAGAAAAATGAGAGTCAAGCTATTAAATAACAAATATATTATATGCACTATGTGGAATAAAATGAAACTAGCCGCCCAGATAAGAATCACATAAAGGAGAGACAGAGAGAGAGAGAGAAAAAATGGCGCTCCCAAATCGCATATCCTTACGTCCGGTCTCTTGTGGCTAACCCTAAATCTGGCCCTGATTATTCAGTGTTTATCATGAAATAATATATTTATTTTTTTTTTTAATTTTACGTACCCCCTAAGATGTCTTCACGTACCCCAGGTTGAATACCACTGTTCTAGTAGACTTGAGGTTTCCACACACAAAATAATTTCTCTGAAAACTATCCGCCATTTGCGTACACGCCCTGAATAAGGTTCACCATTCTTGTCCTAGGCCGAAAAAGTTAAAAGAACAATGGTTTGAAAGGGCACCAAATTAGTAGCCTGCCCGAGGCGTCCACGTGTCTCACGCACTTGTCTTACATCTTTGTTCTGTTTCTTTGATTAGCTCACCTCTCCAGTCCATTAGCTTGAATAAGCAGCAGATTACTCTACACTGTATTTGTGCATTATGTATATTGCTCAGTCAACAGCAAGGCCAAACATCGTGGTCTAACACTCCTGATTCATTGAATTTATTTTATTTACACCAATTAATGCACACGTAAAACCACTTTTTTTAGTTTTTATTGTAAATTGTCACCCCTACACGTGTTTCGATCCTCAGATCATCATCAGGGTTTTTTTTTTTAAAAAAGCCACTATCACTTTAATTGCATATTTTGAAGGGTCCAATAGCAGGTCCAATAGCAATTGCTATTGGACCCTTCAAAATATGCAATTGAAGTGATAGTGGCTTTTTTAAAAAAAACCCTGATGATGATCTGGGGATCGAAACACGTGTAGGGGTGACAATTTACAATAAGAACTACAAAAAAGTGGTTTTACATGTGCATTAGTTGGTGTGAATAAAATAAATTGAATTAGTGAAAATGCACGGTGACAGCAATATAAAACTCCTGATTCATATTTAGGAGATTCTGTCTTCAAATGTAGGCTCAGAAACTAGCTGTTTTGAGATTGTTTTTTGGTTTCCCTGAGTCATGCCTTGCAATGTTATGGTAGTACCTCAGATTAGGCTGCAGCTGCTTCCTTTCACACACTTTACAGTTCACTGTTTATTGATCATCCTACCATTCAGTACTAACGCTGGAAGAGTTACTTATGATGCCATGAAATGAGCTATATATAAGCTAAATGCAGTCACATAAAATGATCTACAGGTATCAAATTATACATGTGTATTCAACAGTCTGTGAGACTCACACCTCATTAAATTATTTATTATTTTAAAACCTGAAAATTTTATTATGAGGCTACTGATTCTAACAAACCCAAAACAAGCTACTGGACATCCCCCCCCCTACCCAAAATATTCTCTGTTTTATGGTATAAATCCTGTTGTTTTCATGGGTAGTTATATTCGGTGATTTTTTATGGCGTGCTTTGTCACGTTGTTAAAGAGCAATAGCTATAATATTTACGTATGCATTTAATTATACTCCAGCAAATATTGTTACCTGAAACTTTAATCAGTCAAATGAGGAAAATTTTCAACATGCACTGTGCATTAGAAGACTCTGAGATACAGGGGCGCACCCAAGGGGAGGGGGGCTGCCGGGTTGCAGCCCCCCCCCCTCCAAACCCCAAAACCGAATTTTAAAAACACAGATTTTGTAGATATTATGATATTAAACTTTTTACTTGATTTCCCTTTCAGCTGAAATCAGCTGATGACTAGTACGTTGGAATTTTTACAAGTAAATTAATAAAATTAAAAAAAACAAGAATATAGGACACTGTGATTGAGTCACGGAACATGTAGTTACATTTGTATGTATATACATGCAGTTGCAGTCAGTGTTATGTTGTACTTACGACATGATTTTTATAACATAATTTTTAAAATCAACCATAAATTATATATAGCCTCAGGGTCAGCCCCCCCCCCCCCCCCCCCCCCCATGGAAAAATTCTGGGTGTGCACCTGCTGAGATAACTTCTTAACATACTTTTTGGGCCACATGGGAAAGGCACTGTCATGCAACGGGAGGTGCTTAAACATCCTGAATACGTGGAACTAACTGGGGGGGGGGGGGGGGGGGGGGGGGTTGAGTGGTGCAGCCACCCCGTATGGCAGAGTTCAAGGGGATGGAAAATGAATAGTTTAAATAAAAAAATGATATTCTGCGCCAAAAGAAATTATAAAGTTTTGAGCCAAATGAAAGGAAATTCAATAAGTAATTGTGATTATTTAAAGTTCATAATTATATATATGTTATGCAGACAAATGTACACAGTTTTATGTTATTTAACACAGTTTTATTAAATGTTGCCCAACATGTTTCTAGCCTATATAAGGCTCATCTTCAGGGGCTCTTTTTGTTGAAATTACAACAAAAGAGCCCCTGAAGATGAGCCTTATATAGGCTAGAAACATGTTGGGCAACATTTAATAATAAAAATTGTGTTAAATAACATAAAACTGTGTACATTTGTCTGCATAACATATATATAATTAAAAATGTACGGTACAAGTAACGTAAAGTTTATAATTTATATCAGGGTTGGCCAATGTGATTATTTGACCCAGGCACCAAGAAACTTCGCCATGCAACTGCCTGTATAGAGCCCAGACTTATTTCCATGTGATTTTAACACCTCTGGACCGTTCAAGAAAGCCCTTAAAGTCTGTTTATTCATGTCACACAATGTTGTTCAGGAGAATGTGTTACAGAGGTTTAATAACAGCTCAAGGAATTCTTTGCAGACAGGATATACTGACATGTGCATGAATTGGACACCTGTATAAATACCAGTGGCAATTTTACTGACTGTTGTAATAGCTTCACCTGTGAGCATTCTTGAATGTGTTTCAGTTTACATGCCTTAAATTGCAAAATATTTTTCTTTAATTGACAATTTCTAAATCTGAGCTGAATGTTGATTCTTTACAAAACATGTAATTATATGTATATGAAGCCATTTGTATTAAAGTTAAGTGAATAAACATATTAATATAATACTGTACTGAATCAGAAATATTAATGCATTCTTGTCCTGAGAGTGCAGGCAAATTTTCCGATCTTTTTCTACACCTATCGCTTCATCTTTTGCTCATTTATTCTTGGTGTTTCTCCACCCAGCTACACAACGTTCTGTACAAGTAATGCTCTATACTTGTATTCAGGAAGTAGCCAATTTACATCTTGGGTAGTACACCAACTATCATGGCTTGACGAATTACATATCCAATCCCACTTACGTGGATGTTGGATCGGTGAATGTATATGTGTATGTCTGTATGGCTGAGGTTTTTCATGTTCTATCTCAGCCCTTCCAGGCAAATACTGCAAGAGTACCCTCATTAGGCCATGACCACTTTCTTCAGGATTCTTTCCAGTTTATCATCATCCTATTATTCAACACTGAGAACCATCACGTAAGCACAGATTATCCTCTCAAGTTCATCAAACTATAGCTCAGTGTTCAGTGTTAGTTACCGCTTTTCTAATATAATGGTAAATTTGTCCATGCCACAGAAGCATACAAGCGAAGTAGCACCACTCATTTTCAACCTCAGCACTAGATGGTCAATGGTCACCTTCAAGCCTCAGACACTTTACCCCTGGAGAAATAACTCCTGGCACCCACCGAATCGGAGGTTTGCTGGGCCCCAGAAATATTCTGGAGGTTTTGGAGATGAGAAAAATCTCTTGCATTGCCTGAAATCTAACCCCAGGTTTTCCAGCCCATAGCCTAGTTATTATACTGACTGAGCTATCCTTGTCTCCCTAATTCTAAAACTTTACAAACTTATCTGTATTCTTGGCAACTGGCTAACAGCACACCGTGACGTTGCAATAGAATACAAGTTTCAGTACTTAACATCTTCATGTCTTCAGAGTAATTTTGATATCCAATAACAAAATCCCCTTGCGTGATCAGCTGCACAACTGCAGATTTAAACTTCATTTCAGAGACAAGCTCTGTCTCTGTACAGAGTGACCACACAGCTTTACTGTACAGTGAAGCAGCTGGTTGAAAAACATTTCTATTGAATTTTGTTGCCACAAGAGTTACAAGCTTTATACATTGACATAATTAAACTATGTACTGTTAGAACAAACTAGAAGGTAAAACAGATCAATTGTTCAACTCTGATTAAAATGACTGCATATCTTGCATATTGCCATTCTATTTACAGCTGCCTTTGGATGTGAAAAACGGTCAACTATACTGACTGTGACAGGAAGTTAAAATGTTTCATACATAAAGATTACCTATCAGTCCCAGTAACCACTTTGTCCTTATAATTCGAAATATTCACTTTAAATATTAAGGTCTTTTTCACAGTCCTGAAAGGGTTAAACACGCTTTAAACCCTTGAGCCATTTGACAGTTGTTCAAACGTCAATCTGAGATCGTATGAAATGTGACAATAGCAATCACAAATATGCCACAGACTGTGAAAATATTAACAGAGTAAGAACTGACAACATATAAAATGCAGATGTGTGTCCTTGTTTCTAATTTGAATGACCTTGAAGGAACTCTGTTTGCAATCAGAAATGCTGGTCCAGTTCCTGTTCAGGAGGAGAGGGGCGGGAGACTGACAAGACTGGAAGCACTGTCGGGATCACGTTTGTACATCCGGCACTGTGATGCGGAAGTTGATGTGTATCCATGCCACTTAAAGGGATGTTCTCAGCACTTCTAGATCTCTGCCACAATTCTGAACGGAACGGTTTCAAGCGGCTGAACTCTGAGTCGTGTCCTCCTGCTCCTACAGCTGAGCTAATGTAGACGGCTGAATTGACTCGAGGCCGGCTTGCGGGATGAGATGAAGGACTTGGCCACTGGTCCAAGTCAAAATGTTGATGTGATGACCAATGATGATGCTATGATTAAAAGATCAAGGTTATGTATGACTGGCAGCTGCCATACACACAGTGATTTATTGGCCAGTAATGCCCAATTATTTTACATTTGTATGTATAAAACAAAATAGTATTAAAATTGATAGAAGAAACACAATTAAGAGGGCTAAAAATAAACGAAGCTAAAACAAAATATATGGAAGTCACAAGGACAGCAAGAAATATCACAAATAAATTGAGAATAGGAGATTATAATTTTGAACAAGTGCAGAATTTTAGTTATCTGGGTTCACAGATTAACACAATAAACTCAGTAACTAATGAAATAAAAGCCCGTATTTTGAGTGGAAATAGATGTTATTATGCCTATCAGAATTTAATGAAGTCTAGAATAATAGGGAGACAACTTAAACTAAGAATTTATAAAGTCCTGATAAGACCAATAGTTACATATGGCTGTGAAACCTGGACATTAACTAGCTTTGACGAGCAACAACTTAGAATATTTGAACGCAAAATATTACGGAAAATTTTTGGCCCAATACAGAATAGTGATGGCTCCTGGAGAATTAGAATGAATCATGAACTAGATTATCTTATACAGGGAGCAGATATTGTGAGGCTAATAAAAAGCAGAAGGTTAGCCTGGCTCGGACATGTTGCAGGAATGGAAGGAAATAGGGTAACTAGAAGAGTGATGGAATGGAAACCGATGGGAAGGAGGATGACAGGGAGACCACGGAAACGATGGATAAACGACGTAGAAGAGGATATGAGGACGATGGGAGTGAGAGGCTGGAGAAGAATTGTGAAGGATAGGACAGAATGGAAAAAAATTCATCAAACAGGCTAAGACCCACACAGGGTTATAACGCCATAAGAAGAAGAAGATGTATAAAACAAATGCTAACTATGAAACTGGCTTACTGTCAATGACACTGTCACTTCAGCACTTTTGTTTTTTGCATAGCAGCAGGGTCATTATTAATTGGAGTGACTAACTGATTAACATTCTTAAACTATAGATTACATTCTCATATTGATGAATGAGCCTTCAAACTTCTTTATACTGTTTATTTCCAAATGTCAGAATTTAAGAGGAATATGTTACAGATAACCCAATATATCCACACAATTTGTCATAGATGATTTTATTACTAACAAATAACAGACCAGCTTATCTTGGTCATGTTTCAGCGACATTTAGTATGAAAATGTCCTGAATCACCCCTCCATAGGAAAGGGAGCTGTACTGATTGCTACTGCTTATGGCTGTCAGTATCAAAACTGGAGACCATTAGTCTCTGGACTTGTCAGTCTGGTGGGGAATATGCTACTTCGAAGTTACATGATCTAAATTATTTGCTTCCTTCTGCAGTATAATTTGTAGAATTACATGGCATTTCTTTCTATTGCCAAAAAAAGAGTGCAAGGGTCCCAGACGAAGAAAGAAAATTGACTAGTGTTTAATATGAATATTTTTCAAAACTGATGAAACACTTTGTTGATGGTCGATGCTTCTCACTGAAGAAGAAAGGTGACAGTACTCTCAAAGAGAAATAGACAACTTTAAGCCTATTCTGTCCCACTTTCATTACAGGGAGACGTTCCTGGTCCTGCATACCACTGTGTACCGTCAGACAGGTGTAGGCTTGCTGTTATATTGGAAATGTAAAAGGACCTCTGAATCATTAAAAAGGCTTCAAATCAAAACTTTTGTTTTTGACAGTACATCTATCTTGGCAGAAATCACAAATAACACAGTTTAATTTTTGTAATACAGATACAAAAGCTGCCTCCAACCGCTACACAAATCAATTCAGATTCCTTCCTTCCAAAGCCTATTTCTGCGTCACCAGTTCTACATTAGTTACTCGCAAATCCAGAAAAACAAGTGTTTGTGTTCTCTGAATCTAAGCTTAACAAGAGATATTGCAATAATGCGAAAACAATGTTACTAACTTCATGTTTTTTTTTTTGACACCACCAGTATCAAAAGACAAATATGCCTGAAAGTTCAGATAAAAGCTTTCATACGTTTTGTATTTCATATGAGTTTTTCTGTTAATTTTCCATTCAGGTAGCAATCTGTATGAGCATACAGCTTGATTCAGTTTCATGTATTCACTAGCTTTGGATTTAATATTAAATATTTATCTCAAAATACAAATAAACTGGTTACTAATTTCTGTGACAAAGCATTCGTTATGAACTAATTCACTTACCAATTAATCTGCAGTAAATGTACATAATTAATTAAAATATTGATCCATACATACAATTAATGGTACGTTATAATAAACTGGGACTTTTTTAAGTAACTTATGAAGTTACATTTGTTCACGTTTTAAAAAGTTCCACGTTCTTATACAGAATTTTCCTTATGATCTGTATAGTCCAAACCAAACTCACACTTCAAACCTTCTTTTTATTATTATTACATAGAAATATGTGAACTCTGTGGGCTTTTACAACCTTCATGAATGTAATTTATTATCTGCCATCTTGGTAGTTTATGTAATTCAGAATTCAGTTTCAAGAAATAACAGTTACTGAATTATTTTGGCCATATTAACAAAATAAAAGGCTTGGCCTTAACACAACACTCACCAACTACACAACCTGTAACAACAATTTTTTGAATTTTTTTTCTTTTTTTGCCCTTGGGACACTGTTGCGATTAGAAGTAATTTATTCTCTGATTGCAACCCTGGGATTCACATTCAGTATCAAGAAAATTAGTGGTGCACAGTTGAAACAAGTGACTTATGAAATGTATCTGTACACACATACCTTACATCATTAGCTCATAGGCTCATACACATGGATATTTACAGCAAGCCAACGTAGAGACTAAACACTGCTTATATTGCCTTATCCAGATATATGGTGCATTACTGGCCAATCACTGACATTTTTACAGCATGCAGTTCCCAAGAAAGACATAAAACAAATCTAAATCAAACAAAAACAACCCCACTGCTTGAAAGTAAATTAAAAAAAAATTAAATTGCAAGTCACAGCAGATCAAATTACACAATTTTATTACAGTAAATTCATATATTGTGTACTCGTGCTACTTCATATTCAGTAGACGTAAAAAAAAAGGGCTTACTCATCTTTAGGTGCTTTTTTAAATTAAATTTTTCAGTTTCTGAATGCACTGTTTCAAAACCATTTCACGCATTTTCTGAATCGTGCACTCTCTTTTCAACCAATGTTTTTAAAGCAATAATTTCACACATAATTATTACAAATTCACAAAAAAAAAAAAAAAAAAATTACTAATCATTGTGAAACAGTTGAAATGTATATTGTTTAACAATATTACAAGTGCAATTCCAGAACATTTAATGTGTTTATCTCAATGCAACTTACACACTAACTTACCTACAAAACTCACTGCTTTAATCTTATATTACTTTAGTTTTGAATGCTATTGTGTATATATGTGGTACAGAAAATGCAGTAAATGTAGGAGTAAGATGGTCTCATTTACATCTGAACCAATCCTGAATTCCATATTTATACAACTACATTTTCCACTCCACAAGACAAATCTATGAGACACAAAAATAAAGGTTAATGTTACTTGGCAGTACTGTTAGTGCAAGAATTATAGTTGGAGGCAAATTTTATCATTGTAATGTACCACTGCTTCCATTGTTATGTAATAAACAAAATAAAATCAAGCTCTTTGTCAATAGATAAGGTATACTGTGATGTACGATTTCCATATCAAGATGGCCGTAGTTTATTAAAGTGTCACATTTTGTTCATTATTTAGCTCTAGTTCTTCATTAAAATGTAATAACTTCATTTGAGTTCTGGAGCTATATGTAGAGCTGCTTTACTACGCCCACGTTTTCATTTAGTTTCCTTATATTACATTAAGAAACAGTTAATATTCATGAACATAATGCCACCAATGACACCATAAAGTTAGATTACATCATCCTTATTCTTACACCAACAGGCTTGCCAAATATGAAATTCTAGAACTAGGCAGTTTCTAAACTAAGCAGTCAAACTATATCTACAGAACACGAATCCAGAAATGTGTCTGGCAGTTGTGTCATAGGACTCTCAGAAAGCATCATATAAAGACCTGTGATGTCTACAAGGAAAACAAGTGAGCAAACAGACAGCTGCTAAAATGCACAAGGGGTGCTATGCAGGTATCAGTGCAAGCAGTTTCCAGTGTGGTTTGAAATGTGTATCTCATGTCATGTGCATTAACACAACATTTACAACAGTCAAAGCAATCTAGGTTTTATTCTGGTAATGCTCTCAGTCAAATTCCTTTCCCTAGAGTCACAGTAAGTACCACATCAGTTTTCTCAAAAGCAGATATTATAAAATCATATCTCCGATGACTTGTTTGCCTTACTCTAATTTAGAATTTTCAGAATTTCACCACTGTAGGTGAAGGATTTTTAATTTCTGTTATCAGACTTATACATCTGAATTACAATGTCAGTAAATTGTTAGGGGGTTTTTTGAGTGCTCGATGTAACAAATGCATTTACTTGTTAACTTATGAAATAACAATTAATTGAATACTGAGAGGAAATCGGGTTTGCTGAAAATGATCACATGAAAGTGTAATGTCCTCAGCTATACTAGAAAAGGCAATCATGTATGGCCTGTAAAACTTCTGTATTTAGACTTCGTGGGTTAATTTGTATAGGAAGAACCGATTGTTCCTGACCAATATGCAAATTTTCTTCTCTTCAATGGTCATTCCAAGGTGAAACATGATATGAAACAAAGATCATTTATTGAACAAATAACACATTTTTAATATAAACTCAAAAAGTAGCTTCTTTTTGTGACATATCTGACAATTGTGACTTCTTAGGTAACTGACTGTTTGAAAATATAACAACTTTGTGACCCAAAATGTAAATCATGGAAACTTACAGTATGTTATTAGATGCGGCAAAACAGTACACATTTTGTTACGAGGTAGAAGACTCTTGTTTGAAGATTAGAACGCTACATTACTTACAAATTTAAATTTAAAATTAAACTCTTTTATAGAATTGTCTGATTCGAAGAGCAACGTAAAAAAAAAATGAAATAAAAATATAAAATAATTCATAACTTACATATAAACAGTTTAGTTCCAGAGGAAAAGAATAAAATTACATTTGAATATAATATGATTTATGTGACTTATGTAATGCTGATCAAAATTTCTTCAAGTTTCCTTTCTTACTTGTTAACCCCTTGAACAGGAATTTGTGCTGAATGGACCCATGAAACAGAAGTCAAGAAAGACAGTGCATGTAAACTTTCACAGAAAACTCTTTTCTTTCCATGGAAAAGCAAGTAATATGCCATGCTTAGGTGTGTGTTATATGTCCAAGGGGTTAATATTTCTCTCCTATGTACTTGGTGTAATTATTCCTAAATATACTCATACTATCTGGAATACACACATGGATTTTTAAATTACTTTCCTGTCTACTAACAGAAAAATTGTGTACATTTCTTGTGCCTCTAGGGAAATTTGTCTAGGCTGTGAATATGTGACGCGACGGACTTACTGCTAGGTGTCGGCACGGTGTAAGAGAGCGAACCGGCAGCCGCAGTCTCGCGGCGGTTGAGGCCGCGGATAGCTGAAGCAGTGATCCAGAACACAGCAGCCCTGACACAAACAGCACACAGTAATGGCTGTGTTTACGTGCAGCAAGGCTGCCTTCGACAGATTCATTGCGATTTTCTGAATGAATTCTCCGACTGTTGGCTACAGATATTAAATATTATCGCCTTCCTTGGATTAACAAACATTATTACAATGTTAACATTACTGACAGTTTCACTGTCAAAACTGATTTATTATAATAAATTAGTAATAGGTTATGAAAACAAGAAAATACAAATTTAAGTTATTTTTAGTGAATGAATTAGTATATACTCAAGAGGAGTGAATGATGGAATTTGCTGGTGATGTTTAGGTCGACTCTGAGCTACTGACAGACACTTGTTGTGTATTATGCATGTGTGGAGGTGCTATCTGCAGAATGTTAAGTAACCAGGGTGACTTGGAGTTCATGTAACACAGCATACCCACACTGAAGTATCACCTTTTCTCTCAAGACTAAATACGTAGCACGTTTGAAACAGTGAAACGGACTTCTTTCAACATTAACTTTGACACTCTTATAAATGTGTCATGTAAAATATTAATGTTTTTGCAATAATGAGACTTAACCACATAAAATTATTTGAATGAGATGCTGACAATGTGGCGTTAATTCAAAATGTCTGGTATTATCATCTGATATCCATATCTCCGTTATTGAATTGCTGAAACTGTTGCCAAATTCAGCAGAATCATCCACCTCAAGATGCAGATCTTTTATATTATGTATTGTATTCAAAGAAATCGTCGACCTCGGTGGACTAGTGGTTAGCGTGCTCGCCACTGGGTTCGATCCCGACCGAGGTCGATGGATTTTTAAGGGTGATAAAAATCCGGAGCACCACTTCCTTCGGAGGGGAAGTAAAGCCGTCGGTCCCATGTCGTAGATTTACGGCATGTAAAAGAACCTTACGGGCATGAATAGAGATGTTTCGTAAGCAAAATTGAAAGTGGTCATTTCTCACCCAAGTCTCCTGACTGCCTGCCAGATGGCTCTGGCGGTCACATCAGGATCGATAGAACAGCAGCGCGGCCAGTTGGCCAGTCACCAACTGCAACGAATACGCACGACCCAGTAACCTCGGAAAGAGGAGGCCTGAGCCCATATAGGGCTGTTGAGCCATGGTTATTATTATATTATATTCAAAGAAATCAACTGCCTCTCTATGTAGTAGCACATCAATAACTCTGAATAAATGTATGGCAAAAGGAGGAATTGACACACTGGGCTTGAGAAAAATAAAATGGAGACATAAAAGGAGCACAGCAAATAAAAATTTGAGATTTGAGGTTCCCATGGCAATGTGTACATAGGGTACAGTCTCCTGGCATGTGGCACAAATTTACTGACACTTTGAAGTAACATGCTGCCTCCATCCTTAAGGGCACGACAATAACTTACTGTGATTAATCTACTCTGAAGGTACAAAATGTCAGTAAATTTCTATCGGATTACACAGTGCCGCGTTTGGTGTAATGGCGAATTTTAACAGGTCAAAGTAAAGGTAAAGTTGTCCCTGTCCACGCCATGAAGGCAAATGGGGGAGTAGAGGTACAGCTCCACTCATTTTTAACCTGTACACTAGATGGAGGTGTGTGGCCAGCTTCATGCCCCGGCCACTTTACTTCTGAGGAAATAACCGCCAGTATTTACCGAATAGGAAGCCACTACAATAACTGCAAAAGATAGCTTCAGAAGGGGAGGGGGGAGTCATGACAGACTGCTGCAGATTCAGAATGTAACAGAATGAGAAGTTGAAGATAAACATAAATATACGGGAACATAACATATTCTACATTACTTTTATAAATCAATAATTGCTGATATGAATGTTAATGAAGAAGGCACAGAGGGGGGGGGGGGGGGTACAGGTACAGCTACACTCTTTCTTTAACCTTGGTTCTAGGCAGGGGTGGGTGGTCTGGCGATTTAAAATCAGCATTCTGTTTCCAACTCTAACACAGTATAGTACATCTGCATGTCAGTTCGGTGTACGGCCTCTCTCCATCCTTCCGTTGATACAGATGTCCCTTAAGGAGTGTTGGTTATGACAGTTATAATGAGTATTTCTGTTACTGGGCCACTTATCCTGGTGTGTGTTTGTCCATTTACCCCAAACAAATGTGTCCTCTCTATGTAAGAAGGCTGTCCATAAAGAACACCGAGAAGCCATACAGTCTAGTAGGAATGTACCAGCGTTTTGTAGGAACCTCCTGCTTCCATTTTCAGGGTAGAAACTTATATTATTATTCTTTTACCCTGAAGATGGTGGAAGCATGTTTCTCCGAAACGGTGGTAAATTTGTTCCACGCTACACAGTATCACATCCGTCAGAATTTGAAACCTCACAACGAATGTATTGCTTTATGTATCCACATTTATTGTCCAACATTGGAATTACAACTGTCACTCTATCGTGATGTGGTAATGCCTTTAAAACGTACAAGTGGACACACTGGATTATGCATGAAACAAAATGGCTTCCTGCAGCTATGACCATTACACCAAATATAACTAATCTGATACTCAACTACGAAGCACCAATGGTAAAACTTTTCCCATATAACAATCTGCATTTTGTTTAAGCGTATTCTGTGAATGTGTTGAGAGAGTGATGGATGATTTGCATTAAGTAATGGAATTTTGGTTTTCCCTTAAGTGTAGGCAGGATGACGAAAAGCCAATGCTGTGTCTACTGGAGTACTTTACTAGTGTTAATCACAGCTACTACAAAAGCAGCAGCAGGTTACATATATACAACAATGTATGGGGGCCGTTCTGCCTCTCTCACCAATTTAGCCATAGTCACCACGTGAACGGTTTATTGTTCAGTATTTATCACAATCACCAGCCTTGTAAACCATCATTACCGGGCAGTTACCGACTGGAATCCGTTTGTATTGCTAAAACATGCAGAACCATCAGATGATTTTAATTCTTAACTAGAAGTTAATAAAACTGTTTATAGTTGTGTAAGATGTTATTTTGGCAACTGTCAAGAGTGTGAAGCTGTGTTGAAAATGTGTACAAATATACAAGATCAAAATGCATAATGTCAGAACTCAGAGTTAATCAAAAAATGGCTCAGCAATGGGCAATAAATCATGAATCCAAAAATTGATTTCATTCCAAGTAAAAAGAAAGTCGAAGCAATAATATAATCTACAGACTCAAAATTCAACAAATGCTGAAAAAGTATGATTAGCCGAAAGTAAATTGCCAGTTTTTATTATACAGAGAAACAGGAAATTTGGCAAAAGGATTTCAAAAACAAATTTTGTCATAGCTTCATCAGACAGAGATCCCCCCCCCCCCCAACCACCACCAAATAGTAAAATATATACACTTATTTACATGACCTGCAATTTTACATTCTGAATAATATAATTGTTTTTAAACGGTAACGATTCTTTCAGAGGATATAATTACAACAGATCTTAGTGTATGTCTGTGTTTTATTTAACAATGCTGTCAACTGCTGAGAAGATATAACGTTGGTGGTAGATGGATGAGTATGGAGCATTGGTGGAGTGATAATGACAGGGGAAAACTGAAGTACTGGGAGAGAAACATTATACAGCGTTGGTGGTAGATGTATGAATGAGTATGGAGCATTGGTGGAATGATACTGACAGGGGAAACTGAAGTACTGGGAGAGAAACATTATACAGCGTTGGTGGTAGATGGATGAATGAGTATGGAGCATTGGTGGAGTGATAATGACAGGGGAAAACTGAAGTACTGGGAGAGAAACATTATACAGTGTCGGTGGTAGATGAATGAATGGGTATGGAGCATTGGTGGAGTGATACTGACAGGGGAAACTGAAGTACTGGGAGAAAAACATTATACAGCGTTAGTGGTAGATGTATGAATGAGTATGGAGCATTGGTGGAATGATACTGACAGGGGAAAACTGAAGTACTGGGAGAGAAACATTATACAGCGTTGTTGGTAGTTGAATGAATGAGTATGGAGCATTGGTGGAATGATACTGACAGGGGAAAACTGAAGTACTGGGAGAGAAACATTATACAGCGTTGTTGGTAGTTGAATGAATGAGTAGGGAGCATTGGTGGAATGATACTGACAGGGGAAAAATGAAGTACTGGGAGAGAAACATTATACAGCGTTAGTGGTAGATGTATGAATGAGTATGGAGCATTGGTGGAATGACACTGACAGGGGAAAACTGAAGTACTGGGAGAGGACCATTATACAGCGTTCGTGGTAGATGGATGAATGAGTATGGAGCATTGGTGGAATGACACTGACAGGGGAAAACAGAAGTACTGGGAGAGAAATATTATACAGCGTTGGTGGTAGATGTATGAATGAGTATGGAGCATTGGTGGAATGATACTGACAGGGGAAACTGAAGTACTGGGAGAATAACATTATACAGCGTTGTTGGTAGTTGCATGAATGAGTATGGAACATTGGTGGAATGATACTGACAGGGGAAAACTGAAGTACTGGGAGAGAAACATTATACAGCGTTGTTGGTAGTTGAATGAATGAGTAGGGAGCATTGGTGGAATGATACTGACAGGGGAAAACTGAAGTACTGGGAGAGAAACATATAGCGTTGGTGGTAGATGTATGAATGAGTATGGAGCATTGGTGGAATGATACTGACAGGGGAAACTGAAGTACTGGGAGAGAAACATACAGCGTTGGTGGTAGATGTATGAATGAGTATGGAGCATTGGTGGAATGATACTGACAGGGGAAAACTGAAGTACTGGGAGAGAAACATTATACAGCGTTGGTGGTAGTTGAATGAATGAGTAGGGAGCATTGGTGGAATGATACTGACAGGGGAAAACTGAAGTACTGGGAGAGAAACATACAGCGTTGGTGGTAGATGTATGAATGAGTATGGAGCATTGGTGGAATGATACTGACAGGGGAAAACTGAAGTACTGGGAGAGAAAATACAGCATTGGTGGTAGATGTATGAATGAGTATGGAGCATTGGTGGAATGATACTGAGAGGGGAAAACTGAAGTACTGGGAGAGAAACATTATACAGCGTTGGTGGTAGTTGAATGAATGAGTAGGGAGCATTGGTGGAATGATACTGACAGGGGAAATCTGAAGTACTGGGAGAGAAAAATACAGCGTTGGTGGTAGATGTATGAATAAGTATGGAGCATTGGTGGAATGATACTGACAGGGGAAAACTGAAGTACTGGGAGAGAAACATTATACAGCGTTGGTGGTAGTTGAATGAATGAGTAGGGAGCATTGGTGGAATGATACTGACAGGGGAAAACTGAAGTACTGGGAGAGAAACATACAGCGTTGGTGGTAGATGTATGAATGAGTATGGAGCATTGGTGGAATGATACTGACAGGGGAATACTGAAGTACTGGGAGAGAAACATTATACAGCGTTGGTGGTAGTTAAATGAATGAGTAGGGATCATTGGTGGAATGATACTGACAGGGGAAAACTGAAGTACTGGGAGAGAAACATACAGCGTTGGTGGTAGATGTATGAATGAGTATGGAGCATTGGTGGAATGATACTGACAGGGGAAAACTGAAGTACTGAGAGAGAAACATTATACAGCGTTGGTGGTAGATGTATGAATGAGTATGGAGCATTGGTTGAATGATACTGACAGGGGAAAACTGAAGTACTGGGGAAAAAACATTATACAGCGTTGGTGGTAGTTGAATGAATGAGTATGGAGCATTGGTGGAATGATACTGACAGGGGAAACTGAAGTACTGGGAGAAAAACATTATACAGCATTGGTGGTAGATGAAGGAATGAGTATGGAGCATTGGTGGAATGATACTGACAGGAGAAAACTGAAGTACTGGGAGAAAAACATTTTACAGCGTCGGTGGTAGATGACTGAATGAGTATGGAGATTGGTGGAATGATACTGACAGGGGAAAACTGAAGTACTGGGAGAAAAACATTATACAGCATTGTTGGTAGTTGAATGAATGAGTATGGAGCACTGGTGGAATGATACTGACAGGGGAAAACTGAAGTACTGGGAGAAAAACATTATGTAGCGTCGGTTGTAGATGGATGAGTATGGAGCAATGGTGGAGTGATAATGACAGGGGAAAACTGAAGTACTGGGAGAAAAATATTATACAGCGTTGGTGGTAGATGTATGAGTATGGAGCAATGGTGGAGTGATAATGACAGGGGAAAACTGAAGTACTGGGAGAAAAACATTATACAGCGTTGGTGGTTGATGGATGAGTATGGAGCAATGGTGGAGTGATAATGACAGGGGAAAACTGAAGTACTGGGAGAGAAAACATTATAAAGCATTGGTGGTAGATGGATATGAGTATGGAGCAATGGTGGAGTGATAATGACAGGGGAAAACTGAAGTACTGGGAGAGAAACATTATACAGTGTTGGTGGTAGATGGATGAGTATGGAGCAATGGTGGAGTGATAATGACAGGGGAAAACTGAAGTACTGGGAGAAAAACATTATACATCTTGTTGGTAGTTGAATGAATGAGTATGGAGCATTGGTGGAGTGACAATGACAGGGGAAACTGAAGTACTGGGAGAAAAACATTATACAGCGTCGGTTGTAGATGGATGATTATGGAGCATTGGTGGAATGATACTGACAGGGGAAAACTGAAGTACTGGGAGAAAACATTACACAGCGTTGGTGGTAGATGAATGAATGAGTATGGAGCATTGGTGGAATGATACTGACAGGGGGAAAACTGAAGTACTGGGAGAGAAACATTATACAGCATTGGTGGTAGATGTATGAATGAGTATGGAGTGTTGGTGGAATGATACTGACAGGGGGAAACTGAGGTACTGGGAGAAAAACATTATACAGCGTTGGTGGTAGATGTATGAATGAGTATGGAGCAATGGTGGAATGATACTGACAGGGGAAAACTGAAGTACTGGGAGAAAAACATTATACAACGTTGGTGGTAGATGAATGAATGAGTATGGAGCATTGGTGGAATGACACTGACAGGGGAGAACTGAAGTTCTGGGAGAGCAACATTATACAGTGTCGGTGGTAGATGTATGAATGAGTATGGAGCATTGGTGGAATGATACTGACAGGGGAAATCTGAAGTACTGGGAGAGAAACATTATACAGCGCTGGTGGTAGATGTATGAATGAGTATGGAGCATTGGTGGAATGATACTGAGAGGGGAAAACTGAAGTACTGGGAGAGAAAACATTATATAGCATTGGTGGTAGATGTATGAATGAGTATGGAACATTGGTGGAATGACACTGACAGGGGAAATCTGAAGTACTGGGAGAGAAACATTATACAGCATCGGTGGTAGATGTATGAATGAGTATATAGATTTGGTGGAATGATACTGACAGGGGAAAACTGAAGGACTGGGAGAAAATCATTATTCAGCGTCCGTGGTAGATGAATGAATGAGTATGGAGCATTGGTGGAGTGATACTGACAGGGGAAAACTGAAGTACTGGGAGAAAAACATTATACAGCGTCGGTGGTAGATGAATAAATGAGTATGGAGTATTGGTGGAATGATACTGACAGAGGAAAAGAGAAGTACTGGGAGAGAAACATTATACAACGTCGGTGGTAGATGAATGAATGAGTATGGAGTATTGGTGGAATGATACTGACAGGGGAAAAGAGAAGTACTGGGAGAAAAACATTGTACAGCGTCGGTGGTAGATGAACAAATGAGTGTGGAGCAATGGTGGAATGATACTGACAGGGGAAACCTGAAGTACTGGGAGAAAAACGTTATACAGCGTTGATGGTAGATGAATGAATGAGTGTGGAGCAATGGTGGAATAATACTGACAGGGGAAAACTGAAGTACTGGGAGAGAAACATTATACAGTGTCAGTGGTAGATGAATGAATGAGTATGGAGCATTGGTGGAATGATACTGACAGGGGAAAATTGAAGTACTGGGAGAGAAAAATTATACAGTGTCAGTGGTAGATGAATGAATGAGTATGGAGCATTGGTTGAATGATACTGACAGGGGAAAACTGAAGTACTGGGAGAGAAACATTATACAGCGTTGTTGGTAGTTGAATGAATGAGTATGGAGCATTGGTAGAATGATACTGACAGGGGAAAACTGAAGTACTGGGAGAGAAACATTATACAGTGTCAGTGGTAGATGAATGAATGAGTATGGAGCATTGGTGGAATGATACTGACAGGGGAAAACTGAAGTACTGGGAGAGAAAAATTATACAGTGTTGTTGGTAGTTGAATGAATGAGTATGGAGCAATGGTGGAATGATACTGACAGGGGAAAACTGAAGTACTGGGAGAGAAACATTATACAGCGTTGTTGGTAGTTGAATGAATGAGTATGGAGCATTGGTGGAATGATACTGACAGGGGAAACCTGAAGTACTGGGAGAGAAACATACAGCATTGATGGTAGATGTATGAATGAGTATGGAGCATTGGTGGAATGATACTGACAGGGGAAAACTGAAGTACTAGGAGAAAAACATTATACAGCGTCGGTGGTAGATGAATTAATGAGTATCATATGTTCATTGTTTAGTCTTGCCAGTTTTTTTGTGTGTATCACAAAAATTTATCCTCCGTCTTCTTATGAGGTTATTTATTTATTTATTATTTATTTAGA
The DNA here is from genome assembly GCA_021186555.1 of Reticulitermes speratus. NCBI lineage: Eukaryota > Metazoa > Arthropoda > Insecta > Blattodea > Rhinotermitidae > Reticulitermes > Reticulitermes speratus. Next base: position 22,448,883 of record JAJKFL010000010.1, read on the forward strand.
CCTATTAATGACTTTTAAATCAGCACATATAGTCTTGGATGCTGATGGCTTTTAACCCCCTACCCCACCCTTACATGCAAACTCTGTGCTTTTATGATACGCACATATGAGTAGTTGTTCCCTAGTTGCCAGGAAGTTCTAACTCTCTCTTCGATGATGTCCATGTATCCTTGTACCCAAATTTCCTGTCTCAAGAACCAGTTTTGGTGTACTTACCTGGGGGCAACCCTGGCTAGAACCATGCTGTTGGCCAGGGCAAGGACCCCTGCAGCCACAGCACAAGCTCCAGAACCTGGTACTTTGAGCTGCTCTTTGTAGTCGGGTTGGTACGGTAGGAGCATACGGATCTTTCCCCAGCGGTTGAAGAAGAGTGCGATTGCAGCAATCCAGACAACCAGAACCAGCAAGACGATGCCCACCTCGACGCCGCGCACTTGGATGTTCTGCTGTGGGTTTTTCGAGATGGGAGGGTCTTCACTGTTTGACGGAGCTGTAGTCGGTACCCCTGTAACGATTGAGTCTGGGTGATGCTGTGCAGAGGTATTTGGAGGGTCGGGAGGTTCTGCAAGCATCAAATGCATTTAAATAATAAATATAATGACATTTTGATTTACGAACTAAAGGGGACCACTCTGCAGTGATATTTTATTTAATTTATATTCATGGAGTTAGAAAGATGGTGGTCAGGAATAGTGGAATATTAAACAAAACACTATAACCTTAAGACATGTATCGAAGATATGTTTTACTGCTCAATGCCCATTCCGCCAATACTACAGTGCAATCGCAACGGACATCATTATACAAAACAACACTATCTCTCTTATTGAACATTTGATTATGTAGTTTAAGGTTCACTTGATGTTGGTTTAAATAATGAAGGGTGGATGGGAGGGAAATAACAGCCTCTTCCATCAGTAATTCTGCCTCTACATTTTTGTTAATAGAAGAAATTAGTTGTAAAATCCGGTGATAGTTTGACTTCCATTTGTGAGAACTCCGTGCTACAGTCTTAGCATGGACTCTGTTTATGCACGGCCAGTATTGTCCACTGCCTTCAAAGCACTCGAATGTCAGCTTAAGACAATGGTCCATGAAAGCTGTATACATTTGAGGGCACACACTACACTGACTGCAATACTAATGCCTGAACCCTATTTTGCAATGCCATCTATTGATATCCTACCTGTACCTACGCTCTTTTTTTATCAAATCGTAACTAACATACACAAATACAGAGTACGAAGCATTTTCTGCAATCTTCTGGACATATACATAACTATTAACATACATAAAGACATAGTAGGAAGCATTTTGTGCCATCTTCTGTTCGTATATATAACTATTAACACACATAAAGACAGAGTAGGAAGCATTTTGTGCCATATTCTGGACCTATATGTAACTATTAACACACATAAAGACATAGTAGGAAGCATTTTGTACCATCTTCTGGACCTATATGTAACTATTAACACACATAAAGACATAGTAGGAAGCATTTTGTACCATCTTCTGGACCTATATGTAACTATTAACACACATAAAGACAGAGTAGGGAGCATTTTGTACCATCTTCTGGACCTATATGTAATTATTAACACACATAAAGACAGAGTAGGAAGCATTTTGTGCCATCTTCTGGACCTATATGTAACTATTAACACACATAAAGACAGAGTAGGAAGCATTTTGTGCCATATTCTGGACCTATATGTAACTATTAACACACATAAAGACATAGTAGGAAGCATTTTGTACCATCTTCTGGACCTATATGTAACTATTAACACACATAAAGACATAGTAGGAAGCATTTTGTACCATCTTCTGGACCTATATGTAACTATTAACACACATAAAGACAGAGTAGGGAGCATTTTGTACCATCTTCTGGACTATATGTAATTATTAACACACATAAAGACAGAGTAGGAAGCATTTTGTGCCATCTTCTGGACCTATATGTAACTATTAACACACATAAAGACAGAGTAGGAAGCATTTTGTGCCATCTTCTGGACCTATATGTAACTATTAACACACATAAAGACAGAGTATAAAGCATTTTCTGCCATCTTCTGGACCTACACATAACTACTAACACATTAAAGACAAAGTAGGGAGTATTTTCTGCCATCTGCTGGACCTATATGTAAATATTAACACACATAAAGACAGAGTAGGAAGCATTTTGTGCCATCTTCTGGACTTATATGTAACTATTAACACACATAAAGAGAGAGTAGGAAACATTTTGTGCCATCTTCTGGACCTACACATAACTACTAACACATACAGAAAAAGTAGAGAGTATTTTCTGCCATCTTCTGGACCTATACACAACTAATGCACACATAAAGACAGAGTAATCACAGAAGAGTTATAAACATGCAGACGTAGGCATGAAGTGTGGATATTTCTGAACACAGTCTTACCCATGGTGAGGAATATAGTTGGCCTGCTGCGGTACCGTTTGCCTCCCTTGACGGCGATCACCGTCACTTGATACTGTGTACCAGGCTCCAAGTTTCTCAGAGTGATGAAGTTGGAATTCCCAGCGACCACATCTGACGTTCTGTAACTAACCGGGTGCTCTGTCAACTCGATACCCTCCGTGGTATTGCCCCTAACCAGCTCCGTCCGGAGGCATGCAGTTCTGACGGTGTGGCTGCTCTCAGCATCCCGTCAGCTACTTATAGCACTTGCGCTAGCCCAGACACACCCGGTGGAGGGCGCAGCAAATGCTACGTTAGTTTGCAAGCAAATGGAAGTGATGTGTTTGATACAGGCAGTGGCGCACCTGAAGAAGGGGAGCGGGGTCTGCCGGGCTGCGGCCCCCCCCCCCAAACCGAAATTAAAAAAAAACACAGATTTTGTAGATATTATGATATTAAACTTTTTACTTGATTTCCCTTCAGCCGAAATCAGCCACTGAACTCGGCTGATGACTAGTACATTAGAATTTTGAAAAATAAATTAATAAAATAAAAAAAACAAGATAGGACACTGTGATTGAGTCATGTAACATGTAGTTATATTTGTATGTATATACATGTAGTTGCAGACAGAGTTATGTTGTGCTTACGACATGATTTTTATAACATAACTTTTAAAATCAAACATAAATTATATATAGCCTCAGGTTCAGCCCCCCTTCACATCCCCCCACCCCCTGAGGAAAAATTCTAGGTGCGCACCTGGTTACAGGCACGATGTTCCAAATGTTCAATTCAAGGAAAATGTATTAGTTTATACAATTATGCTACACTGATAGTTCTGCATTCTTTTCCTCATACCCTCTGAGGAAATATCAGAACAGTACCCGATTTGGTCATAATAATTTCCTTCCAAATTCTTTCCAATTCATCAGACCTTCTGACTTGGATTCCACGACGACAGTGCCGTAAAATAAACAAAACTGACAACACAATATTAAAATAAAAAGATTTATATAATACCAGAGGTCGAAACAAGGCTTTCACAGGTGAAATTAAATAAACATCTCTGCCATCTTATTTATGTCAACACTTTCTACACGCGTCGTATCACTTTCCACCGAAATTACCACATTTGAAGAAAAATAATAATAATAATATATATACTGTTTATGCTGTGCGTGTGTGTGTGTCGGTGGGGGAAGCTCGCTACTTTAAGTTTATAAGAAATTAATGCCTTATCACCCCACTAACAAACTACTCAGTTTGAGTACTCCAAAATACCTACTTAAAATTAAACATATTTTAAAAGAAAGTCTCAAAAACTATGCGACATTTTTTTACACTTTAGCAGCGGTGCAGTTGAGGCTGCGTCCTTTTGGGATATGGAGTCGCGTTACTGGACATAACACCCTTAAAGATGAGACCGGTATGCTCTCTCGAAACGTCGGGCACCAACCCACCCAGTGACCAGGCGCCACATTCCACAAGAAGCGACAACTCAAATGCTTCCAAACTTTTACAGGACCTTACAAAGATCTACAATATTCATTGTCTAGCCACTAAGCAATGTGGACATTACTGCGGCCGTGATAGGCAGCTAATGTAGCAGGCACGTGTGGAGTTCCTACAGTAATCCAAAGCAGACAAACATAAATCTTTCATAGGATAGTCTACAGCGCGGCTGATAAAAGGGCCGCATGTTGGCCCTCGAGGAAATTATCTGTGGCCCTCGTTCACATGAATAGTTTCAATAACACAGTTTAACAAACACAATATGGTCGTCTTAATGATCCATAACTGTGCACTGTACATTAGACAGTATGTATGTCACAACCCAAGCACAGGACTGTTGGTGTTACTGTATCGGCCTACCACACTGGACTGTGGACTGAGCAAGCATTATTAGTTCATATTTTCATAAACTTGGTGTGAATTTGTTGGTTTTAGTTATCATATCATTGGTCTCCCCCCTCCATGGCGCAACAGCCCCTAGTGGGCCTAGGCCTCCTCATTATCGAGCCTTCACTATCACACTCAGACACACCACATTCGGAAGGACTCCTCTGGACGAGTGATCAGCCCGACGCAGAGACCTCTACCTGACAACACACAACACTCACAAGAGACAGACATCTATGCCCTAGGCGGGATTCGAACCCGCAATCCCAGTAAGCGAGCGGCCGAAGTCCCACGCCTTAGACCGCGCGGCCACTGCGATTGGCCTACAGAACGTAATGAAGAAGGTTAAGCATTCCCATTACAGGTCTTCACAGGCCCTGAGGGTTGCAGGAGGTTGAGGCTACCAGAATTCTAGGCATCGGCACATGAGTCGACCCCAGGGCCATAGTGCGGCCGGAAGGATTATGTCAATGAAAAAATCCAATGACACCAACGGGAATCGAACCCGCATTGCCTCAACCAACTGAAATGTGGTGTTGGAGAAGAGTAACTAGCTAACTAACTAACTTCATGTAGCAGAGTCCTTCTTGAGAAGCTAACAGGTCCTCAGCTAGTCAAGAAATTCCCCGCGTTTTATGGAAACCGAAGGTTCATTAACGCATTCACAAGAGCCCGCCACCTGTCCCTACCCTGAGCCAGATCAATCCAGTCCATGCCCCCCATGGGGGAAGATCAGTTGGACCGATCATGTGAGAAATGAAGAAGTATTACATAGAGTGAAGGAGGAGAGGAATATCGTACATACAATAAAAAGAAGAAAGGCTAACTGGATTGGTCACATCTTGCGTAGAAACTGCCTTCTGAAACATGTGATTGAAGGAAAGTTAGAGGGAAGGATAGAAATGACGGGAAGACGAGGGTGAAGGCGTAAACAGCTACTGGATGACCTTAAGGAAAAGAGAGGATACTGGAAATTGAAAGAGGAAGCACTAGATCGCACTCAATGGAGAACTCGCTTTGGAAGAGGCTACGGACCTGTCGTAAGACAGACTACAGTATGAAGAGGCTACGGACCTGTCGTAAGACACACTACAGTATGAAGAGGCTACGGACCTGTCGTAAGACAGACTACAGTATGAAGAGGCTACGGACCTGTCGTAAGACAGACTACAGTATGAAGAGGCTACGGACCTGTCGTAAGACAGACTACAGAATGAAGAGGCTACGGACCTGTCGTAAGACAGACTACAGTATGAAGAGGCTACGGACATGTCGTAAGACAGACTACAGTATGAAGAGGCTACAGACCTGTCGTAAGACAGACTGCAAAATGAAGAGGCTACGGACTGTCGTAAGACAGACTACAGTATGAAGAGGCTACGGACCTGTCGTAAGACAGACTACAGTATGAAGAGGCTACGGACATGTCGTAAGACAGACTACAGTATGAAGAGGCACAGACCTGTCGTAAGACAGACTGCAGTATGAAGAGGCTACGGACATGTCGTAAGACAGACTACAGTATGAAGAGGCTACAGACCTGTCGTAAGACAGACTGCAAAATGAAAAGGCTACAGACCTGTCGTAAGACAGACTACAATATGAGAGGCTACGGACCTGTCGTAAGACAGACTACAGTATGAAGAGCTACGGACCTGTCGTAAGACAGACTGCAGAATGAATGAATGAATGAGATATGGCAAGAGGGAGGAAGCAGGTACAGTAAGTGGACGAAGTGAGTAATAAAAACCGGAAACAAAGGAATGACAAAAGAAAAATCAAAGAAGAAAATAAAATAAGGATACAACAATTATACACAAATATCACAGTACAACCAAACAAACACGTAACAAACCAATCTTCTTTCTATGCTCACGCATACCCGGCATTTGTGGTTTGTAATTGACATCGTACTTTTCCACACTGTCCATGGTGGTTGCCCACGACACTTTGACTGAACTGGGGCTGAGGAACACGACTGTGATGTTCTCAGGGCTCTGTTCTGGCATCGACCCTGGGAAACAGCATATAAGTGAAACGCACTGAGGCATAAAATCGTCTGTTTATAGTTCACAAAATTAATGCAAGTGGAATCAATACTTTTGAGTAATTGGTACACACATACATACATACATACATACATGCATTTTAGTCTATAAATCCCAGTGTAACACGATATATAAATAGACAGGCAATGTAGGTATAAATATAACACTGAAGCGCGTTCGCATAACCATTGTTGCCGTGTAAAAGCAATAAGTATTACATATTGTGAGTGTGTGTCTGCAGCCTTAGTTATCCAGCATGCAAAGCGCATGCGCCGTATTATATTGTAATCTGTGACCTGTCTGGCTGTACCATATTTTTCCTCATTATCTCATAAAGGACACAATTTTCGGAAAAAAGTTATTGAACATAAAATGTGTGTTTTGATTTTCTGTACAGCTTTTGTTTGAAACATTTCTCATTCTAAGAAGAATTCAGCGACATATTATCATAAATGTACATACGTCTTCATGTAAAGTACCTGTTATTGTTGTGAGATTTTAACGAAACTTGAATTTTCTCGACAGATTTTTGAAAAATACTCAAACATCAAATTTCATGAAAATCCGTCCAGTGGGAGCCGAGTTGTTCCATGCGGACGGACAGACAGACACGACGAAGCTAATATTCTCTTTTCAAAATTTTGCTAGCGCGTCTATAAACAGAACATATTTAACTATATCGATTATCAGAACGCCGACGGGGCCCATGACGCCATATTAGGTCCGCCTGCGCCCTGATTTAAACTATAATCTTAGTAGCAAGTATATTCATTATTACGTGTTCTTTTGACAATACTATGATGGGGATAATTTCCAATAATTTATTTCCCCCCGAAATGTTAGAGCCTTTTTTTTTTCCTGTAACTGAATATAATCGTGTGTATTTTAAGAAGAACAGATAATTTTTGGACGAAGGACAATCAACAGATGCTTTAATGAATTACGTGCAAACAGCCAGAAAGCCAGTGAGACTGACACTTGGAACCGTTCAACTAATAGACCCCTGCCGTGACATAATGACTGGACAGACAGAGCTAACACGCTCAGTAAACTTCAATTCTCACTATCACCCCTTCCTCATTAATTAAGTCCTATTTGCTTTATCTGTCTCTTTCTTCGTCTTTCCCTTCTTCTTTCCCCTCACATCATTTTGTTCCCCCTATCTCTCTACCTTTGTACTTCACTCGACATACAAAATCGGCTGTAAGACGAGTGTAGCTTCTCCTTCCAGTCAATGTTCAGATTACCCTCACCTCATGCATGGCGGAGAAGTTACCTATTCACTAAGGCGTACAAACAGACGCGTAAAGACGCATGTGAAATTACGAGTGTACTTCTTGTTTCATGAGAAACTGATTAATCCATTAAATTATAACTATCAGGGCCAATGTTTTACAAATAAAGATACTGTTGTTGACTCATGAGAACAGCTTTCACCTTGGCAGTGGTGACATATGGAAAGTCAGATCGTCAGATGTCAATGACGTGTAACCGATGTATTCTAAATAAAATTCACTGACCTTAAGTGCAGTTGTGTCTTGTGCATGCCAGTTAACAATAACATTTTCTGTTTTGCTCTATCCGGTTACAGCTGTGGATAAATTTGATTTTAGGCTTCTTATAAAACGAACACCTAACAAATGGCGACCAGTGGAGGATTTATGTTTGTAAGATAACCTATATGTTTTCTCCGCACAGTTGTCCCGGACATAAAAGACCCACCCATAGTATCCAGGCCAAAATTTTTCTCGTCAGTCCAAAACAGTACGTGAAATTTTTCTCATTGGAAGGAAGGTCGGATGTGACTCATTTAGGGACACAGTGGGTTCGGCTTAAATGCTGGTTGAATTGTAAGACGGCAGATAATTTGTGGAAAGTGATAAAGTTCCATATCTTACACAACTTGAGGTGCAAAATGCCATGGACACAACTGTATGGCTTTATGATCGTACATCTTAGAACTGAAGTGAACTTGTGTCAATGCAACAGGAAGTAGCTTAATCAACAGAATATTCATTCGCTGATCCACGGCGTCTCTATAATTAACACAGATAACCCTTCAACTGATATGTTCATATATATATATGTCACAGCCCTAGAGAGACAGTATGGAATGTAAAAGTAATTGCATATTCACTCCATAAATGTTAAAATGCTTGGGAGATTCTTATCGGCAAAGTACGACTCAGCAATGCCGACCGAAACACAGGTACCTCGTGATTGCTTCACAACGACCACTGCCATCTGGTGGGACTATTTTAAGTAACTGAGATTTTCATGTGGTTTACATTAAAACAGAACGTGACGATCTCTGTCAATCCCAAGTCCTGTGGCAGCCACGGGAACAAAATCTTCATTCATTCACTCACTCACTCACCACTCACTCTCACACACACTCACATATACTTACACACACTCACTAACTCACATACTCACTCACACACTCACTCACTCACACTTTCTCACACTCATTCACACACTCACTCACACAATCACCCACACTCAATCACACTCACACACTCACAAATTCACACATTCACTCACTCAACACACTCCCTAACTCACACACTCACTCTCACACACACTCACTCACTTTCTCACACTCATTCACACACACTCACTCACTCACCACACTCACCACACACACACACTCAACCACACACACACACTCACACACACTCACTCACACACTCTCACTCACCCCCTCACTCAAAGGGGATTATATAAGGCAGATTCTGAGACCTTACCAACCAAACTCGCTCCATGAAGGAAGAGCAGTGTTGCCAATACGACCATTCTACTGGTGCAGACAACAGCACTAGTCCACTATCTGTCCCATTGAAGCGGCCATCTGCTTGCAGCTCAGAGGAAGATAGATGTATGTGTGAAGCTGACGTCAGATGTCTCTTCACTTCCGGTTGTGGCTGTAACATCCGGGACGGAGGAGGATGCGTCGCCTCGTGACGTGTCTAAGGGACATAATGTACAACATCTTAGTGCTTATGCGAATCATATTTTGATAGAGTGTGACAAAGTCCAATGGCGGCGTCATTACATAAACATTGTCTTGTCTCTGCGCCATAAAGAAGCACGACGGCGTGCAGGAAGTACTGCAAGCTTTCTCAGCCGAGGTAGGCCTGGAAGATACGGTGACTGCTTAGCTTCAAGCTCCGGCAGCTTTACCCCACAGACTGTGATCCAGATACTCAACGAAATGTAAGTTTGAACTTGGCATGTATTTGACACTATTATCCACTTACCACCGATGCTAAAAATGCGTGCGGCCTAAGCTCTAATCCTCAATGCGTATTTATGGATGATGCTTAGCAAAACGGAAATACGTCATTAAATGTACGTACGTCATTTTGGTCAGACGTTTCCACACTCATTTCGTGTTGGCTACTACTCCTATTGTCGACCTCGGTGGACTAGTGGTTAGCGTGCTCGCCACTGGACCCAAGGTTCGCGGGTTCGATCCCGGCCGAGGTCGATTTTTAAGGGTGATAAAAATCCGTAGCACCACTTCCTTCGGAGGGGAAGTAAAGCCGTAGATTTACGGCATGTAAAAGAACCTTACGGGCATGAATTGAGATGTTTCGTAAGCAAAATTCAAAGGCCATTTCTCACCGAAGTCTCCTGATATGACTGCTAGATGGCTCTGGCAGTCATATCAGGATGAGTAGAACTTTTGCAGTCAGTGGACTGGTCACTCACTACAGATGCACACTTCCAGACCAAGAAACCTCTGAAAGGAGGCCATATGGTCCGCAAGGAGCGACAGGAAGTAAATAACTAAGTACTCCTATTCCTACTGCTACAACTACTACTACTACACTTCATCACACTTATTAGTATGAAACAAATTTGTTTTCACTATAAAGAAGTACATGTTTCGGCTTATGACAAGGCCATCATCAGGCTACTTCTTATAAAACTATGTTGAGAAACTGTCACACTATTTGGCGTTATTTAGTGTTTCACTGGTAATGAGAACTCACAGCTTAACATCCTATACAGTGTTTGACATATGTGTGTGTATATTACGACTTTCTAACGAGCCTTGTTAGTATAAAATCATTCACATTGTGAACCGCTTGTTTCTAGGACTTTGTCCATTGTCTTTAATGTGAATAAAATACAAAATGTAAAATGTAATAAATAAATATATAAAAAATAAAATTTACTACGTTTCGGAAGATGGCTGTTCTTCCGTCTTCAGACCTACTCAGGTGGGTCCTGTTGATTAAGCTAGTCTCAATCACCGGTCCGGTGATATAAGATAGGCCTAAACCTGCCGTAGTGAGGGACACGATAAAAGATACACTCTGTGTTTCAACTTAAGACTGATTTTTTTTGAGTGTCTAAGCATAAACTGTAGGCAAACATGCCTTTAATTTCGTTTTAAAACTGTACCCACAAAGTGTAAAGTTCCACAGCTCACGCAGGAAGTAGCTGGATGATGCACAACTGTATTATATTTCGAGTCGATACATGAAAGACGTCACTCCAGCTGTACAGCAGGTGTAGCTACTGAGCTACATTCTCCTCCATTCACTGCTGTATCTTAACGGTCGAGAGTGCACAGTCATGCAAATTAATGTTCCTACGGTTAAAGAAAATGCGAATATCGGATTGCTGGTTCAGTCGCACGATTTGCGGAGAGGGAAAGTTGTGCATATCTTACAGTGTAGACTTACAAGTTTAAAGTTAAGAACTTTACATGTATACAAACATCAAAATTAAGTTGCTACATCAAACTTGAGTTGTTAGAAACAACAGCATTACAAAAATCTCCTGTTTAATTACCCATTCAAAGATTAAAAATAACCTGAATTATATTTAAAGATCCAGTCCGTACCGCGCAGTAAACACACTCCGTCTCAGTTATACAAACCAGTCAGTTAATGTTGTACAGTGAAATAATCGCTGTTTGTTCTGAGATCCACACAAAACACATAAATACAGTCCGTACCGCGCAGTAAACACACTCCGTCTCAGTTATACAAACCAGTCAGTTAATGCTGTACAGTGAAATAATCGCTGTTTGTTCTGAGATCCACACAAAACACATAAATACAGTCCGTACCGCGCAGTAAAACACACTCCGTCTCAGTTATACAAACCAGTCAGTTAATGCTGTACAGTGAAATAATCGCTGTTTGTTCTGAGATCCACACAAAACACATAAATACACTGTGTGGGCAGAACGTAGAATTTGTAAATGTTAAACCTGGTGGTACATATAGTAACCACTGGGCTTTATATGTGTACATATAAATATTCAGTTCGTACCGAGCAGTAAACACTCTTCGTCTCAGTTATACAAACCAGTCAGTTAATGTTGTACAGTGAAATAATCGCTGTTTGCTCTGAGATCCACACAAAACACATAAATACACTGTGTGGGCAGAACGTAGAATTTGTAAATGTTAAACTGGTGGTACATATAGTAACCACTGGGCTTTAGATGTGTACATATAAATATTCAGTTCGTACCGAGCAGTAAACACTCCCCGTCTCAGTTATACAAACCAGTCAGTTAATGTTGTACAGTGAAATAATCGCTGTTTGTTCTGAGATCCACACAAAACACATAAATACAGTCCGTACCGCGCAGTAAACACACTCCGTCTCAGTTATACAAACCAGTCAGTTAATGCTGTACAGTGAAATAATCGCTGTTTGTTCTGAGATCCACACAAAACACATAAATACACTGTGTGGGCAGAACGTAGAATTTGTAAATGTTAAACCTGGTGGTACATACAGTAACCACTGGGCTTAGGTTAAATATTCAGTTCGTACCGAGCAGTAAACACTCTCCGTCTCAGTTATACAAACCAGTCAGTTAATGTTGTACAGTGAAATAATCGCTGTTTGTTCTGAGATCCACACAAAACACATAAATACACTGTGTAGGCAGAACGTAGAATTTGTAAATGTTAAACCTGGTGGTACATATAGTAACCACTGGGCTTTAGGTGTGTACATATAAATATTCAGTTCGTACCGAGCAGTAAACACTCCCCGTCTCAGTTATACAAACCAGTCAGTTAATGTTGTACAGTGAAATAATCGCTGTTTGTTCTGAGATCCACACAAAACACATAAATACAATCCGTACCGCGCAGTAAACACTCTCCGTCTCAGTTATACAAACCAGTCAGTTAATGTTGTACAGTGAAATAATCGCTGTTGTTCTGAGATCCACACAAAGCACATAAATACAGTCCGTACCGCGCAGTAAACACACTCCGTCTCAGTTATACAAACCAGTCAGTTATTGCTGTACAGTGAAATAATCGCTGTTTGTTCTGAGATCCACACAAAACACATAAATACAGTCCGTACCGCGCAGTAAACACACTCCATCTCAGTTATACAAACCAGTCAGTTAATGTTGTACAGTGAAATAATCGCTGTTTGTTCTGAGATCCACACAAAACACATTAATACAGTCCGTACCGCGCAGTAAACACACTCCATCTCAGTTATACAAACCAGTCAGTTAATGTTGTACAGTGAAATAATCGCTGTTTGTTCTGAGATCCACACAAAACACATTAATACAGTCCGTACCGCGCAGTAAACACACTCCATCTCAGTTATACAAACCAGTCAGTTAATGTTGTACAGTGAAATAATCGCTGTTTGTTCTGAGATCCACACAAAACACATTAATACAGTCCGTACCGCGCAGTAAACACACTCCATCTCAGTTATACAAACCAGTCAGTTAATGTTGTACAGTGAAATAATCGCTGTTTGTTCTGAGATCCACACAAAACACATTAATACAGTCCGTACCGCGCAGTAAACACACTCCATCTCAGTTATACAAACCAGTCAGTTAATGTTGTACAGTGAAATAATCGCTGTTTGTTCTGAGATCCACACAAAACACATTAATACAGTCCGTACCGCGCAGTAAACACACTCCGTCTCAGTTATACAAACCAGTCAGTTAATGTTGTACAGTGAAATAATCGCTGTTGTTCTGAGATCCACACAAAACACATAAATACAGTCCGTACCGCGCAGTAAACACACTCCATCTCAGTTATACAAACCAGTCAGTTAATGTTGTACAGTGAAATAATCGCTGTTTGTTCTGAGATCCACACAAAACACATTAATACAGTCCGTACCGCGCAGTAAACACACTCCATCTCAGTTATACAAACCAGTCAGTTAATGTTGTACAGTGAAATAATCGCTGTTTGTTCTGAGATCCACACAAAACACATTAATACAGTCCGTACCGCGCAGTAAACACACTCCATCTCAGTTATACAAACCAGTCAGTTAATGTTGTACAGTGAAATAATCGCTGTTTGTTCTGAGATCCACACAAAACACATTAATACAGTCCGTTCCGCGCAGTAAACACACTCCATCTCAGTTATACAAACCAGTCAGTTAATGTTGTACAGTGAAATAATCGCTGTTTGTTCTGAGATCCACACAAAACACATTAATACAGTCCGTACCGCGCAGTAAACACACTCCATCTCAGTTATACAAACCAGTCAGTTAATGTTGTACAGTGAAATAATCGCTGTTTGTTCTGAGATCCACACAAAACACATTAATACAGTCCGTACCGCGCAGTAAACACACTCCATCTCAGTTATACAAACCAGTCAGTTAATGTTGTACAGTGAAATAATCGCTGTTTGTTCTGAGATCCACACAAAACACATAAATACAATCCGTACCGCGCAGTAAACACTCTCCGTCTCAGTTATACAAACCAGTCAGTTAATGTTGTACAGTGAAATAATCGCTGTTGTTCTGAGATCCACACAAAGCACATAAATACAGTCCGTACCGCGCAGTAAACACACTCCGTCTCAGTTATACAAACCAGTCAGTTATTGCTGTACAGTGAAATAATCGCTGTTTGTTCTGAGATCCACACAAAACACATAAATACAATCCGTACCGCGCAGTAAACACACTCCGTCTCAGTTATACAAACCAGTCAGTTAATGTTGTACAGTGAAATAATCGCTGTTTGTTCTGAGATCCACACAAAACACATTAATACAGTCCGTACCGCGCAGTAAACACACTCCATCTCAGTTATACAAACCAGTCAGTTAATGTTGTACAGTGAAATAATCGCTGTTTGTTCTGAGATCCACACAAAACACATAAATACAGTCCGGACCGCGCAGTAAACACACTCCGTCTCAGTTATACAAACCAGTCAGTTAATGTTGTACAGTGAAATAATCGCTGTTTGTTCTGAGATCCACACAAAACACATAAATACAGTCCGTACCGCGCAGTAAACACACTCCATCTCAGTTATACAAACCAGTCAGTTAATGTTGTACAGTGAAATAATCGCTGTTTGTTCTGAGATCCACACAAAACACATAAATACAGTCCGGACCGCGCAGTAAACACACTCCGTCTCAGTTATACAAACCAGTCAGTTAATGCTGTACAGTGAAATAATCGCTGTTCGTTCTGAGATCCACACAAAACACATAAATACAGTCCGTACCGCGCAGTAAACACACTCCGTCTCAGTTATACAAACCAGTCAGTTAATGTTGTACAGTGAAATAATCGCTGTTTGTTCTGAGATCCACACAAAACACATAAATACACTGTGTGGGCAGAACGTAGAATTTGTGAATGTTAAACGTGGTGGTACATATAGTAACCACTGGGCTTAGAGGGTTAATGAGGAGACGATTTCCTCTTTACCGGCCGTGATATTAGAGGGCTTGAAGAATAATCCAATATTTCTCAAAAGTGATAATGATCGTTACTCCTTCAGGTAGAAGCCATTTCCATTTTCGGATAAAGCCATTTCCAACTTAGTAATATAATTTCTAATAATATCCTTTCCTTGCGCACATGTTAAACGACACGCCAATTCGCCAAATACTTATTTCTCCGCCTGAGGTCACCACTGACCTGCTGACCTTCCAAAAGTCTAACTTAATCTGCTGACTTTCATTCGAAGCGGCCTTACTGCCGACAAACACGAGAGCCGGAACTATAAAGTCGACAACAAAGTTTCAAGCCTCGCATTAATTTCATTTGTTTAAGTCACGAAACGTCGCAGCTTGCAGTAAGGCTGTTAACAGCCCCGTAATGGCATTCCATTTAGGTTTTACAACCAAAGTGATGAAGTGGACTGTTTTAAAATTCACGTTTCTGAGTTGTAACAGGCAAGATTAAACGAGCATGACGAAACATATGAAAATATGAAATTCTAATTGTAAATAATGTTTCAAGACGACACACCAATTGGTTACACTTACATTATACAGTCTACGATGGAGAAAGTGAAGCAGCTGTAGTTATCTTCATAAAATAAAGTGATAAATAAAGACGCTACACACAATTTGTCAGATTTGAGGCGCTCACAGCGGTGACTAAAATGACTACAGTCTTATGTGATGCGTCACAATTTCGTATTGTACAGAGGTAAAGGTAAAGGTAAAGCAATCCCATTACAGACCTAGACAGGCTCCTAGGTTTCCACGAGGTTGAGGCTCCTAGATTTCTAGACAGTCTACACATGAAGGTGGTAAGGTTGTCAGCCCTACGCACCGGCCGCTTTTACCCCCCAGGAAGTGTTCGTGGTACTCATTTCTGTTAGAGGCTGAGTCGACCCCAGGGCCATAGTGCGGCCGGAAGGGTGAAGTCATTGACTCCAATGGGAATCGAACCCACGATCTTCCGGCTTGAGCACATTACCTTAACCAACTGCGCCACCGTGACTCCACGATAAAGAGATGGCCCTACCAAAATAGACAATGACTCATCACGCAAGTCATGGAATTTGTTTGATACGCTAATGTGCCTTGTTTAACGCTGTATTACAGAGGAATATAATATAGTAGCTCCGTCCTCCTCTGAAAATGGAAGCAGTATATGCCTCCGAAACGTCGGTATATATCTACAAGACTGTACGGTATCAAAACACAGAAGACCACATAAAGTACTTCACTGAAAGCTCAAAGCTCATAAATGCTCCATCAGTTGGCGAGATTTAGTATTCTCATGGCGGTGAAAACTGTGTGCTGGGATGTGAAGCTTTCTGCTTTGGTAGTGAGGCTACCTACGTTACATTAGCCACAGTACACAGTCTCAATACTGTCATCTTACGCTGACAGGTAGCAATGCTGTCACCTTACGCTGACAGGTAGCAATGCTGTCACCTTACGCTGACAGGTAGCAATGCTGTCACCTTACGCTGACAGGTAGCAATGCTGTCACCTTACGCTGACAGGTAGCAATGCTGTCACCTTACGCTGACAGGTAGAAATGCTGTCACCTTACGCTGACAGGTAGCAATGCTGTCACCTTACGCTGACAGATAGCAATGCTGTCACCTTACGCTGACAGGTAGCAATGCTGTCACTTTACACTGACAGGTACCAATGCTGTCACCTTACACTGACAGGTACCAATGCTGTCACCATACGCTGACAGGTACCAATGTTGTCACTTTACACTGACAGGTACCAATGTTGTCACCTTACGCTGATAGGTACCAATGCTGTCACCATACGCTGACAGGTACCAATGTTGTCACCTTACGCTGACAGGTACCGTTCGATACGAGGATAGAGAGGCCGTGCCACGGTTCAGGCAGTTAGTCGCCGGCCTCTCACCGCGGAGGCCCGGGTTCGATCTCGGGTCGGTCCATGTGGGATTTGTGGTGGACAAAGTGGCACTGGGACAGGTTATTCCCCGAGTACCTCGGGTTTTCCCTGTCAGTTTCATTCCACCGGTGCTCCATTACTTGGAAAAACGAAAAAAAACTGATCATCTTTCATCACAGGGTTGCACAATAAGCCTTAAGGCTGCGGTGCGTCCGAAGCATCTGCTGCGGGGCCCTTCACCACAAAAAGAAATATATAAAACGGAACAGACAAAAGTAATGTATGGCGAACACACACAACATACACTCACACCCCCTGCATTATGTATTGACGTAACTTTCACAGCGATCAGCAGCAAATAATCTGGGCTTCTCACACAAGTCCATGGACCATCGGTTGGACTACCTAATTGGACAAATTGCCGAGCGATACAACAAATGTATTTTCCATTGTTTTGTAGTTCCTCTAGACAGCTTTCACTTGCTCGAACACAGTGTTACGAATCACAGACCTGACGATCATTACTAATTGCAGCAAGCTACTTAAAAGGTTATGGAGTGGACTGATCTGGCTGTGGATAGAGACAAGTTGCACTCTCTTGTGAGGGCGGTGGTGAACTTTGGAGTTTCATAATATTCAGGTAATTTCTTGACTAGGTTAAGAACTGTTAGCTTATCAAGGACTCTGCTGCATGACTTAATTAACTAGTTCATAAGCTACTCAAAATGGCAGCGTGCTGTTTCCTTTAAACTTATTTAGCAACATTATTCACAGCACAAACTTAAAACGGAAACAATTGACATTCTTACAATTTATTCATTTACATGTGGTTTACCTTACAACACTGTCTATAGAATTGTAGAATAATTAATGAACTGTCAAGGATATGACAGGATGCGGCCTAATTTGAACCAGCTACTATCCTAACACTTGCCTGGATGGACTGATATAATAACCTTCAGCGACGTTAGTCGAAATACGAGCCGAGATTTGAACCCAGGATCTTCACAATACAATAGAGACCTGGTACCCACATAATTACGACGCCAATCACTGGTGCTTCTCACAGGATACAGTCACTGATGATATGCTGCAGAGGCTTGTAAGCACAACTGATGACACTCAAGCTGTTAGACTAGGCAGACACGTTCGTACGTCTAATTAGCGCCCTACAGAGCTTTATTATAGACAGCTTACAGCTGTTCCAAGATGGCAGAAAGAAGGGGGCAGGACGTTTAAATTAGGACCTGCTGCTTAATGTCAGGAGTTTAGCTGTGGAAACTGTCTGTATATTTTGATTAGACAACACAGGCGACCCTGTGTCTGCAGGGATAAACAGTGCCATCTGTTCAAACAGCTGTATAAACTAACTACACGTAACACCGGACAAGGTTGGACGAAATAAACCGGACAGACATACTTGGCACGGAGATCAAAACCAATACTTTGCTTTCTCTTTTACGGACGTCTTAAATTTGAAAGACTTGAGTCCATCACTAAAATAATCCGCGTGCTATTAACATAAAATTAGTTTAACTACTGACCATGTCAATTAAGGCAACAAATAATTTTTATTTAAACGACCCTAATGCTTTAAAAACTAAGGAAGAAAGGTTAAATCACTTCTCTATCGAATGATTCCTCATTTCAGACAGATCATTGCTTTTCGGAAGGTTCGCATTTGTCCTTCCGGTAAGAGCAACATGTAGATGAAAATGAGTATTGAGCATTGGTGGAATGATACTGACAAGGGAAACTGAAGTACTGGGAGAGAAACATTATACAGCGTTGGTGGTAGATGAATGAATGAGTATGGAGCATTGGTGGAATGATACTGACAGGGGAAAACTGAAGTACTGGGAGAGAAAAATTATACAGCGTTGGTGGTAGATGTATGAATGAGTATTGAGCATTGGTGGAATGATACTGACAAGGGAAACTGAAGTACTGGGAGAGAAACATTATACAGCGTTGGTGGTAGATGAATGAATGAGTATGGAGCATTGGTGGAATGATACTGACAGGGGAAAACTGAAGTACTGGGAGAGAAACATTATACAGCGTTGGTGGTAGATGTATGAATGAGTATGCAGCATTGGTGGAATGATACTGACAGGGGAAAACTGAAGTAATGGGAGAAAAACATTATACAGCGTTGGTGGTAGATGTATGGATGAGTGTGGAGCATTGGTGGAATGATAATGACAGGGGAAACTGAAGTACTGGGAGAGAAACATTATACAGCGTTGGTGGTAGATGTATGAATGAGTATGGAGCATTGGTGGAATGATACTGACAGGGGAAAACTGAAGTACTGGGAGAGAAACATTATACAGCGTTGGTGGTAGATGTATGAATGGGTATGGAGCATTGGTGGAATGATACTGACAGGGGAAAACTGAAGTACTGGGAGAGAAACATTATACAGCGTTGGTGGTAGATGTATGGATGAGTGTGGAGCATTGGTGGAATGATAATGACAGGGGAAACTGAAGTACTGGGAGAGAAACATTATACAGCGTTGGTGGTAGATGTATGGATGAGTGTGGAGCATTGGTGGAATGATAATGACAGGGGAAAACTGAAGTACTGGGAGAAAAACATTATACAGCGTTGGTGGTAGATGTATGGATGAGTGTGGAGCATTGGTGGAATGATAATGACAGGGGAAACTGAAGTACTGGGAGAGAAACATTATACAGCGTTGGTGGTAGATGTATGAATGAGTATGGAGCATTGGTGGAATGATACTGACAGGGGAAAACTGAAGTACTGGGAGAGAAAATTATACAGCGTTGGTGGTAGATGTATGGATGAGTGTGGAGCATTGGTGGAATGATAATGACAGGGGAAAACTGAAGTACTGGGAGAGAAACATTATACAGCGTTGGTGGTAGATGTATGCATGAGTATGGAGCATTGGTGGAATGATACTGACAGGGGAAAACTGAAGTACTGGGAGAAAAACATTATACAGCGTTGGTGGTAGATGTATGGATGAGTGTGGAGCATTGGTGGAATGATAATGACAGGGGAAACTGAAGTACTGGGAGAGAAACATTATACAGCGTTGGTGGTAGATGTATGAATGAGTATGGAGCATTGGTGGAATGATACTGACAGGGGAAAACTGAAGTACTGGGAGAGAAACATTATACAGCGTTGGTGGTAGATGGATGAATGAGTATGGAGCATTGGTGGAATTGATACTGACAGGGGAAACTGAAGTACAGGGAGAAAAACATTATACAGCGTCGGTGGTAGATGAATGAATGAGTATGGAGCATTGGTGGAATGATACTGACAGGGGAAACTGAAGTACTGGGAGAGAAACATTATACAGCGTTGGTGGTAGATGTATGAATGAGTATGGAGCATTGGTGGAATGATACTGACAGGGGAAACTGAATTACTGGGAGAGAAACATTATACAGCGTTGGTGGTAGATGAATGAATGAGTATGGAGCATTGGTGAATGATACTGACAAGGGAAAACTGAAGTACTGGGAGAGAAACATTATACAGCGTGGGTGGTAGATGAATGAATGAGTATGGAGCATTGGTGGAATGATACTGACAGGGGAAACTGAATTACTGGGAGAGAAACATTATACAGCGTTGGTGGTAGATGTATGAATGTGTATGGAGCATTGGTGGAATGATACTGACAGGGGAAACTGAAGTACTGGGAGAAAAACATTATACAGCGTGGGTGGTAGATGGATGAATGTGTATGGAGCATTGGTGGAATGATACTGACAGGGGAAACTGAAGTACTGGGAGAGAACATTATACAGCGTTGGTGGTAGATGGATGAATGTGTATGGAGCATTGGTGGAATGATACTGACAGGGGAAACTGAAGTACTGGGAGAGAAACATTATACAGCGTCGGTGGTAGATGAATGAATGAGTATGGAGCATTGGTGGAATGATACTGACAGGGGAAACTGAAGTACTGGGAGAGAAACATTATACAGCGTTGGTGGTAGATGAATGAACGAGTATGGAGCATTGGTGGAATGATACTGACAGGGGAAACTGAAGTACTGCGAGAGAAACATTATACAGCGTCGGTGGTAGATGAATGAATGAGTATGGAGCATTGGTGGAATGATACTGACAGGGGAAACTGAAGTACTGGGAGAGAAACATTATACAGCGTTGGTGGTAGATGAATGAATGAGTGTGGAGCATTGGTGGAATGATACTGACAGGGAAACTGAAGTACTTGGAGAGAAACATTATACAGCGTTGGTGGTAGATGAATGAATGAGTATGGAGCATTGGTGGAATGATACTGACAGGGGAAAACTGAAGTCCTAAACTAAGACTAAACACTAAGAAAATCCTGAATTATATTTAAATATTCAGTCCGTACCGCGCAGTAAACACACTCCGTCTCAGTTATACAAACCAGTCAGTTAATGTTGTACAGTGAAATAATCGCTGTTTGTTCTGAGATCCACACAAAACACATAAATGCAGTTCGTACCGCGCAGTAAACACACTCTGTCTCAGTTATACAAACCAGTCAGTTAATGTTGTACAGTGAAATAATCGCTGTTTGTTCTGAGATCCACACAAAACACATAAATACAGTCCGTACCGCGCAGTAAACACACTCCGTCTGAGTTATACAAACCAGTCAGTTAATGTTGTACAGTGAAATAATCGCTGTTTGTTCTGAGATCCACACAAAACACATAAATACAGTCCGTACCGCGCAGTAAACACACTCCATCTCAGTTATACAAACCAGTCAGTTAATGTTGTACAGTGAAATAATCGCTGTTTGTTCTGAGATCCACACAAAACACATAAATACAGTTCGTACCGCGCAGTAAACACACTCCGTCTCAGTTACACAAACCAGTCAGTTAATGTTGTACAGTGAAATAATCGCTGTTTGTTCTGATATCCACACAAAACACATAAATACAGTCCGTACCGCGCAGTAAACACACTCCGTTTCAGTTATAGAAACCAGTCAGTTAATGTTGTACAGTGAAATAATCGCTGTTTGTTCTGAGATCCACACAAAACACATAAATACAGTCCGTACCGCGCAGTAAACACACTCCGTCTCAGTTATACAAACCAGTCAGTTAATGTTGTACAGTGAAATAATCGCTGTTTGTTCTGAGATCCACACAAAACACATAAATACAGTCCGTACCGCGCAGTAAACACACTCCGTCTCAGTTATACAAACCAATCAGTTAATGCTGTACAGTGAAATAATCGCTGTTTGTTCTGAGATCCACACAAAACACATAAATACACTGTGTGGGCAGAACGTAGAATTTGTGAATGTTAAACCTGGTGGTACATAAAGTAACCACTGGGCTTTAAAAGGTTAAAAGTCATACCATTGAAGAAAGCATGAATAGGTTATTGACGGAAATTCCTCTACAGTAAACCGTAAATACGCGCTCCGTCAGTTGATTGGAAACAAATTTATCGGAAGTTTTGCTCCGCTGACTGAAAGGCAAATACAGTGCGTTTCTTTTGTCACCGTTTTGAGCACCGCAACTGTCCCAGTGGATGCAGCATTTCTGTGTGACAGAACTGCCGTGCTTTGTCTGCCTCAGAAAGGGGAACAGATTTATAAGGCTTGCATAATATTATTTTGTAAGAGACAAGGATGGCCGCAGACAATTATGTTACGCATTTCAAGAGAACGCACCCATAGGCCCATCAAGTGTCTGCTCTCATCTGCCATGGAACGTATGATATATAGCGACAAAGTACAGTAAACGAGGTTTATAATTAACCTGTGGAAAGGCAATTAAATGACAGCAGCCGGCGGTCAGACTGTCTTTTATGATCTGAGCCACAAACGCTTGAAGGAAATAATAAATATTAGCTTGAAAGTAAAATGAGTTTTTTAAATTTACGATTTTATTTTTAATTTCACGTCACCGCTTATAAATTCATCTGTTTCAACTACAACAAACTGCACTGCTGTCATTAAGTCTACTTCACCGTCGCCGGTGAAGTAGACTCGGTGGAAATGAACAGCCGTATTGCATTGTTTTACGTCTTGTCTGAATTGGAAGTTGTCCCAGTGTCACTTTTTTTTTTTCTATCACAAATCCCATGGCGAGAAACCAGCGACTAATACGGGTGGAGGAACATTGGTGTTAGTAGAGTCATTCTTGTATCGTAGAGAAGGCAGCAGGTTTCACAGAAATGCAGTCGAACTCGGTTATAACGTCATGAAAGGGATTGAATATTTTGTGTCGTTATAAACGAGCGTTGTTATAACCGAGGATTATAATGTTATGGTTAACAGTGAGGAATTAATTGGTACCACAGAATATGTGACGTTATAGACGGGGTGTCGTATAAACGGTGTCGTTATAAACGAGTGTTGTTATAACCGAGGAGTGTAATGTTACGGTTAACAGTGAGAAATTAATCGGTACCACAGGATATCTGACGCTATATGCGATGTGTCGTATAAACCGATGTCGTTATAACTGGGTTCTACTGTGTATCACCGCATCCCAGCAAACACAGTCTTCGCACACTGTAGCGTTTACAGTTTAAAATAACAAGTTTAGATATCGCGCTGACAAGCAGTACACATTTCACTCAGGACTTTATCACTCAAGCTCATCGATTTACATAGCACAGCCGAGTTCCTAATAAATATGTTGGATTTTCTTCTTCTTCTTCAATGGCGCGATAGCCCGCATTAGGCCCTGGCGTCTTCTATAGTTCACCTCCACATATCCCTGTGCCCTGCGTCTCCTCCATCCTCTTATATCCAGCAGCAACGAGGAGTCACCTGTAATGTTGTCTTCCCATCTCAGTCGTGGTCTTCCCACAGGACTTCTTCCATGAAATTTTCCATCCAGTACATTTTTCGGTATTCTAGAATTATCCATTCGGACTACGACAGGCTCATTTTAACCCTTCGAACTACATATATATCACTATATAGGGTACATCTAACAATTAAGAGAGAAGCCAAGTCGAAATCCGTCCAAACATAATTAAATTCTATTTATTATATAGAACTACATGTTTCGACATATTTCAGGTCATCCTCATGTTTCTAATTTGTGTTTAAAACATATTGAGGAAGAAACAGTCCTTCTTCAATATGTTTAAAAACAGATCGTTCCGACGTTTCGAAGGAAGGTACTGTCTCCATCTTCAAGGTCACTTAAACATAAATCAAACGTCTGAACAAATTTACACACCTACACGGTGAAAGAACCCAAAATACGATAATTTGACCCTCCAATCCTATTTATTTAACAACTTTTTAATATTATTCTCCTATAGATAATAATAATAATAATAATAACAACAATGTGGTTAAACTTACAATACGCCACCGACAAAGACAACAGTGGAATTACAACTTAGCATTCCATAACCACCCTGTAGCTATTACTCTAAAGGGTTACAGCCACATTACGTCACATTACGTCACATGTTACCGGCACTGTAACTCGCATCAAACGTCACAGTCTCTGTTTCCGATACGGAAGTGGATCAAATGGAGAAGCATCGCGTCAGAGCGCCGGTAAGCACTTACTGTCCTGACGTGTGACCAGGTGGCAGACAGGCTGTACCGGTGTGCCTCCGGAGATAATGAACCTGATCCTACTGTCATACGAGAAGGATAGGCAATGTACGTATAACGTAATATTGAGACGCGTTCGCGTAACCATTGTTACCGTGGAAAAGCAGTAAGTATTACATACGCTGAGTGTGTGTCTGTAACCTTAGTTATCCAGCATGCAAAGCGCATGCGTCGTATTATATTGTCATCTGTGGCCTGTCTGGCTGTACCATATTTTTCCACATTATCTCATAAACGGTACGATTTTTGGGAAAAAGTTATTGAACATAAAATGTGTGTTTTGATTTTATCTACAACTCTTGTGTGAAACATTTCTCATTCTAAGAAGAATTCAGCGAGATATTACCATAAATGTACATAGGTCTTTATGTAAAGTACCCGTTATTCGTGTCGGATTTTAATGAAACTTGAACTTTCTCGACAGTTTCTCACAGAGTCCTATAATATCAAATTTTATGAAAATCCGTCCAGTGGGAGCCGAGTTGTTCCACTCGGACGGAAGGAAGGGCGCGACGAAGCTAATAGTCGCTTTTCGAAATTTTGCTAACGCGCCTAAAAAGACAGCTGGAAAGTTTAAGAACTAAACCCAAAGATTTTCCCCCCCGAGTCAACCTTGACCTTTCATTAACTTCACGCTTTTCTCATTCGGTGCGTTATGTGTCCAAAGAAACCAACAAGACAGGCGCCAAAGCTTCTCACATTTACATATAATTTGTGTCGTATAGTTCACTCTTACACAAACATTTACCTTGTCTTTCCTCAGTTTCTCTTCTGTTTTCTGTCAAAATAATATCTTACGTTCTGGATAGATATATTACACGACGTTGCTACTAGTCACTGTTTTTTTTTTAATGGCATAACAGCCTATAGTGGGCCACGGCCTCCTCATTTTCGAGGCTTCACGATCACACTCAGACACACCACACTCAGTAGGACTCCTCTGGACGAGTGATCAGCCCGACGCAGAGAACTCTACCTGACAACACACAACACTCACAAGAGAGAGACATCCTTGTCCTTGGCGGGATTCGAACCCGCAATCCCAGCAAGCGAACGGCCGCAGACCCACGCCTTAGACCGCGCGGCCACTGGGACCGGCGTCAGTCACTATACTGAATCTACAAAGCGCACAAAGTAACTTCTAATTTTATAAACTTTCTAGATCGTAACAGGATAAGTTTTCTCATCACAAGCGCAGAATTTTTTTTTTCATTTCTCCTCCAATTCATGTGTTTATTACACACGTCAGAAACCCCTGATTATATTCTCATAACTCGCTTATCATTTCATAAACACCTCCACACACACACATACCCACTTCTAAATTTTTGTTTCGATTACTGCGTTAAAATTACGCGACTTACCCAGCACTGTAATTTACCTTCATTGTACATCCCATGCTACAGAAAAAAACGTGTCCAAAATGGCCCTAACAACTGTCTACAATATATTTATAGCACTGCTAGTAGGCACGCCAACAAATGTCATTTAACGATTTCCTTCGAAAGGTTACCTGTAATGGGCCTTCCATTTCGTGCCGCCTACACTAAAGACAGCCTATAGCAAGCATCGAGATATCTATTTTTCAGGACATGCCTATTTTAATATCAGTTTGTCTTTTTTGTAGAGCAAAGAAACTGAATGCCTTTACATTACACGGCCAGTCGGCAAAGCAGGCAATAGTGTTATTGATTGTCCGCTTGATGGCGTGACAATCGGCACAAATTGTCCGGTCCTCATTACCTGATATAAGGCAACACGCTGCCACGTGTCCTCAACATCGAAGGATCGATATCGTGAATCAGAATATCATCTTTAAATGGACATCTGAGACAGTCTCCCAAACCATACTCACATTTATCCCCGCCCATCCAACTGACGAAGTTACATTTAACTTCCCACTGTTTACTGATGTTTGCGGTTGCTGTAGTCTGCGAGCCTACTTTTGACTAAACTAGTAAATAATACTAATACAATCGAATTCGGTTATAACGTCGTGACAGGGACTGAATATTTTGTGTCGTTATAAACGAGCGTTGTTACAACCGAGGAGAATAATATTACGGTTAACAGTGAGGAATTAATTGGTACCACAGAATATCTGACGTTATAGACGAGGTGTCGTATAAACCGATGTCGTTATAAACGGGTTCGACTGTACTACTACTACTACTACTACTACTACTAATAATAATAATGTTTTACAATTTTTGATAGTGCCTGCATTAGACGCGAAGCCTACCAGTAGCCTACGAAAGATAAATAAAGCCTACAGGCCTGTATCCTCTCTTGTACCTCCCAACGACGCAATACAGATGCTAGTTTTCATGTGTTCCAAACACAGCACAGGTTTCATACGCATTTACATCTAACAACAATTAATATTCTTCATATCAGACTTGAGGTTACAGTTGTTCAGTTTATGTAAACACAACAAAATGAGTTAATTTTAGAATATAGAAAAAATGCGTTCTGTTGTATGAAGACAAACGGTTCCATTGTATGAACACAACAAAATGGGTTTCTTTGAATATATGAAAAACGGTTCCATTGTATGACCACAACAAAATGGTTCATTTGTTCATATACGAAAAATGGGTTCATTGTATGAACACAACAAAATGGGTTCTTTGTTTGAATATACGAAAAATGGGTTCATTTATGAATACAACAAAATGGGTTCCATTATATGAACAAAATGGGTTCCTTTGTTTGAATATACGAAAAATGGGTTTCATTTTATAAATACAAAAAATGGGTTCCATTATATGAACAAAATGGGTTCCTTTGTTTGAATATACGAAAAATGGGTTTCATTTGTTTCAATATACGACAAATGGGTTCCATTATATGAACAAAATGGGTTCCTTGTTTGAATGTACGAAAAAATGGGTTCCATTGTATGAACACAACAAAATGGGTTCCTTTTATGAACACAATAAAATGGGTTCCTTTGTATGAACACAATAAAATGGGTTCCTTTGTATGAACACAATAAAATGGGTTCCTTTGTTTGAACACAATAAAATGGGTTCCTTTGTATGAACCAATAAAATGGGTTCCATTGTTATGAACACAACAAAATGGGTTCCTTTGTATGAACACAATAAAATGGGTCTTTGTATGAACACAATAAAATGGGTTCCTTGTATGAACACAACAAAATGGGTTCCTTTGTATGAACACAATAAAATGGGTTCCATTGTATAAACACAACAAAATGGGTTCCTTTGTATGAACACAATAAAATGGGTTCCATTGTATGAACATGGGTTCCTTTGTATGAACATAATAAAATGGGTTCCATTGTATGAACACACAAAATGGGTTCCTTAGTATGAACACAATAAAATGGGTTCCATTGTATGAACACAACAAATGGGTTCTTGTATAACACAAAAAATGGGTTCCTTTGTATGAACACAATAAAATGGGTTCCATTGTATGAACACAAAAAATGGGTTCCTTTTATGAACACAATAAAATGGGTTCCTTTTATAACACAAAAAATGGGTTCCTTGTATGAACACAACAAAATGGTTCCTTTGTATGAACACATAAAATGGGTTCCATTGTATGAACAAACAAAATGGGTTCCTTTGTATGAACACAATAAAATGGGTTCCTTGTATGAACACAACAAAATGGGTTCCTTAGTATGAACACAAAAATGGGTTCCTTTATGAACACAATAAAATGGGTTCCTTTGTATGAACACAATAAAATGGGTTCCTTTGTATGAACACAATAAAATGGGTTCCATTGTATGAACACAACAAAATGGGTTCCTTTTATGAACACAATAAAATGGGTTCCATTTATAACAACAAAATGTTCATATAGATGAGGTTCATTGTATGAACACAACAAATGGTTATTTATATGAACAATAAAAATGGTTCTTTGGACTTATGTATGAACACACAAAAATGGGTTTCCTTTGTATGAACACAATAAAATGGGTTCCATTGTATGAACACAACAAAATGGGTTCCTTTATATGAACACAATAAAATGGGTTCTATTGTATGAACACAACAAAATGGGTTCCTTTGTATGAACACAATAAAATGGGTTCCATTTGTATGAACACAACAAAATGGGTTCCTTTTATGAACACAATAAAATGGGTTCCATTGTATGAACACAACAAAATGGGTTCCTTTGTATGAACACAATAAATGGGTTCCATTGTATGAACACAACAAAATGGGTTCCTTTGTATGAACACAAAAAATGGGTTCCATTGTATGAACACAACAAAATGGGTTCCTTTGTATGAACACAATAAAATGGGTTCCTTTGTATGAACACAATAAAATGGGTTCCATTGTATGAACACAAAAAATGGGTTCCTATTGTATGAACACAAAAAATGGGTTCCTTTGTATGAACACAAAAAATGGGTTCCATTGTATGAACACAACAAAATGGTTCCTTGTATGAACAAAAAATGGGTTCCTTGTATGAACACAATAAAATGGGTTCCATTGTATGAACACAACAAAATGGGTTCCTTTGTATGAACACAATAAATGGTTCCATTGTATAACACAACAAAATGGTTCCTTTGTATGAACACAATAAAATGGGTTCATTCGTCACTGCCTTCGTAAGGAAAGTGCAGAGGTAAGTGTCAAACAAACGGTACTTTACCTGGAAGTACTGGGCTCAATTCTCAAAGAAGTCACTGGCTACCTTCACTGCTATACTTCGTAGTTCTCTCAGTTTCAGTAAATATCCAGACTGTCTAAGAATACGCCACGGCCATTTATGTTTATATCCAATGCAATTTAACAATTATTACTCTTCTACAGACAGACAGACAGACAGCAATAAAATACAAACAAAAGATGCTATAAGTAACGTACAAGCAAAACAGCTAAGCGATGCATTCAGCTACAGTCAATCAACTGGAAGTGACTGATCTATAATCAAACGTCTCAGACTTTCACTGTGCTGTTTGCATAAGCGAATTAAATACACTAATTAAGTTTAACTCATATCTAACTACGCCATTTTCACTGTAGACATTACGTACTGTAGAAGAGCACGAATTATTAGTTCCTGTTATTTGGATATGAATATTTCCTGACCTAATTTTATTTTCCATGGCCTAACAGCCCCTAGTGAGCCAGGGCCTCCTCGTTATCGAGGCTTCACGATCACACTCAGACACTCCACACTTGGTAGGATTCCTCTGGACGAGTGATCGGCCCGATGCAGAGACCTCTACTTGACAACACACAACACTCACAACAGACAGACATCCATGCCCTCGGCGGGATTCGAACTTGCAGTCCCAGCAAACGAATGGCCGCAGACCGACGCCTTACAAGGCGCGGCCACTGGGATCGGTTTACGAATGTTTTTCCGGCGTGCAACCTCTAATTCGTTTCTACGAAAGGCGCCGAAGTTCGACTAAACACAATTGTTTTATGATTCTTTATATTGTGTCTTTTGAATTTTATATCTCGCCCTAATATCGCCGAGATTAAGCAGATATTTTGTGTACAGGGCATACACAAAAGAATGGTGCGGTTTCAATAGTATTCAATATTGAAACCGCACCATTCGTTTGTGTATACCCTGTATTTAGATAAACACTCAGTGCTGTAGAAATGAGAAGGAACAGGCTTTGCTCATTCGGATTTATTTCTCTGACTTTCGAAAGGAGGAGCCAGACTGAACAATGGGAAAGTCAAATGGGGTACATTTAGTTAGGATATGTCAGAATGCGCTGTTTGTTTATTTAAACATTTTAACTGATATTCTGATCAATGCTGAATTATCTATTTCAGTAAAAGCAATCCCATTACAGGCCCTTAGGGTTCCATGAGGTTGAGGCTCCCAGATTTATAGACAGTCGGCACATGAATGTGATAATATTGTCAGCCCTACGCACCGGCCGTCTTTTTTTTTTTTTGTATGGCTCGACAGCCCTATATGGGCCTGGGCCTCCTCGTTTCGTCGAGGCTTCACGATCACACACTTTTTAGACACAACACAGTCGGTAGAACTCCTCTGGACGAGTGATCAGCTCGTCGCAGAGACCTCTACCTGACAACACACAGCACTCACAACAGACAGACATCCATGTCCCCGGTGGGATTCGAACCCACGATCCTAGTAAGCGAGCGGCCGAAGCCCCAAGCCTTAGACCGCACGGCCACTGGGATCGACACCGGCCGTCTTTACCCCTAGGAAATATTCCTGGTACTCATTTCTGTTAGAGGCTGAGTCGACCCCAGGGCCATAGTGCGACCGAAAGGATTATGTCAATGAAAAATTCCAATGACACCATCGGGAATCGAACCCGCGACCTTCCGGTTCGTAGCGCAGTGCCTCAACCAACTGCGCCACCGCGTGTCCCCCATCTAATTCAGTACATATAACAAACTAACTGCACACAGCCGAGTCATTGACAATATACTTAAAAATTCTCATAAAATGCGACCGCACTGTATATACAAACTTAAATGTTTTTAATAATATTACATGTACATTTGTAAAGGGCATACACAAAAGAATGGTGCGGTATCAAAAGTGAATAAAAAATGTATTTCTCACCTTACACGGGCACAACATACACCGTCAGCGGCGGCAACTGTCCAAGTTTCTCATTCAATAATTACAATCCTTCAATGTGTGCACCCTGGGTCACACGACACACATCCACGCGGTAATCAAACTCATCCCAGACCCGGTGTAGCATGTCCGCTGTAATGGCCTGCAGTACATGCGTTATCCGATCACGAATTTCATGGATGGACGTGGGCAATGGTGGTACATAAACGCTGTCTTTAACGAACCCCCCAAAGAAAGAAATCACACGTTGTAAGATCTGGCGAACGGGGTGGCCAAAACGGAGCACACAGAAAGCCTTCTCCTGCTGCAACGCCATCTTTGAAACTGGCCCCGCGGCCACGCAGTAAGCATGAGAAGCGAACTGCTGGTAGCGCATGAGAAACTTGGACAGTTGCCGCCGCTGACGGTGTATGTTGTGCCCGTGTAATTTGAGACAAAGTTTTTATTCACTTTTGAAACCGCACCATTCTTTTGTGTATGCCCTGTATATTCTCTTTTTGTATAGTTATACAGCGCTTGAAGGTGGCTTAAGTTACTCGATATATGTAATTGTGGATTTTTATAAGTGTTGTGTCAGATGGCTGAATATTGGTGTCTCTAGACTGTACTGTTGGTAAAAATGAATTGGATATGCAATGGAAATGTCATGTCTTGACCTAATTAAAGATACTATGACAACATTTGCTTGAATGGAATGAGTAGCGCCACGTAAACACCGGCCACAATCGTCAATCCTTGCTGAAATTCAAAATAAGAACCCACGGCAAAGAAGTCGGATGCTTTACCGTGTGAGCCATCTTGCCCAGTCTGTTTCCACAGAACAAGAAACAAACTTTTGCTACAGCCTATACTAACGGTCCCCTGAGAAACAATCTGCACTGAACAGTTTTGTCTTGTATCCTAGCAACAGGGCTAGTTCGCGTTTTCCCCAATGAATGTTTTTTCCATGAATGCAATATCGGCGTTAAAATTTTTTCGGATAAATAAATTTTATTACTAACGAATTCCAGAACAAATTTCACTTACACACATGTACAGAATACTAAGCTAACATGTTTCGGCTATTTCTTATAGCCATCTTCAGGGAGCACTGTTATACAAAGGAAAATACATGAATACTTACATATGATGTCCCGTTGTGTGTCAATGACAAGGTCTTCCTAAATGTGTTTTTAAAGATTAAGAGCCTGAAGATGACCTAATTTAAGGTCGAAACACGTTGCTTTATTAGACAGATAAACTCTGTTGTGTAATAAAGATAGCTGTGTTGAGAGTGATACTGATTTCAATCATTCATGACGTATATGAAGTCAAAATTTAACTTCGCCGGCATTAAATCGTAAAATAAATTGAAAATATATTATTACAAATATGTATGCGCGATGTTGACAGAATATACAGACAATAAATTGTACAGGACACAAAGTGCATCCAAATATCTGAAATTGATAAAAATGGGCGCACCTCATTTTGATTTGAGTCCTGTAAAATTTTAGTCTATATACTGTCAATACAGTAATAATATATTTACAATGTATTATACCATTTACTGACAATGCAGTTGAATTTTAACTCCATATATATAATCCTTAGCCGATCCCAGTGGCCGTGCGGTCTAAGGCGTGAGTCTGCGGCCGCTCGCTTACTAGGATTGCGGGTTCGAATCCCACCGGAGGCATGGATGTCTGTCTGTTGTGAGTGTTGTGTGTTGTCAGGTAGAGGTCTCTGCGACGGGCTGATCACTCGTCCAGAGGAGTTCTACCTAGTGTGGTGTGTCTGAGTGTGATCGTGAAGCCTCAAAAAATGAGGCGGCCTAGGCCCCCAAGGGGCTGTCGAGCCATATAAATATATATATATAATCCTTTGTATATTAGTGCTCCCTGAAGACGTTTACAAGAAGTACACGAAAAATGTTTGAGTAGTCTACAACATATTCGGATAAGCGAAATATGTTGTGCTTTTTGTTGGTAATGAAAATTATTTATGTGTTTATCGCACGGAAAATGTATAATACCAAAATTTGTCGTAATTTCCTCTCTTAAATAAACGATGTTTTACGCCTTTGCGTCAGATTTATTATCGCGATTTTACGAATGACGGACAGAAACTGCGAATTTTACATCTGGATATCATAAGAACAGAAAAATAAGGCTTCTTACGTCAGACTGTTGCCGGTCAGACTGTTGCCTGTCAGACGCTCATACAAATCGAGACATTTAGCTTAGTTTAGCTGCTGGCGCAGTTGGTTGAGGCACTGCGCTACAAGCCGGAAGGTCGCGGGTTTGATTCCTGATGGTGTCATTGGAATTTTTCATTGACATAATCCTTCCGGTCGCACTATGGCCCTGGGGTCGACTCAGCCTCTAACAGAAATGAGTACCAGGAGTTTTTCCGGGAAGGGGGGTAAAGGCGGCCGGTGCGTAGGGCTGACAACCTTACCACATTCATGTGGTCTATAAATCTGGGAGCCTCAACCTCCTGGAAACCTAAGGGCCTGTCCAGGTCTGTAATGGGATTGCTTTACCTTTACCTTTAGTGCGTGGCTACATAAGGGGGTGGTTATCACCCTTCCACAGAAGATATCGAGGTCTGTGTATATCAAGCAGACTGAAAATTATTACGGGGGGGACGGGGGGACGGTACGGAAGTAACGCCTCCTATCTCTTTTCTCATAAACTATAGTTACAGTTATAATGAAATTTACATATATATATCGTGGGTACATCCCTTTTAAAATTTAGTTTATTTTTCCATAAAGTCTCCATCATTACCAACACACCTTTTCCCACCTTTTTCGTGAGACGCAGTACGCCGGTGGCGTAAAAATCTTTGCCGAAACGTCAGAGCTCTTCATGCACGCTGTTTCTACCCGCCGTCGTCATCAAAACGGCGTCGTTGGAGTACATCATTCAGGGGACCAAAAAAGTTGGAATGTGAGCGTGCTTAATTGGGTCTGTGGGAAGGACGAAGGGGGAATATTCCACCCTATTGTTGCAACTGCCTCCCTCGTCTGGCAGACTAACATGCATTATACAGGTCAGGACCTACTTGGACAGCAAAGGAATTGAAAGCTTTCAGCTGTACCAAATCACACGTCCAACTTTCAGTTTCAGTTCTTTTATATACGTATAACCACTCGATAATTCATACCCTTAAAACAAACTTCTCTCTGTCATAAATAACTCACAGTCTGGTTCTTTGACAGCCACCGGCCACCACAGCAACAACACAGAAGCAATGATAAGGCTGCGCACTCTTGATAAAATACATTATTATTATTATATTCATAGGTTTTTTCCCCCCTATGGCTCGACAGCCCTATAAGGGTCTGGGCCTCCTCGTTTCGTCGAGGCTTCACGATCACACATTAGACACACCACACTCGGTAAGACTCCTCTGGACGAGTGATCAGCCCGTCGCAGAGACCTCTACCTGACAACACACAACACTCACAACAGACAAACATCCATGCCACCGGTGGGATTTTTTTTATCTGTCCGGGGTTTTTCCCCTTTGATCCATTTTTGTACTGTTTAAATCCTTTCGTCCTTCATGTCACTTTACGTTCCATACTACCGTCTTTACAACAAACACAACACAAACATCCATGCCCCCGGTGGGATTTTTTTTTTTTTTTTACTAATTCCTGGGTTTTCCCCTTTGATCCATTTTTGTACTATTTAAATCCTTTCATCCTTCATGTCACTTTACGTTCCATACTACCGTCTTTACAACAAACACAACACAAACATCCATGCCCCCGGTGGGATTTTTTTTTTTTTTTTACTAATTCCTGGGTTTTCCCCTTTGATCCATTTTTGTACTATTTAAATCCTTTCGTCCTTCATGTCACTTTACGTTCCATGCTACCGTCCTTACATCTAACACAACACAAACATCCATGCCCCCGGTGGGATTTTTTTTTTTTTTTTTACTAATTCCTGGGTTTTCCCCTTTGATCCATTTTTGTACTATTTAAATCCTTTCGTCCTTCATGTCACTTTACGTTCCATACTACCGTCCTTACAACAAACACAACACAAACATCCATGCCCCCGGTGGGATTTTTTTTTTTTTTTTTACTAATTCCTGGGTTTTCCCCTTTGATCCATTTTTGTACTATTTAAATCCTTTCGTCCTTCATGTCACTTTACGTTCCATACTACCGTCTTTACAACAAACACAACACAAACATCCATGCCCCCGGTGGGATTTTTTTTTTTTTTTTTTACTAATTCCTGGGTTTTCCCCTTTGATCCATTTTTGTACTATTTAAATCCTTTCGTCCTTCATGTCACTTTACGTTCCATGCTACCGTCCTTACAACAAACACAACATAAACATCCATGCCCCCGGTGGGATTTTTTTTTTTTTTTTTACTAATTCCTGGGTTTTCCCCTTTGATCCATTTTTGTACTATTTAAATCCTTTCGTCCTTCATGTCACTTTACGTTCCATGCTACCGTCCTTACAACAAACACAACACAAACATCCATGCCCCCGGTGGGATTCGAACCCACGATCCCAGTAAGCGAGCGGCCGCAGACCCACGCCTTAGACCGCACGGCCACTGGGATCGGCACATCCATAGGTATATACCATTAAATATCAGGAAATGCCCCCCTGTAACGGGGATGGGTCAGCAAGTCCTATCTCTCACCTCCAAGTGTTGGCCCTGGTAATACGCTCTGAGGTGAGAGCTCAGAGTGTAGCTGAGAGAGAGAAGGACGAAAGGCGAGTTTCCGGCGCCTTAAAACGGGAGCATTGTGCTAAGGGAATGAAAACCCTGACAGAAAACCAAGGGGGAGGGGGGGGCCTCTGTAGGTGGGTGAAAATCAGCCTCCATAGGGGAACGAACCCTGATTATAAACCCGGTCCTCCAGGGTGGGGGTTGAGTATAGGGCCAACAATCCTATCTCGGAAAAAAAAACATGTGTTACGAAACGTCATGATGAAACGAGGATGGAGGCGAATTGTCGAGGAAACTAAGGCCCACCGCGGGCTGTGATGCTAAGGAAGAAGAAGAATTAATTATTATTACATTATTATTACATTATTACTAACAGCGACAAGCCAGTCCAACGCAACTACTGTTTTTGTAACAAAATTGTGGAGTGGTATATATATATATATAATTATTAAACACGACGTGCACTTGGTCCGAGAGATCAGACAGCGAATATTATACAGGGTGATGCATAAATTATGGACATAATTGTAGGAGGTGGTATCCTGGGTCTTTGTGATGAAACAAGTTCCTACCAACATGGGTTCCATTCTCTATGGTCGTGGTGTTACGGAACCCCTTTATAATCATAATAAACAAAAGTTGTTACTTACCGCTGAGTGGTGTGTGACGTAACAGATTTCGGGCTTACCTCTTGCTGTTGCTTGCTCGTTGCGACTGAAGGTGAGATTTTTGACAACCTGCTTTAAGCACAGGGTAGTGTAAATTAAAGGCAATCTAATTCATGTACTTAAATTTAGGCGTTCAATTTATCAGTTAAACTGTCTGTTTATTACTTTATTCCGTATCGTTTCAATAATCCTTATCTTTTATTCTGTCTCAAGCGGTCTTAACTCCGTAACCGTTCAAAATCGGACATATGTTTGTATGAAAGTTTTGATCACAAAGACCTAGGAAGTAATATATAATCTAATGTCCATAATTCATGAATCACCCTGTATAAATAACGATAATAGTCTAACTTACATAATAACTTTATGTAAGCGGCGATTAAGTAAGTGATTAAGTCACATCCTGGTTGCCATTGTCATTAGTGACATCAGCAATGGTTATGATATGAATTCAGTGTTCTGAGGCCGAAGAAACAGTTTACATAATTGGAACTGTGTGTATTATGATGAAATGAGACGCCGTGTCATGCATAAACACATGGCAGCTCTCCGATAGCTGAGCTCAGCCTTTCGTTTTCCTAAGAATAAAGAATCGACGGAAAAAAATGCGCCGTGGATTAACGCGTGAATATTGTAGTAACCTCTTATAGTAAGTTCACCCTAGAACAGACCATGAAGGCCCAGAGGGGGAGTAGAGGTATAGCTGTACTCTACGGGTGCGGAAAATCTCGCCTCCACCGGGATTCGATCCCCGGACCGTCCAGCTCGTAGCGAGTTGCTATACCGACTGAGCTATCCCGGATACCATAAAAAATAATAATAATAATAAAAAATATGGCCCAGGACCAGCTAGTTCCTTCTTGTTGGTTATCATCCACATACGAGTCAAGTGATACGTTCTGAGTCTTCGTATCGCTTCCCAAATACAGGATATACACAAAAGAATGGTGCGGTTTCAATAGTAAAAACTATTGAAACCGCACCATTCTTTTGTGTATACTCTGTACAGTGTCTTCAAAACACACGCCACTTCTACATCCTCTAGAGGTGAAGCAAGTAAAACAGAGTTTAGTTAGCATATTTAAAAATTTACTTCTATTGACGAGCTAAAACGAGTTACTTACCAGTAACAAGTCTTTTGGTAACACACGCACACACACACACACAAGTAACCTCTGAACGCATATAACGATACAGACAATGCTTTAACGTATAACAAGACAGACAATGTACGTATAACGTAACATTGAGGCGCGTTCACGTAACCATTGTTGTCGTCGAAAAGCAATAAGTATTACATATTCTGAGTGTATGTCTGTAGCCTTAGTTATCCAGCATGCAATGCGCATGCGCCGTATTATATTGTCATCTGTGGCCTGTCTGGCTGTACCATATTTTTACACATTATCTCATAAACGGCACGATTTTTGGAAAAAAGTTATTGAACATAAAATGTGTGTTTTGATTTTCTGTACAACTTTTGTGTGAAACATTTCTCATTCTAAGAAGAATTCAGCGAGATATTATCATAAATGTACATAGGTCTTTATGTAAAGTACTCGTTATTCTCGTCAGATGTTAATCGAACTAGAATTTTCTCGAAGAGATTTTCGAAAAAATACTCAAATATCAATTTTCACGAAAATTCTTACACTGGGGGCTGAGTTGTTCCATGTGGACAGACAGACAGACATGACGAAGCTAATAGTCGCTTTTCGCAATTTTAGGAACTCGCCTAAAAATGACACCCTGCTCTAGTTAATGCCCTGAAAGTTTATATACAAGATTCTTCCCAAAATATACGACCCAAAACAACAAACTGTAATACTCAGGGTCGAAGTATGTGTAACTAATGAACAAACTGAACTTTATTTCAGACATCCCGTTGTGACCTTTTAAATAAGGCAATATACAAACCGCTCATCAAAACACTATTTTGTGTGTAACCATCTTAGTACACAAATCATTTTTTTCTATGTATTTTTATTATTGCTATCTAATGATGGGCCCTTGATGCAGAAACATGTCGTGTGTGAAAATCTAAAATACGTATAGAAGAGTCTTAGATTGACTTGTTTATATAACACCTCCTTTAACTATCAAACCAAATAGCATGGAGTGAAGTCTTTCTTGAAAAGTTACCAATTTGTTGAAATTTGAATAACAGTTATCAATATTTAAGTGGAAACAAATTGTATGGTTTGTGGAACGAGGGTTCCCTCTTGCCATATCTAACAAGGCCTTCGTCTTCCATAACAAGCACAGGACCATAAAACCCCCTTCCGAAGCCAAACAAATTGACCCTTCTATATCGATCTAACCTGACCTTACTGTCACCCTAACATACAGATACAAGAATATGCTCTCCGCGGTACTTTGTCAGCTGTCAACCCTTGACATTTTCATGTCAGTTTTGCAATGTTTTATGTCTTCAGTAAGCCGGGATGGCTCAGTAGGTGTAATAACATCTGGAAGATCGAGAATTGTGGTCCGGTTACCAGGAGGGCCAAGAAATGTTTGTGTCCCATAGACGTTCCAGACCGTATCTGAGGCCCACCCAAACTCATATTCAATGGGTACTACAGAATATTTACTGGAGGTAAAGGATAAAGGTAAAGGTAATATTCACCCTAGAACAGGCCATTAAGGCCCAGAGGGGGAGTAGAGGTATAGCTCTACTCTTTCTTTAACCCCGGCAATAGATGGGGTGGGTGGTCAGCTCCACGCCTCGGCCGCTTTACCCCCGGGAAAGAGACCCGGTACCAATTGTACAGGAGGCTGGGTAGGCCCCAGTTCCGGTCTGGACGGGTGCTGAAAATCTCGCCCCCACCGGATTCGATCCCCGGACCGTCCAGCCCGTAAAAGCACGAAGGTGGCTACTGACCTCCATTCAATGTTAAGGTAAAGAATGGGTAGAGCTGTATCTCCATTCCCCCATACGCCTTCATGACGTGCACAGAGGACCCTACCGTGAGCCGTACAGACTCTCAATTTACAGTGTCATCCTCATAAGTTACAACTTTTAACAGCTCGCACAGTTACGCAGTTAAGTGCTATCTGAGATCTCACAAACCTCATATGTCTTGTGTTCACTGCCGTTCAGCAAACCTCACGATCCTCAGACACATAACCTTTCCCGGCCATGCACTTAACAAGGATAAAGTACCTAATAAGGCAAAGGTCACCCTAGAACAAGTCATGAAGGCCCACAGGGAAAGTACACGTATAGCTCTACTATTTCTTTAACTTCGAATCTAGATGGGGGGTGGATGTTCAAGGCCACACCCCGGTCGCTTTACCACCGTTCCGTTTGGCTACTACAGAATGTAGCATTACATCATCAGCCCACGAAAACCATAGGCTTAACACTACGAACATTTAGTTATCTTAAATGTTACTTTGTTACTTAAATCAGACCATGTTACTTAAATCAGGCCAAATGTTACTTAAATCAGGCCATATGTTACTTAAATCAGGCCAAATGTTACTTAAATCAGGCCAAATGGTACTTCAATCAGGCCATATGTTACTTGAATCAGGCCATATGTTACTTAAATCAGGCCATACGTTACTTGAATCAGGCCATATGTTACTTGAATCAGGCCATATGTTACTTGAATCAGGCCATATGTTACTTAAATCAGGCCGTATGTTACTTAAATCAGGCCAAATTTTACTTAAATCAGGCCATATGTTACTTAAATCAGGCCATGTTACTTAAATCAGGCCAAATGTTACTTAAATCAAGCCATATGTTACTTAATCAGGCTATGTTACTTAAATCAGGCCAAATGTTACTTAAATCAGGCCATATTACTTAAATCAGGCATATGTACTTAAATCAGGCCACATGTTACTTAAATCAGGCCAAATGTTACTTAAATCAGGCCATATGTTACTTAAATCAGGCCAAATGTTACTTAAATCAGGCCATTGTTACTTAAATCAGGCCAAATGTTACTTAAATCAGGCCATGTTACTTGAATCAGGCCAAATGTTACTTAAATCAGGCCATATGTTACTTAAATCAGGCCACAAAGTTACTTAAATCAGGCCAATGTTACTTAATCAGGCCAAATGTTACTTAAATCAGGCCATGTTACTTAATCAGGCCATATGTTACTTAAATCAGGCCAAATGTTAACGCCATCGTAGTGACGGAGACTTTACTCCGGACTGCCACTGTAATTATGTACTGACACGGCAAGAAACACGTCACTGAAATCATTCTGTAAAACTGCATATTAATCGTAGTTTAGGTTTTGAATATTTAAGATTACTAAATCAATTTTAGTGACCTACAGGCACATTACGATCTCAGGTTTATTAATAAATGCACTGCGAAGAACACAGCCAGCCGTCCGAAAGCTCGTGCATAAAATATGCGAGCTTTAAAGAACTTTTGGTGTCGATCATTACGTCTGCCCACAGAATGTCAGGAACAGAACATGGCGGAGAGAATTGCAAATTTAATGAAGAGGGAGAACTGGGCCAAAAACCGTATTCACTTAGAACCCTGGGCGCTATGCAACCGGCGTCAAACAATACGCACGTAAGCCTATTAAAATATAACGAACGGACAGACAGACCAGTACGGAAGACTGTTCAGTCCTACACAGACGTACTGACCTTTCGAAGTCCAGGATGTGTTCGAAAGTTTCAGCTTTACGGTTCAATCAGTCCCTTTTTTGGTTACAGATATTTTGAGTACGGCAGCAAGCAAAGGAGTCGGTAACACAGCATTCTGCTTTGCTCACTCCAAAACCTTAAAAAATAAATTGTTACTTCGAATGTCTACGGCTTACAAAACCATGATTTGTTTATTTTACGACGCGTTATCAAGTGTTGTTTAACGTCTGACGAAAGGGGGTAACATTCCTAAAAAAAAAAAAACCGAAAATTATGTTGACAGAATTGGCAGCACCATGTTTTAAATATATATATTTTAAATTTGGGCCAAGTTTTGGAATGGGACCTCCTAAACAGCCCACACAAACGCTTAGTGGTTTATTTAACAACCATACACACATCATTTTCAGTGACGTATGTCCCTTACTTTCATTCTGAAAAAAATGTCCGTAACTCTTGTCTACAAGGAAACGTTAGACTGCTTCTAACACAGAAACACATCACCTTTGTCGTTATTTGTGACAGTTTCTTTGTCTACGTGAAGTGTATGCACATGCTTCCCTGAGTAACAAATTTCCACAAACGTGTACCTGATTGGATTTCACTTGTATGAATAGAAACCGTAAAGGAATAATTTAAATTTGTCTTTATTTTTTCCTGCACGCTGACATATGCTATAAATTGTCTTCTGAGTCTCATTTATGTATGAAGAGGCATGACTTACATACTGTTCTTGTTATTAACCTCAGACAGCGCCATCTCCAACATGGTGGTACATACAGTAACCACTGGGCTTTAGGTGTGTACATATAAAGATTCAGCTCGTACCGCGCAGTAAACACACTCCGTCTCAGTTATACAAACCAGTCAGTTAATGTTGTACAGTGAAATGATTGCTGTTCGTTCTGAGATCCACACAAAACACATAAATACAGTCCGTACCGCGCAGTAAACACACTCCGTCTCAGTTATACAAACCAGTCAGTTAATGCTGTACAGTGAAATAATCGCTGTTTGTTCTGAGATCCACACAAAACACATAAATACAGTCCGTACCGCGCAGTAAACACACTCCGTCTCAGTTATAACAAACCAGTCAGTTAATGCTGTACAGTGAAATAATCGCTGTTTGTTCTGAGATCCACACAAAACACATAAATACAGTCCGTACCGCGCAGTAAACACACTCCGTTCTCAGTTATACAAACCAGTCAGTTAATGCTGTACAGTGAAATAATCGCTGTTTGTTCTGAGATCCACACAAAACACATAAATACAGTCCGTACCGCGCAGTAAACACACTCCGTCTCAGTTATACAAACCAGTCAGTTAATGCTGTACAGTGAAATAATCGCTGTTTGTTCTGAGATCCACACAAAACACATAAATACAGTCCGTACCGCGCAGTAAACACACTCCGTCTCAGTTATACAAACCAGTCAGTTAATGCTGTACAGTGAAATAATCGCTGTTTGTTCTGAGATCCACACAAAACACATAAATACAGTCCGTACCGCGCAGTAAACACACTCCGTCTCAGTTATACAAACCAGTCAGTTAATGCTGTACAGTGAAATAATCGCTGTTTGTTCTGAGATCCACACAAAACACATAAATACAGTCCGTACCGCGCAGTAAACACACTCCGTCTCAGTTATACAAACCAGTCAGTTAATGCTGTACAGTGAAATAATCGCTGTTTGTTCTGAGATCCACACAAAACACATAAATACAGTCCGTACCGCGCAGTAAACACACTCCGTCTCAGTTATACAAACCAGTCAGTTAATGCTGTACAGTGAAATAATCGCTGTTTGTTCTGAGATCCACACAAAACACATAAATACAGTCCGTACCGCGCAGTAAACACACTCCGTCTCAGTTATACAAACCAGTCAGTTAATGCTGTACAGTGAAATAATCGCTGTTTGTTCTGAGATCCACACAAAACACATAAATACAGTCCGTACCGCGCAGTAAACACTCTCCGTCTCAGTTATACAAACCAGTCAGTTAATGTTGTACAGTGAAATAATCGCTGTTTGTTCTGAGATCCACACAAAACACATAAATACAGTCCGTACCGCGCAGTAAACACACTCCGTCTCAGTTATACAAACCAGTCAGTTAATGCTGTACAGTGAAATAATCGCTGTTTGTTCTGAGATCCACACAAAACACATAAATACAGTCCGTACCGCGCAGTAAACACACTCCGTCTCAGTTATACAAACCAGTCAGTTAATGTTGTACAGTGAAATAATCGCTGTTTGTTCTGAGATCCACACAAAACACATAAATACACTGCGTGGGCAGAACGTAGAATTTGTGAATGTTAAACCTAGTGGTACATATAGTAACCACTGGGCTTTAAAGGGTTAATAAACTTCTGTAAGAAATATTTGTGTACACGGTTCCAAAACAGTGATGCCAACATACCTGTGAACCTAGACTGTGCAGGTCCTATGACTGACAACTAAGTTCAGTAACACAAGTACACTAATGTGCCACTAAACACGTGTAGCGCTGTGTATTGTTCAGAAACAGATGCATAAAATTGAAG
The DNA here is from genome assembly GCA_021186555.1 of Reticulitermes speratus. Classification (NCBI taxonomy): domain Eukaryota; kingdom Metazoa; phylum Arthropoda; class Insecta; order Blattodea; family Rhinotermitidae; genus Reticulitermes; species Reticulitermes speratus. The sequence goes on from JAJKFL010000010.1 coordinate 22,492,645, forward strand.
TTTATATGTCAGGGGGAAAACAAACAAGGTGGGTTTATTGTTCCATGGAACTATGAAGATCAAAATTACAGCTTAGACTTCGTTACTATAAACTAGCACGCTATCTTTGTAACAGCCATGTGCCGTTATGATTTAAACAACTCTCTAAAGAAAGAAGCTGACTCATTCGCTGAATTTATTTTAGGTTTAAATTCCGACTGAAGCTACTAACAAGTCTAATAAAGGGCACTATTCAAGCTTATTCATTAATTTCTCCTACTGATATCTCATATTCAAGGAAATGTTTACGATTAAAGTTTAATTCCGAATATTATTTATTGTTTATCCATTTTTTTCACAGCAAAACGCCTTACTGAAAAAAAATATATAAAACTGAGTTACAATTCAAATCACAAATTAAAAAACCAACATACGCCCTGTATTTTCACGTGTATAGTCAAATGCCCCTACATATGTTTCCGCTTTAACAAGCCATCGTCAGACGGTCCAAAGTTTACATATGCTTAACATACATTATTTTCCCTCCGATTATGGCTTGGTAAAGACCGAAACATATGTAGGGGCATTAGACTATATTTGTGGAAACACAGGGCGTATGTTGGTTTTTTAATTTGTGATTTCATATCAGAATGTAAGGAGAATATAATGTGAAATTGAGTTACATATCACTCAACAATTAAACCAACAATTGCAATTTATTTCTTAAGCATGTCCAATAACCCTACAATGTTTCGGCTGCAATAAGCCATCATCAGGGGTTCAAGGTCACGTTCACTTCAACATTCACTAATTCATTTGGTATCACCACGTATACACTACAATGTACATATATTTAGTTGTACACGTCAAACAAGCCGATCCCAGTGGCCGGCGGTCTAAGGCGTGGGTCTACGGCCGCTCGCTTACTGGGATCGCGGGTTCGAATCCACCGGGGGCATGGATGTCTGTGTTGTGTTTGTTGTATAAGGACGGTAGATGGAACGTAAAGTGACATGAAGGACGAAGGATTTAAAACGGTACAAAAATGGATCAAAGGAAAAAAAAACCCGGACAGAAAAAAAAAAAAAAAAATCCGACCGGGGGCATGGATGTTTGTACTGTTGTGGAGTGTTGTGTGTTGTGTCAGGTAGAGGTCTCTGCATCGGGCTGATCACTCGTCCAGAGGATCCTACCGAGTGTGGTGTGTCTAAAAAGTGTGATCGTGAAGCCTCGAAAAATGAGACGGCCTAGGCCCCCCAAGGGGCTGTCGAGCCATTGGAAAAAAAAAAGTCAAACATAAATTCTACCTACGGTTTTTAATACAGAAACATAATACCAAATTTAATCGCAATCCATTTACCACTCTCAAGTGAGGACATTAATACAGCAAACTGGTCGATACTGTTAATTGATATTACGTTTTTTTTGTACACAGACAAATAAATAAGCTCCACAGACATCCACTTTCGCCGTTCCGATGTGCTTTCGGTCAAAGATCTTTACATAAAAAGGTCTCTGTGAAGAAAATGAAAGGTCGACAGTCGACCAATAAGAAGCCATCTTCAATAGAAGCCATTCACATCACTCAGTTCAATGTAAAGAGATGAATGTGGGAGATTTGGGCGACTGCATTCGGTAGAACTCTGACGTTACTTCCTTCTGGCAGAAGCTACGTACGAGATATCGATTTTGGTTCGATCGCAATGACACGAACAGTCGTCGCCAGTTTGAAGGTCACAATTTGGTTCGATAGAAAGTCTCAAAGGGCGGAAAATACGTATTTATGTCGTGTCTCGGTGAATTAAGCATTATTATGTGACGATGTCGTGTTACATGAACGGAGCGACGTAAAGCGGACTGCGACGTAAAGCGGACCGCGACGTAAAGCGGACTGCGACGTAAAACGGACTAGACTAGGCGACGATCATTTTACGTCGCGTTGTTCTGTCATGTGCTGCACCGCTCGTCCTTGTTACACAATTTGTTACTTTTTCATAGGTGATGTTTTTTTGTTGTCTATTTAACGACAATGTCAGTAACTCAGGTTACTAAGCATCGAATAACACAGTGATATTGAATAATGAATCGGTCTTGATCTAATTTAAGAGACTACTACGCTGTTTGTCTGGAGAGACTGAGGAATATCATGTAAAATTCACTCAGGATAATGTGTATTTAATGTTTAAATAAACATAGCAAAAGCACATTAATTAACGCACAACAGTATAGTTTATTTACACGAATATGTCTTTCGGTAAATCAGGAAGACACATCTCCTTGATAATGGTTAGGTGATTTGTCGAAACATGTAGCAATGTAATAAACAGGTACTGTTCTACATTTTATGAGTGTCTGATGGTGTTTATTTAAATATTATTTACAAAGCAAAGATAAAACTGTCCCTGTACAGGCCGTGAATGCATATAGGGGGAGTAGACGTATAGCTCCACTTATTCTTAATCTCAGCACTAGATGGAGGTCGAGTAATAAACTTCAAGCCCCGGCCGCTTTACCACCGGGAGAAAACCGCAGTACCCATTGAATAAGAGGGTGGATGGGCTCCACGCAGCTACGGATGAGTGTGCAGAAGAAAAAATAAGTTGCACGTAGCGAAATTCAACCCCGGATCGTTCAGCCTGTAACCAAGTCACTATAATGACTGAGCTATCCCGGCTCCAATTATTTACCAAGAAAATGATTAAAATAAGTTCCACATAATATGTTTATTGGCCGGGTTACGAACAGGGTACTTTCTGAATAAAAGTCAAAGGTGTTACTGCTTGAGCCAGCTTGATCCGTCGCAAGGATAATGAATGGGTGGAGCTGTTAACAGAAAATTACTGGAAAATGACAGGCGTCACTTTAAATTGGTTCTTTGGGCCTGCACTAGGTACTGATCTGTTGGTTCCTGTTCTACATTGATTTGTGAATCTTATGTGCTGTGAAGGAAACAGGACCGATAGCAGAGCATAACAAGGGACTGCAGACTTTGCTAACATGGGACAAACGGATGAACGTGTTGGGGGATTGTGTTGAGAAGTAATGACACTTGTTGTATAAGTGAGCTGCATGTGACGTGGTTACGACTTTGTTTACTGTTTATGGCCTAGGCAATATTAAGTATAGACTGTCCGTCGTACTTCGTGGGACACATTACTTTATGGCCAAGATGTAACTGTTCAATTACAGACTTACAATTACAATGTGCTTGTGACTTGTGTTGTAACGTACTCGTACATTAACTTGATTATACGAGTAATACCAAAATACAAATACAACCTAACCTAACCCAACTTAACCCAACCTAACCTAACCCAACTTAACCCAACCTAACCTAATCCAACCCAACCCAACCTAACCTAACCCAATGCAACGTAACCTAACATAACCTAACACAACACAGCCCAACCCAACCAACATAATCCAACCTAACCGAACCCAACCTAACATAACCTAACCTAACCCAACTTAACCCAACCTAACCTAACCCAACCCAACCTAACCCAACTTAACCCAACCTAACCTAATCCAACCCAACCCAACCTAACCTAACCCAATGCAACGTAACCTAACATAACCTAACACAACACAGCCCAACCCAACCAACATAATCCAACCTAACCGAACCCAACCTAACATAACCTAACCTAACCCAACTTAACCCAACCTAACCTAACCCAACCCAACCTAACCCAACTTAACCCAACCTAACCTAATCCAACCCAACCCAACCTAACCTAACCCAATGCAACGTAACCTAACATAACCTAACACAACACAGCCCAACCCAACCAACATAATCCAACCTAACCGAACCCAACCTAACATAACCTAACCTAACCCAACTTAACCCAACCCAACCTAACCTAACCCAATGCAACGTAACCTAACATAACCTAACATAACACAGCCCAACCCAACCAACATAATCCAACCTAACCTAACCCAACTTAACCCAACCTAACCTAACCTAACCCAACTTAACCCAACCTAACCTAACCTAACCCAATCCAACGTAACCTAAACCAACCTAACCTAACCTAACCCAATCCAACGTAACCTAACACAACCTAACCTAACCTAACATAACCTAACACAACACAGCCCAACCCAACCAACATAATCCAACCTAACCGAACCCAACCTAACATAACCTAACCTAACCCAACTTAACCCAACCTAACCTAACCCAACCCAACCTAACCCAACTTAACCCAACCTAACCTAATCCAACCCAACCCAACCTAACCTAACCCAATGCAACGTAACCTAACATAACCTAACACAACACAGCCCAACCCAACCAACATAATCCAACCTAACCGAACCCAACCTAACATAACCTAACCTAACCCAACTTAACCCAACCTAACCTAACCCAACCCAACCTAACCCAACTTAACCCAACCTAACCTAATCCAACCCAACCCAACCTAACCTAACCCAATGCAACGTAACCTAACATAACCTAACACAACACAGCCCAACCCAACCAACATAATCCAACCTAACCGAACCCAACCTAACATAACCTAACCTAACCCAACTTAACCCAACCTAACCTAACCCAACCCAACCTAACCCAACTTAACCCAACCTAACCTAATCCAACCCAACCCAACCTAACCTAACCCAATGCAACGTAACCTAACATAACCTAACACAACACAGCCCAACCCAACCAACATAATCCAACCTAACCGAACCCAACCTAACATAACCTAACCTAACCCAACTTAACCCAACCCAACCTAACCTAACCCAATGCAACGTAACCTAACATAACCTAACATAACACAGCCCAACCCAACCAACATAATCCAACCTAACCTAACCCAACTTAACCCAACCTAACCTAACCTAACCCAACTTAACCCAACCTAACCTAACCTAACCCAATCCAACGTAACCTAAACCAACCTAACCTAACCTAACCCAATCCAAAGTAACCTAACACAACCTAACCTAACCTAACATAACTTAACACAGCCCAACCCAACCAACATAATCCAACCTAACCGAACTCAACCTAACATAACCTAACCCACCCTAACCTAACTGAACCTAACATAACCTAACCCACCCTAACCTAACTCAACCTAACATAACCTAACCCACCCTAACCGAACTCAACCTAACATAACCTAACCCAACCTAACCTAACTCAACACAACCTAATCTACAAAACAGAAGAAAATCACGGAAAAACATGAATTGTCTTCGGGCAGAGATATGACCTCCGGACCCTCTCCTACCAGATACGAAGCAAGTCTGTCTTCTATTTAGCCGCGGTGTTAGGTGTGTGAGTGTAGAAACCTGAAATTGGTCAGATAATGTTTACGTATAAAACCATCCATTTTGCACAAGTATATGCTGTCACCAGCAGTGGAATACGCCTGCAGCGACGTGTTTAGACTGCACGCCATGCAGCCATGTCAGAGAAGTTGTCGATCAGGCAAGGCCAAATGCATACTGACGTTGGCTACGGGTGGGGGAAAAATGTAACTGACAACTGCCGTTTTATCAGAGAAACTGACGGGAATTAATATTCGTTTTTACAATTAACAAACGTGAAACAGTACAATAAAAACCGAGAATTTAAATAGTAAAACATTTCGTGTAACATACATATATATACAGGGCATACACAAAAGAATGGTGCGGTATCAAAAGTGAATAAAAAATGTATTTCTCACCTTACACGGGCACAACATACACCGTCAGCGGCGGCAACTGTCCAAGTTTCTCATTTGGTAATTACAATCCTTCAATGTGTGCAACCTGGGTCACACGACACACATCCACACGGTAATCAAACTCATCCCAGACCCGGTGTAGCATGTCCGCTGTAATGGCCTGCAGTGCATGCGTTATCCGATCACGAATTTCATGGATGGACGTGGGCAATGGTGGTACATAAACGCTGTCTTTAACGAACCCCCAAAGAAAGAAATCGCACGGTGTAAGATCTGGCGAACGGGGTGGCCAAGGGAGAAGGTTCTTGTCTCCATTTGCAGCAGCACGTCCGATCCAGCGCATTTCCTTTAACTGGCCCCGCGGCCACGCAGTAAGCATGAGAAGCGAACTGCTGGTAGCGCATGAGAAACTTGGACAGTTGCCGCCGCTGACGGTGTATGTTGTACCCGTGTAAGGTGAGAATAAATTTTTTATTCACTTTTGAAACCGCACTATTCTTTTGTGTATGCCCTGTATGTATACATCATATGCAGATGACCAAATCCTAATGGCCATTTCTGAAGATGAACTACAAACCATGGCAATCCACCTGAACCTTACAGCAAGAAAATACAAATGAACATATCCAGCACTAAGACAAAATGGCAATGTGTGGGAACAACATACATAGAGTACAAAGTTGCATGAGTGGTAGCCATATTGAACAGGTATCAAGATTTTAAATACAGTGGACCCTCGAACTTCGAACGGTTTGATGTTCGAAAAATTTGAAACTCGAACAAAAAATTCGAGGAAAATCCGGGTTTGAAACTCGAACAAAAACTCGAAAGTCGAACAAAGAATCACGTGGTCGTCTTCTCTCTCTGCTTGGTCCAGATGAAAGAAGGGTAATTCACCTTCCAGTGAACAGTAATATCCCTCCTACTATTATTATTGATTGATTATTATACAATATTTTTATGTATGTACTATTATAAATAAAAATGTTCAATTATTGAAATTAAATATACTTGTTTTATCATTATGATCTTTTGAAATGGGACTTAACATGTTTTATATTGGGTAAATTTTGGGGGTCTGGAACGGATTAATTCAATTTACATTATTTCTTATGGGGAAATTTAACTCGAAAGTCGAACAACTTGAAAGTCGAACCGTCTCCTTGAACGTATTGTGTTCGAAGTTCGAGGTTCCACTGTACCTACGATACCTTATATCGGACTACAAAAGCGATTTAGAAGACAAGTTACAGACACATAACAAAATAAATGGCGTTATAAGGAGACATTTTGGAATACAGGCGACTAAAGAAACAAAATTAAGAATCCACAGTATTACATCTAAAGCGGCCTTGAAGTTTGGCAGTGAAGCTTGGATGTTGAAGAAAAGAGATGAACAGAGACTGGAAACAGAATAAATGAGAGTTTTAAGACATTTATTTGGAATTACTGAGTTAGGGAGAGAAATCAGTCCGTCAGGGAGGAACTTGGAGTGCAGAACATTGTTTTGGAAATAAAACAATACCAATGAGAGTGGCTGCAACACGTAGAGAGAATGGACACATACAGGATAGCCAAATAAGCATTAAAGTATAATCCAAACGGGAGAAGAAACACAGGACGACCAGAGAAACGATGGATGGACCAACTTCACCTTGAGGGTTAACAGACACTACGCGTAACCCTTCAGAGTTCATGATGACATATATATATATATTATTTATTTCTTTAAGGACATAAAGGTTTCCACAAGATAAGAGACGAGGCTATAAATTTCGGGGAATGATTTTATTTCGAGGCCTATCGCGTTAAATTGAACTTGATCGCGTAGTAAATCACGTTCGTTCATTTTCCTACTTGCCCTCCATGCGCTGTCAAGACTGCAGCATCACTTGTGTCATATCTGTGTCAGAAATAGGACGTGTGTGTCCGTGTGCTTAGTATAAAATTTAGTAATCGAAATTCTGAGGAAATAATTAAGGTTACATTTGGTGTCGAATTGTGCAAATGAAAACCGCACCATTCTTTTGTGTATGCCCTGTATCTCTAAGAGTGACAGTATAGCAGGGCTAAATGAAAAACTGCTCAAGCCAACTGCTTCGAAGGTACCCCCTCAATAAAACATGAGTGTACAGGAATAACATAATATAATATAATAATATAATATAATAACCATGGCTCAACAGCCCTATATGGGCCCGGGCCTCTTCTTGACTCCTCTTTTCGAGGTTACTAAGTCGTGCGCATTCGTGGCAGTTGGTGACTGGTCAACTGGCCGCGCTACTGTTTCTATCGATCCTGATGCGCCCGCCAGAGCCATCTGGCGGCAGTCAGGAGACTTGGGTGAGAAATGGAGGCAATTTGGCTTACGCAACATTTTTATTCATGCCCGTAAGGTTCTTTTACATGCCGTAAATCTACGACATGGACCGACGGCTTTACTTCCCCTCCAAAGGAAGTGGTGCTCCGGATTTTTATCACCCTTAAAAAATCCATCGACCTCGGACGGGATCGAACCGCGAACCTTGGGTCCAGTGGCGAGCACGCTAACCACTAGTCCACCGAGGGCGACGAGTGTACAGGAATACTTGAAACAAAACCATTCCGAAAATTTTAATATTATACTTCTTCCGTGCAGTTGTTTATATACATACATGTATTTCCAACTAACTGCACAATACACTTCCACGCAGTACAGGGCATACACAAAAGAATGGTGCGGTCTCAATAGTATTCACTATTGAAACCGCACCATTCTTTTGTGTATGTCCTGTACAGTAAGGTCTGTCATGCAGTACACACCAAGCTTTTTAGCTGCAAGTTTCGGCTCCATCACAAACCGAAGAAAAATCTGTTGTTACAATATATTTGGACACAAAATTTTACACAGTTTAAAATCTTACATTATAAATTAATAAAATTTTAATAATGTTAGTTAATTGTGAAGTGATACCACACGTAGACAATTGATCACTTACGTCTGACAAGTTACGTGGCACGCTGCATGTGTCTTAAAGTAATGTAGCTCCCTGAAGATGGCCGCGGTTCGTGGCCGAAACATGTATGAACATCAAAACTATGTATTGTGCAGTTAGTTGGAAATACATTTATGTATACCATTCCGGGAACTTTACAGCCACAGCTCTTGCCTAACTGCTAGGAATATATAGAATAGTTACCAGATAAATTTAGTTGCAGGTGGAAGAAACGTGTGTTTACACGTGTTTAAAAAAGAACTCGCCTTCATTCACTGTCCAGGCATACCAATAAAGGAGTTTCGTACCCATCATTTTCTGTTTGCCAACAAACTCAACAGCACCTCAATATATGAGAAGATAAGCGGACGATAAGGTGCCGGACAAAACACATTTATTGATAATCTGTAAATGCGTAATAACCAACTTACATCATGCAGCATACTGTAACTACAAAAAATGAACAGATTAAATCAGCCATGATTTTGTAAAAGCAAAAATAAACCGTTCATAATAGAAGGAACAAAATTTTCGTACTATTTAAAAGTAACACAGAGACTACTGACAGCTTGCCGCAGTTTTCAGCTGAGTAAGTAACCAGAAGTTGCGGGGAATTCCTAAGAAAACTTGACATCAACACTTTCTTGTATATGTCGTCCTTTAAGGCTCACGTGTTCTCGGCGCTGATATAACCTTTCATGGCCCTTAAACCTACATATTCACTACACAGTCATCACCGTCAGGAGAGCTCAACACTCAAGCACACTGGAAGTGACAGTAAGTGACACAGTCAATTGATTCAGCGGTAATGCTCTAGACTTCCTTTCCATATGTGCCCAGGACACCGGCTTATGACCTACTTTACGTAACTACCGTTTACTTCAAGATCTTTTTAAATTCATCTTTCACCTATCATCCAACGAAACTAAAACACACTTCATAAACATAAAGATATTCAGCACGTACCGCGCAGTAAACACACTCCGTCTCAGTTATACAAACCAGTCAGTTAATTTGTACAGTGAAATAATCGCTGTTTGTTCTGAGATCCACACAAAACACATAAATACAGTCCGTACCGCGCAGTAAACACACCGTCCAGATACAACCACATATGTGTACAGTGAATAATCGCTGTTGTCTGAGATCACAAAACACATAATAAGTCCGTACCGCGCATAAACACACTAGTCTCAGTTATACAACAGTCATTAATGCTGTACAGTGAAATAATCGCTGTTTGTTCTGAGATCCACACAAAACACATAAATACAGTCCGTACCGCGCAGTAAACACACTACGTCTCAGTTATACAAACCAGTCAGTTAATGCTGTACAGTGAAATAATCGGTGTTTGTTCTGAGATCCACACAAAACACATAAATACAGTCCGTACCGCGCAGTAAACACACAACGTCTCAGTTATACAAACCAGTCAGTTAATGCTGTACAGTGAAATAATCGCTGTTTGTTCTGAGATCCACACAAAGCACATAAATACAGTCCGTACCGCGCAGTAAACACACTCCGTTTCAGTTATACAAACCAGTCAGTTAATGCTGTACAGTGAAATAATCGCTGTTTGTTCTGAGATCCACACAAAACACATGAATACAGTCCGTACCGCGCAGTAAACACACTCCGTTTCAGTTATACAAACCAGTCAGTTAATGCTGTACAGTGAAATAATCGCTGTTTGTTCTGAGATCCACACAAAACACATAATACAGTCCGTACCGCGCAGTAAACACACTCCGTCTCAGTTATAGAAACAAGTCAGTTAATGTTGTACAGTGAAATAATCGCTGTTTGTTCTGAGATCCACACAAAACACATAAATACAGTCCGTACCGCGCAGTAAACACACTACGTCTCAGTTATACAAACCAGTCAGTTAATGCTGTACAGTGAAATAATCGCTGTTTGTTCTGAGAAATATTATAAGCATATTTAATCATCCTCTACCCTTCCAGCGTACTGATCTGTCTACTTCATGGTCAATCAAAAAGTCCGTCTAAGAGTTCCTACCAGTGACCATTTGTGAGAACGCGTTAGTTAAATGACAATTGATTCATTCATTCATCCTGCAGTCTGTCTTACGACAGGTCCGTAGCCTCTTCCAAAGCGAGTTCTACACACAGTGCGATTTAGTGCTTCCTCTTTCAATTTCCAGTATCTTCTTTTTTCCTTAAGGTCATCCAGTAGCTGCTTACGTCTTCTCCCTCGTCTTCCTGTCATTTCTATCCTTCCTTCTAATAAAATATATTATTATAATACACAAAAATTGTAACATGAAGATAAGACCACGAACGTTTAATATTCAATGAACATATGCCAAAACCATGACGTCATGAAAGACAGCGCTTAATGAGCGAATCAGAATAAATCCATTAAGTGAGTTATTTTGTGTTACCAACTGCTTTATTCAATACTCCGTTACGAAGTACAATAACCACTACACAGCACTTGCATGTAACGGAATTTGGAAGCAATAATTTGAAAACATATTTCGCTACAAATTGCCGATTCTTTTAACAGTATCGGAAATATCACGGCTCAATTTTACATTCTCTTTTGAATTCTTTCCTTTCTGAAGCCACCGTACTGCTATTAAACGGAATTTAGTTTAAATGCCAAAGAGGAAGAAGTTTGAGAAGGCTGTTATGTATGTACAGTCAATAGTTTTGTGAACTCATACACTTTTCACTAATTGCAGCTTACCGCAGCGTCCAGTGATAGTCCCTCCCATTACTTCGATTGATACGCCTGACATCATGACGACGTTCCCACACTCTCTGTCCACTGCCGTCGCTTGTATGTACCGCATGACAGTATATTTCAACTTTGCCATTTGCTAAAAGCAAAAGTCATGCAGAGAATGACGGTTCTTGCCTTTCTCCCATTTTCTCGATCTTTCTTTATGATGTTGGTAGCCCTTCTCCCTGCATTTGCAGTAAACAGTCTCTGAATCATATCAACGACGACATCGATACCAGAAAGCGTTTGGTGCGACGGTTTCATAACACAATTTTTGTCATGAAGGAAGTTTTCGAATATGATTTTCCCTGAAATTCTAGATGACTTATTCTATTTATAATAAATTTTATATCGATGTTATTTGAGATTAATTACAGAGGTAAAAATCGAACCCGGAAGCCTTTTAATAGTGATGTATGCTAACGACTGGAGATCCAGATCGATCCTGATATAAAAATATTCGACTTGGCAGTAGAAATACTGGAGATCTTTTAATAATTGTCTCTGGCTATAATTATGGTATAAGGTCTGTCACTTGAAAAATTACGCATCGGATTTAAACTAGGATCGAAGAAATAAAGGATAGGCAACAGATATGCAGATACAGTACAAAACAGATATGCAGATACAGTACAAAACAGATATGCAGATACAGTACAAAACAGATATGCAGATACAGTACAAAACAGATATGCAGATACAGTACAAAACAGATATGCAGATACAGTACAAAACAGATATGCAATACAGTACAAAACAGATATGCAGATACAGTACAAAACAGATATGCAATACAGTACAAAACAGATATGCAGATACAGTACAAAACAGATATGCAGATACAGTACAAAACAGATATGCAGATACAGTACAAAACAGATATGCAATACAGTACAAAACAGATATGCAGATACAGTACAACAGATATGCAGATACAGTACAAAACAGATATGCAAATACAGTACAAAACAGATATGCAGATACAGTACAAAACAGATATGCAGATACAGTACAAAACAGATATGCAGATACAGTACAAAACAGATATGCAGATACAGTACAAAACAGATATGCAATACAGTACAAAACAGATATGCAGATACAGTACAAAACAGATATGCAGATACAGTACAAAACAAAACTTAATGTCTTGTTCAATAAAAACTGTTAAAAAGCGTGAACTTATTAATTTAAAGATGAAAAAAAAATTAAAACTACTTTTATATCAAACTGTACCAGATTTCCGAAAGAAAAAAAAATTTGCTTTTTTGGAAAATTCCCAGGCTTTGCCCGTTTGCCCTTCTGGTACGAGCGACATGTAGTTGAGTGGATTAGTGTAGAGCATTGGTGGAACGACACCGAACGAGAAAACCGAAGTACTGTGAGAAAAACCTGTAGCAGTGCCACTTCGTCCACCACAAATCTCACCTGACCTGGCCTGGTATCGAACCCGGAACTCCTGTTGTACAATAATTTATAGAACTAAAAATTATAACAAAATATAAAGGACATCTCACAATTATATATGATATTCATATTCTGTCATCTTACTTGTAACAAACATCTCTATATTTAGCCTGACGACAGTCAACGGAGATCGAAACATGTAGCTTTCCGATCCATAATAGAAACATAATTGCGTTGAAGGTATTTCAATAATTATTAGTAACAGTACGGAAGCTTAATATGTTGTAAAGGTAAAACTGTCCCTGTCCACGCCATGAAGGCATATAGGGGGAGCAGAGGTATAGCTCCACCCATTTTAACCTCGGCGTTACAGTGGTCAACACACCCGTCGTTACCCACTGAACAGAGGCTCCAGAGCCAGTCCAGATGTTTTATAGAACAGAAAATGTCTTGCCTATGACGGTATTCGAACCCCGGATTGTGTAACCCACAGACCAGTCGCCGTACAGTCAGCTTATCCCGTCTCTCTATTAATGAGATGTTAAGAGCAGAAAACGAAAGTGTTTTACGGTAACCACGATATAGAGGGAACATATTGTTATTTCGTAAAGGTAAAGCAATCCCATTACAGGCCTGGACAGGCCCTGAGGGTTCCAGGAGTTTGAGGCTACCAGATTTATAGACAATCGGCAAATTAAGGTGGTAAGTTTGTCAGCCCTAAGCAGCGGTCGCCTTTACCGCAGGAAATATTCCTGGTACTCATTTCTGTTACAGCTGAATCGATATCAAGGTCAGAGTGCGGCCGGAAGGATAATGTCAATAATTCCAATGACACCATCGGGAATCGAAAACGCGACCTTCCGGCTTGTAGCTCAGTGTCTAAACCAACTTTGCCACCGCTGTTATTCCGTATAATTTCTATAATAATGTAATGTTAAGGACACGTTAATTACACAAGTGTACTTGCAATGCTTGCACAGTAATCCTGTGATTCAGATATTACTGAACAGACACAACAGCAAACATGTTTCCTGTTGTCCAGCAGGACAGCGGTCGATAAGGCAGCACAATGTTGATAATCATCTAGCAGTGCGTGCCACTGTTGATTCATTACGTCACAATAATGTACATTGTTGTTAACGTACAGCGATTGTTATCCACAGCAGACAGACAGATAGCTGCAAATAATATCGAAAATTACTGAACTTTGATAGGAACATCCCATTGTCATTAAAACACAGATATGAAGGAGAAAGACTGTCGATATTAAATTAAGGTTTGACAAAAATTATTTATTTGCCAAAAAGTACTACATGTTTCGGCCCATAGAGCAATCATCAGGCATTCCTCTATAAAATGTTAAGGCAAAATCATGTAGGCGTTATAATCATTCTGTAGTCTGTCTTACGACACGTCCATAGCCTCTTCCAAAGCGAGTTCCGGTATCCTCTCGTTTCCTTAAGGTCATTAAATAGCTGCTTACTTCTTCTTCTTCGTCTTCCAGTGTATACTTTAACTGTGATTAATATGAAGTCTTGGGTTTAATTAGACGAAACATAGTAATAAGAATCTGATGCTACACGTGTAGCAATGTAAATAAATTTGCTTATAAGAACTTCCGTTCCATTTTAAATATATAGTACAGCACTGAGTATAAATTTTCCAAAACGTTCTGACGACGGTATATGATATTGAGAACTAATTGTCTTCTGGACTTTGTCCATCGTCCGGATGAAATATAAAAATATAAAATCACGACGTTTCGGCACCTGAAGACGGAAGAAGAACCAGCTTCCGAAACGTCGTGATTTTTTTATTTTTTATTTTATCCGGACGATGGACAAAGTCCAGAAGACAATTGGTTCTAAATAAATGTCCCGTTTTTTAAGGCAGATGTAACCGATTTTGGTTCATATCACATCTTTACCTTTTATCCTTAGAAATACACGTGGAACACAATTCTCTGTACAATCAAAAGTTACAGGTAAGTGCTACACGTGTTCACTGAACGCTAGTGTTCATATTCATCACAGCTGAAGTCCACACGTAGAAGCTGTCAAACACACGTGGTCTTATTGCTTATTTTTAACGTTGTGGAGACTTACAGCATACTTCCAGCGTACTTACAGCATACTTCCAGCGTACTTACAGCATACTTCAGCGTACTTACAGCATACTTCCAGCGTACTTACAGCATACTTCCAGCGTACTTACAGCATAGTTCCAGCGTACTTACAGCATACTTCCAGCGTACTTACAGCATACTTCCAGCGTACTTACAGCATACTTCCAGCGTACTTACAGCATACTTCCAGCGTACTTACAGAATACTTCCAGCGTACTTACAGCATACTTCCAGCGTACTTACAGCATACTTCCAGCGTACTTACAGCATACTTCCAGCGTACTTACAGCATACTTCCAGCGTACTTACAGCATAGTTCCAGCGTACTTACAGCATACTTCAGGTACTTACAGCATACTTCAGGTACTTACAGCATACTTCCAGCGTACTTACAGCATACTTCCAGCGTACTTACAGCATATTTCCAGCGTACGTACAGCATACTTACAGCGTACTTACAGCATAGTTCCAGCGTACTTTTCCATTGCAAAGTGTTCTAGTCTTACGTGCCTATTAGTGTTATAACTTTGGTAAGAAAAAAGATAGCTCGACCATGGAAAAGACGGACAGAACAACACCCACGAACACGGAACAAGCCTGCGATGGCTTATACTCTCTTCTTGCTGATGCTAATGACGATTGAGAAGCAATTGTCTTCTGGACTTTGTCCATCGTCCTGACAAAATATAAAATCACGACGTTTCAGAAGCTGGTTCTTCTTCCGTCTAATCTCAATCACTGGAGTGACTGAGATTAGCTAGGTCTAAGGGTCCCATCGGAGTAGGTGTCTCCCTTCCCTTCACCTGAACACGGAAGAAGAATCAGCTTCCGAAACGTCGTGATTTTATATTTTATCCGGACGATGGACAAAGTCCAAAAGACAATTGGTTCTCAATGTTATATACTATCGTCAGAAACTTTTGGAATTTATCTAATGACGATTGTTGTTTCATTTTATGTGTACTCTGCTAAAGCTGCTTCACCATGAAGATGGAGGCGCTACATTCCTTCGAAACGTCGGTAACTATTTACAAATCGACATCGCGCAACATCACAGAAGATATTTATTTTCAAAAACGCATTATATGATTACATGTTCCATATACAGGGTATACACAAAAGAATGGTGCGGTTTTAATAGTGAACACTATTAAAACCGCACCATTCTCTTGTGTATGCCCTGTAAGTTAGATGTGTCAGACATATTCTCATATTGTCGCCATATTTGTACCTGTGGACTTTAAAACAATATTTGAAACACAATGTGTAGGCACATTTATCGTGTGTCTTGTACAAAATTTGACATAGGCGTACTCCATAAGAAAATGTATTGAGGATCAACTTTTGGTATTTGATCATATATTTTTCAAACCATCAAAATGCACATTTCTTATTTATTATATAAAATAACTTCTTTTTTACAACAAAATCAGTCCGACATGTTTCGGTTCCCTACTATGGAACCATCATCAGGGATCTATATCTTGAGTTACACAAATTTACAAAACAGCAAATTATTGTAAAATACGGATTTTTTTTTCAGTTGTTATTTGGTATTTACAATTGTATATCTGTAAATTCACTAAAACTTGCACCTAATTTTAACCAATAAATCCGTCGATTAAATGACAAATACAAACATAAAATCATTACCAAATATCAATATAAATATTTAAAATATAAAAATTATTGATCACACACGGAGTAAGCGAAACAGAACCCCGAAGTAGCGGTACTGTGTACCCAAAACTGGGTCAATACTACTGCATAATCTACTGCAGAAACCCTCTGTTGGAACAGCAGATTCTTACTGCAGAAACTCATGAATAATTGAGATATATGTGCGTTATTGATGTAGCAGAGCCCTGAAAGATTGAGCAGGGGTTATGGACGTTAGTACGTCTGTCCGTAAAAGACTGTTTTGGAGCAAACCGCAAGGCGTGGTCTCTCATTAAACTACAAATATCTTAAAATTTTTCGGTCACAAACGCTTGTCAATTATTTACAAGTTAAAACAAATTTTTGCGATCAATTACTAGTTACACGCACCAAGCCAAGAACTCGGGCACAAAACATTACAGGATTTAATTGGAAGTACGTTTTATGACTTCTATTTCAATTGATTTAGTGAACCGTCTTCAGGGTGTTAAAAATCTTCAACTGATATAAAAGGCGCAGCAAAAGCGACTTGACACGTTTAACAAGAGAAATGACGTGTCACGTGACTTTTTCGCCACTGTGCGTAAGTGATTAATGTTACGCGCAATTTCATACTAGAAAACGTCATAGAGCTCCCGATTGTAATTCATCCCCTGCTACAGTACGCACTGTCACATACTGTCTTCGTATCAGCATACACTGTCTTCGTATCAGCATCCTGTCTTCGTATCAGCATACACTGTCTTCGTATCAGCATACACTGTCTTCGTATCAGCATACACTGTCTTCGTATCAGCATACACTGTCTTCGTATCAGCATACACTGTCTTCGTATCAGCATACAATGTCTTCGTATCAGCATACACTGTCTTCGTATCAGCATACACTGTCTTCGTATCAGCATACACTGTCTTCGTATCAGCATACACTGTCTTCGTATCAGCATACACTGTCTTCGTATCAGCATTACACCTGTCTTCGTATCAGCATACACAATTACTAAAGCTGCGTCTCAAATCTTTACAGTCATATTCACATTCGTATTCATTCATTCATTCATTCTGCAGTCTGTCTTACGACAGGTCCGTAGCCTCTTCATTCTGCAGTCTGTCTTACGACAGGTCCGTAGCCTCTTCCAAAGCGAGTTCTCCACAGAGTGCGATCTACTGCTTCCTCTTTCAAGTTCCAGTATCTTCTCTTTTCCTTAAAGTCATCCAGTAGCTGCTTACGTCTTCTCCCTCGTATTCCCGTCATTTCTATCCTTCCTTCTAACTTTCCTTCAGTCACATGTTTCAGAAGGCAGTTCCTACGCAAGATGTGACCAATCCAGTTAGCCTTTCTTCTTTTTATTGTATGTACGATATTCCTCTCCTCCTTCACTCTATGTAATACTTCTTCATTTCTCACACGATCGGTCCAACTGATCTTCTCCATCCTTCTCCAGCACCACATTAATCTCCCTTCTACACCTCGCCCCCCCCCTACAAACTGTCATTAAGTAACTTTTTCCTTATCCACAACATGAAGGCATATAGGGGGAGCCATACCTCCATTCATTCTTAACCTTGGCACTAGACACAAGTGAGTGGTTAACTTCACGCCCCGGCAGCTGTATCCCCGGGCAATAACAAATACCGGGATTCAAACACCGTACCGTCCAGCCCGTAGCCTAGTCACTGTACACACTGAGCTACCCCTGTTTTTCCCCTCCCCCCAATTCTCATATTACTACCAAATGTATGCCAGCTGCATCTTTAACACTGTTTATCTAATTATCCCCCCGTTTCTTGATCAGTACGGAGTAATCAACGTTTATTATCTACACGTAATTTACGTATGAAAGTAATATAATTCCCTAAGACTAAATTACATCAACTCTCCTCCATGTATCTCGTATCTCCACACATCTGCGCCTTAACTAACAAATTCAAAGACCTTTCATAACGTGCAGTATTAGTATTAAGCAAGAAATAAAGACAAAGTTTTTAAAATTAACTCTCGTTTACATTTAAATTTGTTACAAAGTACTTCATCGCTTTGACCGTTCCGCGTACTACGACATTTAATTACACTGAATCCAATTTACTGGGATTTACGGTGGCTTAAATCATGTAAGAAACAGTAACTTAATAAACAATGGGATGAGACGAATGGGCAAGAAAATTGGTTTACTTTCTGCTTGAGACGGAATCTTCCGGCTCTGGAAGACAAGACAAGAGCGTAATTTGTGTTGAGGCTTTGTTGGGGGGGGGGGGTGAAGGTCTTGGGTTTCTGCCTCATCATTTTCCCTCACTCTCACTTCTCATCTTGCTGAAAATCAAAAGCTTGAAGATACACTGTCGAAAAGGGGGAAGAAGCTTCACTCAATTTTAAGATGTAATATGTTTTATTTGTCGTCCTCGGTGGACTAGTGGTTAGCGTGCTCGCCACTGGACCCAAGGTTCGCGGGTTCGATCCCAAGGGCGATGGATTTTTAAGGGCGATAAAAATCCGTAGCACAACTTCCTTCGGAGGGGAAGTAAAGCCGTCGGTCCGATGTCGTAGATTTACGGCATGTAAAAGAACCTTACGGGCATGAATAGAGATGTTTTGTAAGCAAAATTCAGCGGCCATTTCTCACCCAAGTCTCCTGACTACCTGCCAGATGGCTCTGGCGGTCACAACAGGATTGAGTCGAACTTGTGTGGTCAGTGGGCTGGTCACTCACTACATCAACGCACATGACCATAGAAACCTCCGAAAGGAGGCCCCTATGCTCAGCATTGGAGCGACAGGGACAAAGAAACAAACAAAACAAAATATGTTTTATTTGCGGTGTAGGAAAACTTTTTATAGAAGCTTCCAAATTCAGAGAAAATCACTGAAATGAATTGTGGCAAGTCTATATGAAACTGATGCCAACCACACACCTGTCCACAACTTGGAGCTATGGCAGCACGATAAAATGCAGGGGGCGTCCAGGGGTTCCAGGGGTGGGGGGGGATTAATTTCATGAACCACAAAATATTCATGCAGTTGATGAATTTAGCGAGTCTGAAATCCATACCGCCAGCACGTAAGTTACGGAGCAAACATTTAATTTAATCTGTGGTCTTTTGGGTGATTACACGGCGTCGTGAGGTAATTATTTACCGACGTTTCGGGACAACGTGTCGGTCCCATCTTCACGGGTCGAGATTTCGATCCGTGAAGCCTGAAATCAAAACATTTAATTGAATCGAAATTCCGGTTGAGAAAATGAAAGCTATAAATCAAATTAAATAATAAGCATATTTACGGAAAAATATTTTGTTGTAAGTCTTCAGGTTTTTGATGACTGATATTGCTCCGATGGTGGGCAACCCTGAAGAATGAGGCAAAAAGTGTCATCGAAACGTCGACAAACACGTGCATGTACCAATCTACACGGCGATGTATCTCGAACATTTAATCTCCATCAGCACGTCTGACAGAATCTCAAATTTCGAACAGTACAGGGTGATTAAAAAAGAATTGAACATTAGAGTCGCCATGACGAACATTGATACTCCCTGGTGGCAGAAATGCGTAGAACTTTCAAGCGCCAAAATCTGGAAGAAATTAAGGGCAGCTCTACAATTTGGTGCATCATATATATATATATATATATATATATGATAGTTACTGAGTGATAAATTTTTAAGTTTTCAATTCTTTTTGAATAACCCTGTATAATGATTCATTTATAATTGGCCTAGTTTTTTTCTCACTACATAAATTGAAACATTTAAAGGCAAAGATATTTCTAAAGGTCTTTTCAAAACGTATGGTTTCTTTCCTTATTTAGGTGTGGAGAAGGGAAATTTCTATGTTAAAATCACTGGTCACTTATCGGAAACTAAGGGCGTATCGTTAAGTTACAAACTCGTAAAGATTGATCTCTATAACACCACTCACCTACGTGACCCAGTTTGTTGTCACGAATATCGCTTTATTTTTATTTGTTATAAGGCTATTAACGTCTGGATGGCATTCTTAACTGCAACTACGTCACCAATATACAACACAAAAAGAGAAGTTTGGTACAAAAAGGCAAATCGCTTAGTACAAAATATAGAACAAGACATCTCATGCACTTAACCCTTTAAAGCCCAGTGGTTACTATATGTACCACCATGTTTAACATTCACAAATTCTACGTTCTGCCCACACAGTGTATTTATGTGTTTTGTGTGGATCTCAGAACAAACAGCGATTATTTCACTGTACAGCATTAACTGACTGGTTTGTATAACTGAGACGGAGTGTGTTTACTGCGCGGTACGAACTGTATTTATGTGTTTTGTGTGGATCTCAGAACAAACAGCGATTATTTCACTGTACAACATTAACTGACTGGTTTGTATAACTGAGACGGAGTGTGTTTACTGCGCGGTACGGACTGTATTTATGTGTTTTGTGTGGATCTCAGAACAAACAGCGATTATTTCACTGTACAACATTAACTGACTGGTTTGTATAACTGAGACGGAGTGTGTTTACTGCGCGGTACGGACTGTGTTTATGTGTTTTGTGTGGATCTCAGAACAAACAGCGATTATTTTACTGTACAACATTAACTGACTGCTTTGTATAACTGAGACGGAGTGTGTTTACTGCGCGGTACGAACTAAATTTTTAAATATAATTCGGATTAACTTTAGCGTTTGAAGGACAAATAAAGGCATAATACCTCGAAATTATGCATTTTTACTCTTGCTTCCAGATCAAGTATCTGCTTACTATTAAATAACAATACAAGTTACAACTGCATTACACAGAATGAAAGTTTAAAGGTCATAAGTTTCTTACAATAAAGGGCGACTTGGCTAGCTCACATTTAGGCACGAATAGCTTTGCCATTTGTCAGCACCGCCTTGCTAATTAAGGAAATGTCTGAGGAATGTCTGCAATAGGACGTAAGTCTGTCACATTGAAATAAAGCACATTTATTTTCAAGAAATAATGATGGTGTTCGTTTGATTGAAATGTTCTGAACAATACTGAAAGAGAAATTGAAATTTACCTAACACTAGATTTTACACACTTAGAAGAAGAAGAAGGAGATAATGATTATGATTAAAATGATATGATGATAATAATACTATTTCCTGGTGGACATTGAAGATATCCATCCATCTCACTATCCTTCACCCTATCGTAACAATCATCTCTTCACGTCACAATGTCCCCCTCCGTGCCCCTAACCTCACACACCCTCAGTCTATGTCCTTCCTTCAGTGCGAGGTGTCACGGTTCACAGTTCACAGTGTCACGGTTCACAGTTCACAGAGTCACAGTTCACACCCAGCAACACAACATACAAAACTTCAAGTTTAATTTCTTTATATAAAACGGCTATTTACTAGCCGAAACACGTCGCAGTACATATCAGTTATCACATATAGCCTCATATTGTGCGTGTTAATGAATCAGCGGTGTAAATCGGATTGCTCATAAGCACAACATACATTTGATTCACGTACAGTTGTAAAAATTAATTATGAAACACTCGAATGACATCAATTGAAACAAAATTAAACCAACTGATGCACAAATTGAGCCACCTTTATTGTAGCGTCCCTATTATGTGCCCCTACATATGTTTCGGACCTTGGTCCGTCATCAGGGGGTCTTGTCCATAAAAGCTACTACCTCAAATATAGTTTTTATAAGACATACATCGCTCTTATGTCACTGTTGTGGTAAAATTATTTTGAATTGTAACACATTAAAACTCAATTATACATATATGTATATGTAGGGGCATATAATAAAGATGCTACAATAAAGGTGGCTCAATTTGTGCATCAGGGGGTTTAATTTTGTTTCATTTGATTCGTGAAGATGCACGGTGATAATAATGTGAAACTCGAATGACATGTTTTTTAATTACATATCTGTGGGATCAGGCCATAAATAAAAGATTTTAAACACTGTATAAAACGAAATTAGAGATTGGAGACGTCTGTAGCTACTTTATGTACAGGGCATACACAAAAGAATGGTGCGGTATCAAAACTGAATAAAAAATGTATTTCTCACCTTACACGGGCACAACATACACCGTCAGCGGCGGCAACTGTCCAAGTTTCTCATTTGGTAATTACAATCCTTCAATGTGTGCACCCTGGGTCACACGACACACATTAACACGGTAATCAAACTCATCCCAGACCCGGTTGTAGCATGTCCGCTGTAATGGCCTGCAGTGCATGCGTTATCCGATCACGAATTTCTTGGACAGTAAGCATGAGAAGCGAACTGCTGGTAGCGCATGAGAAACTTGGACAGTTGCCGCCGCTGATGGTGTATGTTGTGCCCGTGTAATTTGAGACATAAATTTGTTATTCACTTTTGAAACCGCACCATTCTTTTGTGTATGCCCTGTATATATCTACAACAATCGACAGTCGACAGAAACACGTCATGAAACAACAATCGTATTTAAGTTTAGTTTCTCATTAACGCTTCCATGAAAATATTTTTGGTAAACCGTGGCTCGTCTGAAATTACTGCTGCGATCCGGCGTAATTATCATTAACTAATAATAACCATGGCTCAACAGCCCTATACGGGCCTTGGCCTCCTCTTGCCTCCTCTTTTCGAGGTTACTAAGTCATGCGCATTCGTGGCAGTTGGTGACTGGTCAACTGGCCGCGCTACTATTCTATCGATCCTGATGTGCTCGCCATCTGGCAGGCAGTCAGGAGACTTGGGTGAGAAATGGAGGCAATTTGGCTTACGCAACATTTTTATTCATGCCCGTAAGGTTCTTTTACATGCCGTAAATCTACGACATGGGACCGACGGCTTTACTTCCCCTCCGAAGGAAGTGGTGCTCCGGATTTTTATCACCCTTAAAAATCCATCGACCTCGGTCGGGATCGAACCCGCGAACCTTGGGTCCAGTGGCGAGCACGCTAACCACTAGTCCACCGAGGGCGACACTTATCATTAACTAATCACTCACTAAACACATTTGCACTATTTAAAAAAAAAAATACACATTATACGATCTAGATTCCTCATTTTCTCTACGTCATTTGTTTTTGTATATTACACTTTTCATAGCTCATCCCTTTCAAATTTTGATGACTTCCTCCCTCAATGGCAACCCCCAATACAGTATACAGAATAAGGCGCCCCATAACAATAATAAGGGCAGAGGGTGACTGTCATATAACACAGCAGTTCAGAGGATAATGCCTGTCACTGTTATTAAAACGAGAATATAAAACAAATGACATTCAATCTGTTACAAATTATCTCTCTATATCATTCCACCTTCGGCGCAAAACGAGTGGCATGTAATTTGTGCAATTAAGCTACTCGTTCGGCCGTAGCTTTTGACAGGACCAAATATCAACCTGCCGTATACAAACTGTAACCAAATATCAACCTGCCGTTTACAAGCAGTAACCAAATATCAACCTGCCGTATACAAACTGTAACCAAATATCAACCTGCCGTATACAAGCAGTAACCAAATATCAACCTGCCGTATAGAAGATGTAACCAAATATCAACCTGCCGTATACAAACTGTAACCAAATATCAACCTGCCGTTTACAAGCAGTAACCAAATATCAACCTGCCGTATACAAACTGTAACCAAATATCAACCTGCCGTATACAAGCAGTAACCAAATATCAACCTGCCGTATAGAAGCTGTAACCAAATATCAACCTGCCGTATACAAACTGTAACCAAATATCAACCTGCCGTATACAAGCAGTAACCAAATATCAACCTGCCGTATAGAAGCTGTAACCAAATATCAACCTGCCGTATACAAGCTGTAACCAATTATCAACCTGCCGTATACAAGCTGTAACCAAATATCAACCTGCCGTATACAAGCTGTAACCAAATATCAACCTGCCGTATACAAGCAGTAACCAAATATCAACCTGCCGTATACAAGCAGTAACCAAATATCAACCTGCCGTATACAAGCAGTAACCAAATATCAACCTGCCGTTATACAAGCAGTAACCAAATATCAACCTGCCGTATACAAGCTGTAACCAAATATCAACCTGCCGTATACAAGCAGTAACCAAATATCAACCTGCCGTATACAAGCAGTAACCAAATATCAACCTGCCGTATACAAGCAGTAACCAAATATCAACCTGCCGTATACAAGCAGTAACCAAATATCAACCTGCCGTATACAAACAGTAACCAAATATCAACCTGCCGTACACAAGCAGTAACCAAATATCAACCTGCCGTATACAAGCTGTAACAAAATATCAACCTGCCGTTTACAAGCTGTAACAAAATATCAACCTGCCGTTTACAAGCTGTAACAAAATATCAACCTGCCGTTTACAAGCTGTAACAAAATATCAACCTGCCGTTTACAAGCTGTAACAAAATATCAACCTGCCGTTTACAAGCTGTAACAAAATATCAACCTGCCGTTTACAAGCTGTAACCAAATATCAACCTGCCGTATACAAGCTGTAACCAAATATCAACCTGCCGTCTACAAGCTGTAACCAAATATCAACCTGCCGTATACAAGCTGTAACCAAATATCAACCTGCCGTATACAAGCTGTAACAAAATCACCCGCACACATGTTGACTCGCCAACTAATGCTAATTTTAAACTGTACAGCATAATTCAGTGCTGAAGAACGTAAACGTAGCCACAGTAACTTTTTTTTCCCTATGGCTCGACAGCCCCTTGGGGGCCTAGGCCGCCTCATTTCGAGGCTTCACAATCACACTCAGACACACCAAACTCGGTAGGACTCCTCTGGACGAGTGATCAGCCTGACGCAGAGACCTCTACCTGACAACACACAACAGACAGACATCCATGCCCTAGGCGGGATTCGAACCCATAATCCCAGTAAGCGAGGGACCGCAGACCCACGCCTTAGACCGCGCGGCCACTGGGATCGTCAGCTACAGTATCTACATCTGATCGTCAGCTACAGTATCTACATCTGATCGTCAGCTACAGTATCTACATCTGATCGTCAGCTGCAGTATCTACATCTGATCGTCAGCTGCAGTATCTACATCTGATCGTCAGCTGCAGTATCTACATCTGATCGTCAGCTACAGTATCTACATCTGATCGTCAGCTACAGTATCCACATCTGATCGTCAGCTAAAATATCTACATCTGATCGTCAGCTACAGTAACTACATCTGATCGTCATCTACAGTACCTACATCTGATCGTCATCTACAGTACCTACATCTGATCGTCATCTACAGTACCTACATCTGATCGTCATCTACAGTACCTACATCTGATCGTCATCTACAGTATCTACATCTGATCGTCATCTACAGTACCTACATCTGATCGTCATCTACAGTACCTACATCTGATCGTCATCTACAGTACCTACATCTGATCGTCAACTACAGTATCTACATCTGATCGTCAGCTACAGTATCTACATCTGATAGTCAGCTACAGTATCTACATCTGATCGTCATCTACAGTATCCACATCTGATCGTCATCTACAGTACCTACATCTGATCGTCATCTACAGTATCTACATCTGATCGTCATCTACAGTATCTACATCTGATCGTCAACTACAGTATCTACATCTGATAGTCAGCTACAGTATCTACATCTGATCGTCATCTACAGTACCTACATCTGATCGTAATCTACAGTACCTACATCTGATCGTAATCTACAGTATCTACATCTGATCGTCATCTACAGTATCTACATCTGATCGTCAGCTACAGTATCTACATCTGATCGTCAGCTACAGTATCTACATCTGATCGTCAGCTACAGTATCTACATCTGATAGTCAACTACAGTATCTACATCTGATAGTCAGCTAAAGTATCTACATCTGATAGTCAACTACAGTATCTACATCTGATAGTCAGCTACAGTATCTACATCTGATCGTCAGCTACAGTATCTACATCTGATCGTCAGCTACAGTATCTACATCTGATCGTCAGCTACAGTATCTACATCTGATCGTCAGCTACAGTATCTACATCTGATCGTCAGCTAAAATATCTACATCTGATCGTCAGCTACAGTAACTACATCTGATCGTCAGCTACAGTACCTACATCTGATCGTCATCTACAGTATTTACATCTGATCGTCATCTACAGTACCTACATCTGATCGTCATCTACAGTACCTACATCTGATCGTCATCTACAGTACCTACATCTGATCGTCATCTACAGTATCTACATCTGATCGTCATCTACAGTACCTACATCTGATCGTCATCTACAGTACCTACATCTGATCGTCAACTACAGTACCTACATCTGATCGTCAGCTACAGTATCTACATCTGAGTCAGCTACAGTATCTACATCTGATCGTCATCTACAGTATCTACATCTGATCGTCATCTACAGTACCTACATCTGATCGTCATCTACAGTACCTACATCTGATCGTCATCTACAGTACCTACATCTGATCGTCATCTACAGTATCTACATCTGATCGTCAGCTACAGTATCTACATCTGATAGTCAACTACAGTATCTACATCTGATCGTCAGCTACAGTATCTACATCTGATAGTCAGCTACAGTATCTACATCTGATCGTCAGCTACAGTATCTACATCTGATAGTCAACTACAGTATCTACATCTGATAGTCATCTACAGTATCTACATCTGATAGTCAACTACAGTATCTACATCTGATAGTCAACTACAGTATCTACATCTGATAGTCAGCTACAGTATCTACATCTGATCGTCAGCTACAGTATCTACATCTGATAGTCAACTACAGTATCTACATCTGATAGTCATCTACAGTATCTACATCTGATAGTCAACTACAGTATCTACATCTGATCATCACCGAAGACTACGCAATGTTTTACAATTTGTTACCGAACAAAGCACTCGAAATAAGAAACCAGTTCTATATATATTTTTTGTTTCCCGGCAGATTTAACTGCCATTTACATACATATTACATCATGGTGTCAATAAACACAACTAAACAGATACAGTCGAACCCGGTTATAACGACATCGGTTTATACGACACCCCGTCTATAACGTCAGATATTCTATGGTACAAATTAATTTCTCACTGTTAACCATAACATTGCACTCCTCGGTTATAACAACACCCGTTTATAACGACACAAAATATTCAGTCCCTTTCATGACGTTATAACCGAGTTCCGACTGTATAAGTACATTTTTTAAACTCCAAAGCATCCTGGCGGTGTAATATTACAACCAGGATCAGTCGATTTACATGCAACATCTTCTACATTCTATTTCCTGTCTTGAATACGACACAAACATACACATATATATATACACAGCCAGAATGTCCATTTTATAATGTCCCCGAACACGTCAGCTTCATCGCGGATGTAGCCTTCATTCGCCGGGACATCCCCGTGACAGCTGCGGTGTTCGAAAACACGATAAATTCTTAACACTCCTCTGTTTAAATACATTGTAATTCAAGTTCCAATACTTTTCCACAAATCCGTGTGCCTCTGACAATGCGCCAAACTCTACACCGGGTTTAGTGAATTTAAATCCAGCTTTGTTTAAAAATTCAAGTCCGGCTGTTTATGCGATATATACTACATAATACACATATATATAGATAACACGCACATTACAATGTGCCCTTCACGCTGCGTTTTACATGTAAATGTCACACGCAAACCGACAATTTTCATTTCCACGTTACAAATGTGACATGTTTCGGTAACGCCGCAGTGTGAGCGGCCTAATAGCCTGTAATGTCGTAACAGAAACAAGCATGTTAATGGACTTACGGTTGGATATAACTGGGTTCGAGAGTTACGCTAAGGCAACATTAAGCTGAATCACATGTCAAGCAAAGTAGATCAGAAGTATCTGGAAAGTTTTGAAATGTGGTGCTGGAGAAGAATGGAGAAGATCAGTTGGACCGATCGTGTGAGAAATGAAGAAGTATTACATAGAGTGAAGGAGGAGAGGAATATCGTACATACAATAAAAAGAAGAAAGGCTAACTGGATTGGTCACATCTTGCGTAGAAACTGCCTTCTGAAACATGTGATTGAAGGAAAGTTAGAAGGAAGGATAGAAATGACGGAAGACGACGGAGAAGACGTAAGCAGCTACTGGATGACCTTAAGGAAAAGAGAAGATACTGGAAATTGAAAGAGGAAGCACTAGATCGCACTGTGTGGAGAACTCGCTTTGGAAGTGGCTACGGACCTGTCTAAGACAGACTGCAGGATGAATGAATGAATGAATGAGTGAATCAATGAATCAAAGAAAGAATGACATGTCAAGCGATGCGCAGAAAACACAAACAACCTTATAAGGAAACGCAAGACGAAAGACGCAATGTAATTACAGTGTTAGCATTACCAACATTCGAGTTTTGAGGTTCCACAGCTGTGTAATGGAAGGCGCCAGACGTCTTGAATGTAAAGCTGTGTCGTTGACGTCTTAACCCTGGACGACGAAGGTCTGGAACTACCGACGCAATGACGCAGAATTGCATCCAAAAACATCGGTATGCTCAGTGGAAACATGCTTATGTTGAGACGAGAATTGGGTGGGCACTAAACAGATAGGGTGGTAATACCGAGACTGCGTAAACAAAAGAATTAAATAAAGAACAAACATGACAAAGGCAGAGTAGTCCTTGTCGAAGCAGTTAAGGCATACAGGCGTCCCCCGCTTTTCTACTGTCCGCTTTTCGACGGTCCGCTTTACGACGATCCGCTTTTCGACGGTCCGCTATTTCGACCTTTTTCAATTATAACCAGACCCATACATTCGACGCGTGGTCCGCTCTTTCGACCTATTTCGTCATGTTTCCATGACCTTCCACGTGCTTTTTTTTTCTCTCAATCCACTCGGCGCCATCTTTCCGTTCGGTCTGTGTATAGAAGTCGTTTGTATGTATATATATATCGCACGCATTCGCAAGTGATATATAGTGCGTTATTTACGTTTTTTGGCGGCCAAAATGCATTTGCAAGCTAAAAAAATGCTGGGTTCCACATTTCGACGATTCACGGTTTTGCGACAGTGCTCTGGTCCCTAACCTGTCGAATAAGCGGGGGACGCCTGTCTAGCGGGAGTAGAAGTATAGCCAAAAAAGGCTAAAATTAGCAGAGATCTGGGTAACTGAGAAAGACATGGGAAACAGGAACAGTCGACAGCGTAACCTTTGTTGACGAAGTATAATAAAAAAAAAACAATATACAGGGTGGTGCAAAAGTGACCTCACACTCGATGTATGAAAACGTAAAGGGCGTGTCAAGTAACCCTTGCGGCACCCGGTATAGCATTATTCTAATCCGATTGACGTAATAAAGCAGAACAAATACCAGCCTATTGATGACATTACTGTAAGCTTTACTGTCTTCACATGGATTACTGCTAGACGTTATGCAATCATCAACTCATCTACTATACGTTTTCACAAACTCTCTTAAAATCTGTCACGCAGAAATGATTTACATAACGTTCTTCTCCGATGTCACAATTACAATTACACAACATTCTAATTACAACGCTGACATTTCCCTTTGTGTCTTACCATGCTGTAAAAAGAAATCATAACACAGGGAAAACTCAACTGAACGATGAATCGACATGGCGTTGAAACTTGTTTTGTGTTTGCCTGTATGCAGCAGTTACACGCACAGCTGGGACATTGAGACACAAGTTTTAATTTGTATTCTAAACAAGTTCTCCGTATTGGAACCACATTACGTAGGCTGGAGATATATAAAACACGTGTTTTGAATGTACAGTACAAAGACCTTTGAGGAAGGACCGCTTGTAGCTAGGACGATTCTTCATGTGGGTTACTTTACAGAAACCACGGAACCAGAACATGTACGTTTTAACATATTAACACTTTAAAGTCCAGTGGTTGCTATATGTACCACCATGTTTAACATTCACAAATTCTACGTTCTGCCCACACAGTGTATTTATGTGTTTTGTGTGGATCTCAGAACAAACAGCGATTATTTCACTGTACAGCATTACCTGACTGGTTTGTATAACTGAGACGGAGTGTGTTTACTGCGCGGTACGGACTGTATTTATGTGTTTTGTGTGGATCTCAGAACAAACAGCGATTATTTCACTGTACAACATTAACTGACTGGTTTGTATAACTGAGACGGAGTGTGTTTACTGCGCGGTACGGACTGTATTTATGTGTTTTGTGTGGATCTCAGAACAAACAGCGATTATTTCACTGTACAGCATTACCTGACTGTTTGTATAACTGAGACGGAGTGTGTTTACTGCGCGGTACGGACTGTATTTATGTGTTTTGTGTGGATCTCAGAACCAAACAGCGTTATTTCACTGTACAGCATTAACTGATTGGTTTGTATAACTGAGACGGAGTGTGTTTACTGCGCGGTACGGACTGTATTTATGTGTTTTGTGTGGATCTCAGAACAAACAGCGATTATTTCACTGTACAGCATTAACTGACTGGTTTGTATAACTGAGACGGAGTGTGTTTACTGCGCGGTACGCACTTATTTATGTGTTTTGTGTGGATCTCAGACAAACAGCGATTATTTCACTGTACAGCATTACTGACTGGTTTGTATAACTGAGACGGAGTGTGTTTACTGCGCGGTACGGACTGTATTTATGTGTTTTGTGTGGATCTCAGAACAAACAGCGATTATTTCACTGTACAGCATTAACTGACTGTTTGTATAACTGAGACGGAGTGTTTACTGCGCGGTACGGACTGTATTTATGTGTTTTGTGTGGATCTCAGAACAAACAGCGATTATTTCACTGTACAGCATTAACTGACTGTTTGTATAACTGAGACGGAGTGTGTTTACTGCGCGGTACGGACTGTATTTATGTGTTTTGTGTGGATCTCAGAACAAACAGCGATTATTTCACTGTACAGCATTAACTGACTGATTTGTATAACTGAGACGGAGTGTGTTTACTGCGCGGTACGGACTGTATTTATGTGTTTTGTGTGGATCTCAGAACAAACAGCGATTATTTCACTGTACAGCATTAACTGACTGGTTTGTATAACTGAGACGGAGTGTGTTTACTGCGCGGTACGGACTGTATTTATGTGTTTTGTGTGGATCTCAGAACAAACAGCGATTATTTCACTGTACAACATTAACTGACTGGTTTGTATAACTGAGACGGAGTGTGTTTACTGCGCGGTACGGACTGTATTTATGTGTTTTGTGTGGATCTCAGAACAAACAGCGATTATTTCACTGTACAGCATTAACTGACTGATTTGTATAACTGAGACGGAGTGTGTTTACTGCGCGGTACGGACTGTATTTATGTGTTTTGTGTGGATCTCAGAACAAACAGCGATTATTTCACTGTACAGCATTAACTGACTGGTTTGTATAACTGAGACGGAGTGTGTTTACTGCGCGGTACGGACTGTATTTATGTGTTTTGTGTGGATCTCAGAACAAACAGCGATTATTTCACTGTACAGCATTAACTGACTGGTTTGTATAACTGAGACGGAGTGTGTTTACTGCGCGGTACGGACTGTATTTATGTGTTTTGTGTGGATCTCAGAACAAACAGCGATTATTTCACTGTACAGCATTAACTGACTGGTTTGTATAACTGAGACGGAGTGTGTTTACTGCGCGGTACGGACTGTATTTATGTGTTTTGTGTGGATCTCAGAACAAACAGCGATTATTTCACTGTACAACATTAACTGACTGGTTTGTATAACTGAGACGGAGTGTGTTTACTGCGCGGTACGCACTGAGGCCTTATATAAAAGAGGGAGCGAGAGAAGGAATGGGGGCTTCAGGCAGTATATTGACTATTATTAATCAGAAACGTTTACTGCCCTGAAGGTACCAGACTGCCGCTCGTCCTTTTGTTAAAGGTTATACTGAAAACAAGACAAAGCGTTGAGAAGTGGAGAAGGAAAGTCACCTGAATTTTATGCGTTTTCAGTTCGTACCGCGCAGTAAACACAGTGCGTCTGTGTTGAAAGAATGCTGTGTATGTAGACAGCAGTGCGCGCTCATCTCTCCCAGCACGGTTTGCTAAGCAATGACCTAGGACAACCGTCAGAGTTACGTCGGGTATTCCCACGTCCGTCACGTGGTGTCTCGGTTCTCAGTCGCAGACAGACATGCTGCATATTTAACAGCACTCAGCATCCAAAAGTCACAGCGAGGTACACACGGGCAGCACATGGAGCCCGATCACAACGTGAATAAGACATAACATGTATAGACTTACGGCACTGTGTTAATCCAATCTGGAAGTGAAGGGATACCTGATAGAGTTTTTTTTTGTGGTGAAGGGCCCCGCAGCAGTAGCACGGACGCACAGCAGCCTTAAAGCTTATTGTGCAACCCTGTGATGATGATGATCAGTTCTTTTTTCACTTTTCCAAGTAATGGAGCACCGGTGGAAAGTAACTGACAGGGGAAAACCGAAGTACTCGGGGATAAACCTGTCCCAGTGCCACTTTGTCCACCACAAATCCCACATGGACCGACCTGGATCGATCCGGGCCTCCGCGGTGGGAGGCGGCGACTAACCGCCTGAGCCAAGGTACGGCCTAGAAAGAGGTTACATGGAAGACCTAGCGGTAGAGGGCAGAATAATAACCTTCGTAGATGATTACCCCATAAACAATGCAGTCAAACGCAAGTAGTTTTATTATGGAAACAATTCTGTTTTTACAAATTTCGTTACACGTTTCGGCCAACAAGGCCACGTTACGTAAGACAAATGCATCTTTTTAATATCAGTTCTGCCTTCCTATACGTATTTTTCTAACAGCTTCGCCTTATTGGCCGAAACATGTAGCGAATTTTTATAACAACAGAATTATTTTCATAACAAAAGCAGTTATGCGTGACTGGATTGTTTATTATTAGTTAGTTTAGTTTTCCTCCTGTCGCTCCTTGCGGAGCATATGGCCTCCTTTCAGAGGTTTCTTGGTCTGGAGGTGTGCATTCTGTAGTGGAGTGATCAGTCCACTGACTGCACAAGTTCTACTCATCCTGATATGACTGCCAGAGCCATCTAGCAGTCAATCAGGAGACTTCGGTGAGAAATGGCGCTGAATTTAGCTTACGAAACATCTCAATTCATGCCCGTAAGGTTCTTTTACATGCCGTAAATCTACGACATCGGACCGACGGCTTTACTTCCCCTCCGAAGGAAGTTGTGTTTACGGATTTTTATTACCATTAAAAAATCCATCGACCTCGGCCGGGATCGAACCCGCGAACCTTGGGTCTAGTGGCGAGCACGCTAACCACTAGTCCACCGAGGGCGACCGGATTGTTTATTATAGGGCAGGATAATTTTAGACTAGACGTTAAAAAACGCGTATGACGAAGTAAGACAGGATACAGTGCGAGCAAGGTAATGAAGCGGTGGAGTACGTAGGAGGAGTGGAAGTTCTTGACTAAACCACAGCTTGTTAGATTCTGAAGTAAAAGGTAAAGCTATCCCATTACAGGCCTGGACAGGCCCTTAAGGCTCCAGGAGGTTGAGGCTCGCAGATTTCTAGACAATAGCACATGAAGGTGGTAAGGTTGTCAGCCGTACACACTGGCCGCCTTTAAAGGCTGAGTCGACCCCAGGGCCATAGTGCGACCGGAAGGATTAAGTCAATGAGACTCACCGCGGAGGCCTGGGTACGATCCCGGGTCAGTACATGTGGGATTTGTGGTGGACAAAGTGGCACTAGGACAGGTTTTTCCCCCAGTATTTCGGTTTTCCCCTGTCAATTTCATTCCACCGGTGCTCCATTACTTGGAAAAAATGAAAAACTGATCATCTTTCTCTTCATCTTCATCACAGGGTTGCACAATACGCCTTAAGGCTGCGGTGCGTCCGTAGCATCTGCTGCGGGGACCTTCTTAAGAAAATGAAAAATTCCAAGGAGACCATCAGGAATCGAACCCGCGAATTTGCTATGTTGAGATAGCAAACGGAAGTCCCATGGATCTTCCGTCCAGAGGACCGATAAGTGGAAAAAAAGGGAAATGTTACTTGCGTCACTTTTATCCTGAAGCTGCCACATCCTATTTTCAATTCAGACTCAGGCAGGTTGGAAAATAACTGACAGCAAAATATTTCTGGTGTATTCCATCGGTCGGTACTTATCTTCAAAACCAGAAGGCTTAAGGGAAACGTAGTTTGGACATGAAATGTGAAATGCGTGTTTCTCTACAAGTTTTATTCAAACAGATTCCGCAGTGGTAAATATTTATCGAAATTACGTGCGACTTGTGGTGGAGATTACGTGCCAGTCCTCGTGTACAGTGTCCGTTATTTCTATCCGATTTTAATTACAAAAATGGAAGATGCTGACAAAGTTTATTTAAACTCCCTAGTGTCAATAAAATCTGTGGTCTTCTGGGTTATTAAACGGCGTCGTGTGGTAATTATTTACCGACGTTTCGGGACAACGTATCGGTCGCATCTTCACGGGACAAAATTCCAAGAGGAATCTTCTGGGTAATTACACGGCGTCGTGTGGTAATTATTTACCGACGTTTCGGGACAACGTATCGGTCGCATCTTACGGGTCAAGATTCCATGAGGAATCTTCTGGGTAATTACACGGCGTCGTGTGGTAATTATTTACCGACGTTTCGGGACAACGTATCGGTCCATTCTTCACGGGTCAAGATTCCAAGAGGAATCTTCTGGGTAATTACACGGCGTCGTGTGGTAATTATTTACCGACGTTTCGGGACAACGTATCGGTCCTATCTTCACGGGTCAAGATTCCAAGAGGAATCTTCTGGGTAATTACACGGCGTCGTGTGGTAATTATTTACCGACGTTTCGGGACAACGTATCGGTCCTATCTTTCACGGGTCAAGATTCCAAGAGAAATCTTCTGGGTAATTACACGGCGTCGTGTGGTAATTATTTACCGACGTTTCGGGACAACGTATCGGTCCATTCTTCACGGGTCAAGATTCCAAGAGGAATCTTCTGGGTAATTACACGGCGTCGTGTGGTAATTATTTACCGACGTTTCGGGACAACGTATCGGTCCTTCTTCACGGGTCAAGATTCCAAGAGGAATCTTCTGGGTAATTACACGGCGTCGTGTGGTAATTATTTACCGACGTTTCGGGACAACGTATCGGTCCATTCTTCACGGGTCAAGATTCCAAGAGGAATCTTCTGGGTAATTACACGGCGTCGTGTGGTAATTATTTACCGACGTTTCGGAACAACGTAACGGTCCCATCTTCACGGGTCAAGATTCCAAGTAGGAAGCTTTCTGGGTAATTACACGGCGTCGTGTGGTATTTTACCGACGTTTCGGGACAACGTATCGGTCCCATCTTCACGGGTCAAGATTCCGATACGTTGTCCCGAAAAGTCGGTAAATAATTACCACACGACGCCGTGTAATAACCCCGAAGACACATATTTCATCAACAGCGGCGTAAGTCTGAAATCCCTAGTGTCAATGATAATTAATGTTACCTTTACACACTATATTACTGTATGGGTCCTTCCTTTATATCTTTTCAATATTATTTCCGACATGTTTCGGCCTGTAGTCGGCTGTCATCAAGGAAATAGTCCGGGTTCGAACCCCTGTAGAGGCAAGAAATTTTCTCTCCACAACACTCGGTCAGACCAGCCCTGGGGCGTGGTTTTAAACACCCACCCTTATCTAGCGCCGAGTTTAAACATGGGTAGAGCTATATTTCTACCCCCCTCTGTACCTGCATAGCATGTTACGGGGTAACCTTTACCTTTACCTTTACAAACGTCATAATTCATTATTCAACATTTTATCATTCGACGCTACAGTCTGGTTACAGACAGCGTCGCCAAATAAACCAGAAATAACTAACAGATAATACAATGGGAGAATTCAGGTTACCATGGTGGACAGTATTAAGATACAATATTATGGTATATGACGCCGTGTACTTTAGTAAGTGGTTAAATGTCGCCTCCTTCTTCAGGGTCCTGCATCATCGTTCTGTAAAGAGCCCAGTTCTCAGTAGAACATTCGATTACGCACCTACAGTTATCATCGTGACAGACAGAACAGGCCGTGACATAAGTCAGACAGTTCATTGTCTGACTTATGTCACGGAAGCCCACGCTCAGTCAGGCCAGTCGAAGTGAGCTGTGTGGTGGACAAAGTGGCACTGGAATGTATTTATCTCCGAGTACTTCGGTCTTCCCCTGTCAGTATCATTCCATCAGTGCTCCATACTTATTACATCACATGTCACAGATCCTATACAGGGTGATTCAAGAATAAAAATCAATAATTTGGGAGGTGATAGTATCGGTCATTAGGAGAAAAGAAGTTCATATGAACAAGGGTCCAATTGTGAATGATTACCGAGATACAGCTGTTTGAATCAACAAATACAAAATCATTGTAAACTGTAAGACAGAAAGATAAATTACTTACTGTTAATTAAATTCTAATTTTAATTTTATGTTTAAATGACAAATTTGTTACAGTTCACAACAAATGTTCCAAAATCCCACCGTCAACCTCAGTGCACTTTCAACTCGTGTGCTAAGATCGCGTGCTGTTCGTCTCAGTTGATCTTCACGTTTCTTTATGCAGGCAGCAACATCCAAAATGCTAGCCAGCAATTCGTCTGTGTGTCCACCTTTGTTTTGTAAACTTCGCTCTTCATCCAACGCACAAACAAAAGTCTAACGTGGTTATGTCTGGAGATTCAAACAGCTGTATCTCGGTAACCGTTCAGAATTAGACACATGTTCATATGAAGTTCTTTTTCTCACAATGACCCATACAATCAGTACCCAAAATACTGACCTTTCCTCCTGTATCATCCTGTATATACACTACACAACACACTCTCGCTTCTCATGTCAAATTTTCTTTCTCTACTCATATCCGAAACTCGACACAGTACTTCCCAACTCGTTATGCGACGGTATATTGGCTGTATCTCCATAAATATGTCAAACAATAACGAAATGGATAAATCTAATATTTATAATACTCCAATTGTCTTCTGTTGAGCCTTTGAAGGTTGTCTTTTATGGGTTTTGGGTCAAGGGAAAAGAGAAACAGCAGAAAGGGAAATCGTAGCACGTCAAATATTCATCCTTCCAAAGGCCACACGAGGCACAACCCACTTCATGATTATATACATTAGTATAGAACGGGGCAGGGGAAACATCCACCGCTTCTGGATGAGTTATGTATGGTAGAGTGATATGGAAGTGACATGTAATATGACCGAGTATAACTGACACACGTAGTATGACCAAAGAAAAACTGACATAAGTAACGCAATAAACTGACACAAGTAATATGACCAAAGAAAAACTGACATAAGTAACGCGATAAACTGACACAAGTAACATGACCAAAGAGAACTGACATAATAACGCGATAAACTGACACACGTAATATGACCAAGAAAAACTGACATAAGTAACGCCATAAACTGACACAAGTAATATGACCAAAGAAAAACTGACATAAGTAACGCGATAAACTGACACAGTAAATGACCAAAGAAAAACTGACATAAGTAACGCGATAAACTGACACATGTAATATGACCAAGAAAAACTGACATAAGTAACGCAATAAACTGACACACATAATATGACCAAAGAAAAACTGACATAAGTAACGCAATAAACTGACACACGTAATATGACCAAAGAAAAATTGACATAAGTAACGCGATAAACTGACACACGTAATATGACCAAGAAAAACTGACATACGTAACGCATAAACTGACACAAGTAACATGACCAAAGAAAAACTGACATAAGTAACGCGATAAACTGACACACGTAATATGACCACAAAAAAAACTGACATAAGTAACGCATAAACTGACACAAGTAACATGACCAAAGAAAAACTGACATAAGTAACGCAATAAACTGACACACGTAATATGACCAAAGAAAAACTGACATAAGTAACGCAATAAACTGACACACGTAATATGACCAAGAAAAACTGACATAAGTAACGCGATAAACTGACACACGTAATATGACCAAAGAAAAACTGACATAAGTAACGCAAATAAACTGACACAAGTAAATGACCAAGAAAAACTGACATAAGTAACGCATAAACTGACACAAGTAAATGACAAAGAAAAACTGACATAAGTAACGCCATAAACTGACACAAGTAACATGACCAAAGAAAAACTGACATAAGTAACGCGATAAACTGACACAGTAATATGACCAAAGAAAACTGACATAAGTAACGCATAAACTGACACAAGTAACATGACCAAAGAAAAATGACATAAGTAACGCGATAAACTGACACAGTAATATGACCACAGAAAAACTGACATAAGTAACGCATAAACTGACACGTAATATGACCAAAGAAAAACTGACATAAGTAACGCATAAACTGACACAGTAATATGACCAAAGAAAAACTGACATAAGTAACGCATAAACTGACACAGTAACTATGACCAAAGAAAAAACTGACATAAGTAACGCCATAAACTGACACAGTAATATGACCAAAGAAAAACTGACATAAGTAACGCATAAACTGACACAAGTAATATGACCAAAGAAAAACTG
The DNA here is from genome assembly GCA_021186555.1 of Reticulitermes speratus. Taxonomy (NCBI): domain Eukaryota; kingdom Metazoa; phylum Arthropoda; class Insecta; order Blattodea; family Rhinotermitidae; genus Reticulitermes; species Reticulitermes speratus. The sequence continues at coordinate 22,531,830 of JAJKFL010000010.1, forward strand.
ACATAAGTAACGCGATAAACTGACACAGTAATATGACCAAAGAAAATGACATAAGTAACGCATAAACTGACACAAGTAACATGACCAAAGAAAAACTGACATAAGTAACGCATAAACTGACACAGTAACATGACCAAAGAAAAACTGACATAAGTAACGCATAAACTGACACAGTAATATGACCAAGAAAAACTGACATAAGTAACGCCATAAACTGACAGTAATATGACCAAAGAAAAACTGACATAAGTAACGCAATAAACTGACACAGTAAATGACCAAAGAAAACTGACATAAGTAACGCATAAACTGACACAGTAATATGACCAAGAAAAACTGACATAAGTAACGCATACTATAAATGACAGAAAATGATAACGCATGACCAAATGACAAAAAACTGACATAAGTAACGCATAAACTGACCACGTAATATGACCAAAGAAAAACTGACATAAGTAACGCAATAAACTGACACAAGTAACATGACCAAGAAAAACTGACATAAGTAACGCATAAACTGACCAAGTAAATGACCAAAGAAAAACTGACATAGTAACGCGATAAACTGACACACGTAATATGACCACAGAAAAACTGACATAAGTAACGCCATAAACTGACACGTAATATGACAAAGAAAAACTGACATAAGTAACGCAATAAACTGACACAAGTAATATGACCAGAAAAACTGACATAAGTAACGCGATAAACTGACACGTAATTGACCAAAGAAAAACTGACATAAGTAACGCCATAAACTGAACAAGTAACATGACCAAAGAAAAACTGACATAAGTAACGCGATAAACTGACACAACTAATATGACCAAAGAAAACTGACATAAGTAACGCATAAACTGACACACGTAATATGACCAAAGAAAAACTGACATAAGTAACGCAATAAACTGACACAGTAACATGACCAAAGAAAAACTGACATAAGTAACGCCATAAACTGACACAAGTAACATGACCAAAGAAAAACTGACATAAAGTAACGCGATAAACTGAACATGTAATATGACCAAAAAACTGACATAAGTAACGCTAAACTGACAGTAATATGACAAGAAAAACTGACTAAGTAACCCATAAACTGAACATAAATGAAGAAAAACTGACATAGTAACGCCATAAACTGACAAGTAATGACAAGAAAAACTGACATAAGAACGCATAAACTGAACAAGTAAATGACCAAAGAAAAACTGACATAAGTAACGCCATAAACTGACACAGTAAATGACCAAGAAAAACTGACATAGTAAGCATAACTGACACGTAATATGACCAAAGAAAACTGACATAAGAACGCATAAACTGACACAGTAATATGACAAGAAAAACTGACATAAGTAACGCATAACTGACAAAGTAAATGACCAAAAAAAACTGACATAAGTAACGCATAAACTGACAAGTATATGACCAGAAAACTGACATAAGAACGCATAAACTGACAAGTAATATGACCAAAGAAAAACTGACATAAGTAACGCATAAACTGACACACGTAATATGACAAGAAAAACTGACATAAGTAACGCATAAACTGACACAGTAATATGACACAGAAAAACTGACATAAGTAACGCATAAACTGACACGTAAATGACAAGAAACTGACAAAGTAACGCATAAACTGACACAGTAAATGACCAAAGAAAAACTGACATAAGTAACGCAATAAACTGACACGTAATATGACCAAAGAAAAATGACATAAGTAACGCCATAAACTGAACAGTAAATGACCAAAGAAAAACTGACATAAGTAACGCCATAAACTGACACGTAAATGACCAAAGAAAAATGACATAAGTAACGCATAAACTGAAACAGTAAATGACCAAAGAAAAACTGACATAAGTAACGCATAAACTGACACGTAATATGACCAAGAAAAACTGACATAAGTAACGCCATAAACTGACAAGTAACATGACAAAGAAAAACTGACATAAGTAACGCATAAACTGACACAGTAATATGACCAAAGAAAAACTGACATAAGTAACGCAATAAAAAACTGACAAAAGTAATATGACCAAAGAAAACTGACATAAGTAACGCAATAAACTGACACTAATATGACCAAAGAAAAACTGACATAAGTAACGCCATAAACTGACACAAGTAACTGACAAAGAAAAATGACATAAGAACGCGATAAACTGACACAGTAATATGACCACAGAAAAACTGACATAAGAACGCATAAACTGACACGTAATATGACCAAAGAAAAACTGACATAAGTAACGCAATAAACTGACACAGTAAATGACCAAGAAAAACTGACATAAGTAACGCATAAACTGACACAGTAAATGACCAAAGAAAACTGACATAAGTAACGCATAACTGACACGTAATATGACAAGAAAAACTGAATAAGTACGCATAAACTGACACAGTAATATGACCAAGAAAAATGACATAAGTAACGCATAAACTGACACAGTAATGACAAGAAAAACTGACATAAGTAACGCATAAACTGACAAGTAAATGACCAAAGAAAACTGACATAAGTAACGCATAAACTGACACGTAAATGACCAAAGAAAACTGACATAAGTAACGCATAAACTGACACAGTAAATGACCAAAGAAAAACTGACTAAGTAACGCATAAACTGACACAGTAAATGACCAAAGAAAAACTGACATAAGTAACGCGATAAACTGACACTGTAGTATGACCACAGAAAAACTGACATAAGTAACGCCATAAACTGACACAAGTAACATGACCAAAGAAAAACTGACATAAGTAACGCGATAAACTGACACAACGTAATATGACCAAAGAGAACTGACATAAGTAACGCAATAAACTGACACAAGTAACATGACCAAAGAAAAACTGACATAAGTAACGCGATAAACTGAAACAAGTAACATGACCAAAGAAAAACTGACATAAGGAACGCGATAAACTGACACACGTAATATGACCAAAGAAAAACTGACATAAGTAACGCCATAAACTGACACAAGTAACATGACCAAAGAAAAACTGACATAAGTAACGCAATAAACTGACAAACGTAATATGACCAAAGAGAACTGACATAAATAACGCGATAAACTGACACACGTAATATGACCAAAGAAAAACTGACATAAGTAACGCAATAAACTGACACAGTAACATGACCAAAGAAAAACTGACATAAGTAACGCAATAAACTGACAAACGTAATATGACCAAAGAGAAACTGACATAAATAACGCGATAAACTGACACACGTAATATGACCAAAGAAAAACTGACATAAGTAACGCAATAAACTGACACAAGTAACATGACCAAAGAAAAACTGACATAAGTAACGCAATAAACTGACACAAGTAACATGACCAAAGAAAAACTGACATAAGTAACGCAATAAACTGACACAAGTAACATGACCAAAGAAAAACTGACATAAGTAACGCATATAACTGACACAAGTAACATGACCATAGAAAAAGTCACATACGTAACGCAATAAACTGACAGATAAACACATCATTATTTGTTATCACCTTTATGCAGCGTATTTACAGTTATATACCTGTAACAAGCCATGTTTCTAGTGTATATAATGTTACAGCTATTCTGTAGTTACATTTTATGCTACATGTAATGTTATTTCCCGCCGATCCCAGTGGCCCCGCGGTCTAAGGTGTGGGTCTGCGGCCGCTCGCTTGCTGGGATTACGGGTTCGAATCGTGCCGGGGTTATGGATGTCTGTCTGTTGTGAGTGTTGTGTGTTGTCAGGTAGAGGTCTCTGCGACGGGCTGATCACTCGTCCAGAGAAGTCCTACCGAGTGTGGTGTGTCTGAGTGTGATCGTGAAGCCTCGATAATGAGAAGGCCCTGACCCACTAGGGGCTGTTGCGTCATTGAAAAAAAAAGTTATTTCCCACGTTCAATGTTCTGTACTTTACACCAGTACTTCCCGCAGTATGTGTGCAGTGCCAATATGGCTGTTTTGTGTAGTTCCTTGATGTCGTGCTCAGGTATTTGCTGAATGATCTTGAGATGGCTCCAGCTGCTCCTTTATTACACTATTATTATTACTATTATTATTATACTTGCAAGACTGCATATCAGAATGTAAGTGAACTGTGAAAGTACTTTGCTTTATCGGGCAGCAAAGACATAGCCAATACGCTGGTTACCTCTATAAAGTGGCGCAGCCACACGACGGATCATGAAACTACTGGGTGTGGTCAGTTGTTCGCAGAAACGCAGTTCATTTAGCCGCCCTTTAAGCTTTATGAGCCGACTCCTCCCTGTCTAATTCGCAAACGCACGCGCTAGGCCAGTTTTCAGATAGGATCGGGTGTAAAGGTAATGGGATACGAGGAACAGCTCTTGTGTGTGGCAGGGCAGAGCAAATATGGCGCTGATCTGCTGACAGCTGTCACGTCGTCTGACAGAACATGTCGCATACTGCCAACGGTCTGAACTCGCATTTATAACGTACCCTGTTCGAATCTCTTTAATGTTAAAGCTATAGGAGACAATGAGGTATTCAGAACACTGCATGGCTCTTGAATATGGGACCCATAGACTGACCCGAAACGTCGGTAACTTCCAATCTACGCCGTGTAACATCCCCCAAAAGCGAAGATCTTATCTACATCGCGGAGGAAGCTTGACCCGAAACGTCGGTAACTTCCAATCTACGCCGTGTAACATCCCCCAAAAGCGAAGATCTCATCTACATCGCGGCGGAAGCTTGACCCGAAACGTCGGTAACTTCCAATCTACGCCGTGTAACATCCCCCAAAAGCGAAGATTCATCTACATCGCGGCGGAAGCTTGACCCAAACGTCGGTAACTTCCAATCTACGCCGTGTAACATCCCCAAAGCGAAGATCTTATTTACATCGCGGCGGAGCTTGACCGAAACGTCGGTAACTTCAATCTACGCCGTGTAACATCCCCCAAAAGCGAAGATCTTATCTACATCGCGGCGGAAGCCTGACCGAAACGCGGTAACTACCAACCAGTAGGTGGTGGGCTGTTGTGAACACGGTGACGAACCTTCGGGTTCCATAAAATTCGCGGAATTTCTTGGCTAGCTGAGGAACTATCAGTTTTATAAGAAGGGATGTGCTGTATAGATTTGGGAGTTTGCTTCCTTTGATCTTTTGCTATCTTCGTTCTCCAGCAACGTACTGGAGCACTCTGGATATAGCTTGCGCGACGCCGAGCTTAATTAGTTCCGGTTTTTTTTGACAATAAAATTTCTTCTCAAATAAATTAAAATCAGTGCAATAGGAAAAAATATATGGAAAGAAAATTACATAAAAATATCTTATTCCGTTAAATGTCCGATTTTACCTTAAACAATTTCCCTTCATTAATCATTTTCTTGCAGTATTTTCCACAATCTGCTCTCGGAAACAGAAAAGAGCCCGCTAAACACTGTTACAGATTGTCTGATTCACGTTGTAATGTTTTTGAATACTTACGTTTCCGCAAAGTTTCTGTTCATTCCTACTACACTGTTACAAGTTTCGTATGAAATAAGGATTTGATTTACACCACAATGCCATTACACATTCTTTTTAATTCATGTGTGTCGAACCCGCAGCCACATTGGTTAATTATGAATACACAAAAAAAAATTTTCTGAATAATTTAGGCAGTTACGTATACCACTTATTCTGAATTTTACACTTGCGGTCCGCGAACCAACACGCAATAAGGGTTATGGCCCTCTACCAGAAACTTTTGGACGCCCCTTTTTAAATTATTAACGACTAGATTTCGATCATAACAAAAATAGCATATTTAAACTATAAAAAGCAACCCCATTACAGGCCTGGACAGGCCATGAGGGTTCCAGGAGGTTTAGGCTCCCAGATTTCAAGACAGTCGGCACATGGAGGTGGTAAGGTTGTCAGCCCTACGTACCGGCCACCTTTACCGCGCAGGAAATATTCCTGGTACTCATTTATGTTACAGGCTGAGTCGACCCCAGGGCCATAGTGCGACCGGAAGGATTATTTCAATGAAAAATTCCAATGATACCATCGGGAATCGAACCCGCGACCTTCCGGCTTGTAGCGCAGTGCCTCAAACAACTGTGCCACCCCGTGCCCCATATTTAAATTAACAAAACTCTATTATTAGTCGGGTAACAGCGCACAATTTTTTTGTTTAATAACACACACACACATAATTTCATATTTCTGCGGAAGGCGATTTAACTGCGAGTATTTCGAAGCCACGGGCCAACACATGCATATCCAAGCCAGTCCTAGCAACGCTCGCACGAACGCATTTGCAATTAATCTACCAGTCTGACCAACGAAACAAAAAAACATATCCCTGCATTTTCATGTTAAATTCATATTAATGTTAACGGCACGCTAAAATTGTGCATTTTACATGCGAGATTAATTAAGTGATATAAATTCACGAAAATATCACGTTACGTGCAGCAGCGTGCCACATGAAGACTGAAAAGGCTGAAGTAAATTCACCTTCACCTTCACCTAGACTTCCGAGCAGAATTTTAAGACCGTGCCAGGGAACAATTATTTGACAAAGAGGAATGGGGGGGGGGGGGGTCCTGCAGATGACAGATATGCCATGTTTAAGAATGTTTGTAGACTAGGTTTATCGATAAATGACGTCATATATTTATTTATTCACAGACAACAGCGTCATTCGAAACGTTACATCTTAATAAAATTACTGAGATCACATAAGCGTCTCTTCTTGTGACGTAATTATCAACTAAGATTAAGGGATTTATCACAAGTCGTCCTTTCCAGATACGCGAAGTATTGTCACAAATAATCATTTATTTATTTATTCTTTATAAAAACCAGTGGTTACTATATGCACCACCATGTTTAACATTCACAAATTCTACGTTCTGCCCACACAGTGTATTTATGTGTTTTGTGTGGATCTCAGAACAAACAGCGATTATTTCACTGTACAGCATTAACTGACTGGTTTGTATAACTGAGACGGAGTGTGTTTACTGCGCGGTACGGACTGTATTTATGTGTTTTGTGTGGATCTGAGAACAAACAGCGATTATTTCACTGTACAGCATTAACTGACTGGTTTGTATAACTGAGACGGAGTGTGTTTACTGCGTGGTACGGACTGTATTTATGTGTTTTGTGTGGATCTCAGAACAAACAGCGATTATTTCACTGTACAACATTAACTGACTGGTTTGTATAACTGAGACGTAGTGTGTTTACTGCGCGGTACGCACTGTATTTATGTGTTTTGTGTGGATCTCAGAACAATCAGCGATTATTTCACTGTACAAAATTAACTGACTGGTTTGTATAACTGAGACGGAGTGTGTTTACTGCGCGGTACGGACTGTATTTATGTGTTTTGTGTGGATCTCAGAACAAACAGCGATTATTTCACTGTACAACATTAACTGACTGGTTTGTATAACTGAGACGGAGTGTGTTTACTGCGTGGTACGGACTGTATTTATGTGTTTTGTGTGGATCTCAGAACAAACAGCGATTATTTCACTGTACAGCATTAACTGACTGGTTTGTATAACTGAGACGGAGTGTGTTTACTGCGCGGTACGGACTGTATTTATGTGTTTTGTGTGGATCTGAGAACAAACAGCGATTATTTCACTGTACAGCATTAACTGACTGGTTTGTATAACTGAGACGGAGTGTGTTTACTGCGTGGTACGGACTGTATTTATGTGTTTTGTGTGGATCTCAGAACAAACAGCGATTATTTCACTGTACAACATTAACTGACTGGTTTGTATAACTGAGACGTAGTGTGTTTACTGCGCGGTACGCACTGTATTTATGTGTTTTGTGTGGATCTCAGAACAATCAGCGATTATTTCACTGTACAAAATTAACTGACTGGTTTGTATAACTGAGACGGAGTGTGTTTACTGCGCGGTACGGACTGTATTTATGTGTTTTGTGTGGATCTCAGAACAAACAGCGATTATTTCACTGTACAACATTAACTGACTGGTTTGTATAACTGAGACGGAGTGTGTTTACTGCGTGGTACGGACTGTATTTATGTGTTTTGTGTGGATCTCAGAACAAACAGCGATTATTTCACTGTACAGCATTAACTGACTGGTTTGTATAACTGAGACGGAGTGTGTTTACTGCGTGGTACGGACTGTATTTATGTGTTTTGTGTGGATCTCAGAACAAACAGCGATTATTTCACTGTACAGCATTAACTGACTGGTTTGTATAACTGAGACGGAGTGTGTTTACTGCGTGGTACGGACTGTATTTATGTGTTTTGTGTGGATCTCAGAACAAACAGCGATTATTTCACTGTACAGCATTAACTGACTGGTTTGTATAACTGAGACGGAGTGTGTTTACTGCGTGGTACGGACTGTATTTATGTGTTTTGTGTGGATCTCAGAACAAACAGCGATTATTTCACTGTACAGCATTAACTGACTGGTTTGTATAACTGAGACGGAGTGTGTTTACTGCGTGGTACGGACTGTATTTATGTGTTTTGTGTGGATCTCAGAACAAACAGCGATTATTTCACTGTACAACATTAACTGACTGGTTTGTATAACTGAGACGGAGTGTGTTTACTGCGCGGTACGGACTGTATTTATGTGTTTTGTGTGGATCTCAGAACAATCAGCGATTATTTCACTGTACAACATTAACTGACTGGTTTGTATAACTGAGACGGAGTGTGTTTACTGCGCGGTACGGCCTGTATTTATGTGTTTTGTGTGGATCTCAGAACAATCAGCGATTATTTCACTGTACAAAATTAACTGACTGGTTTGTATAACTGAGACGGAGTGTGTTTACTGCGCGGTACGGACTGTATTTATGTGTTTTGTGTGGATCTCAGAACAAACAGCGATTATTTCACTGTACAACATTAACTGACTGGTTTGTATAACTGAGACGGAGTGTGTTTACTGCGCGGTACGGACTGTATTTATGTGTTTTGTGTGGATCTCAGAACAAACAGCGATTATTTCACTGTACAGCATTAACTGACTGGTTTGTATAACTGAGACGGAGTGTGTTTACTGCGCGGTACGGACTGTATTTATGTGTTTTGTGTGGATCTCAGAACAAACAGCGATTATTTCACTGTACAGCATTAACTGACTGGTTTGTATAACTGAGACGGAGTGTGTTTACTGCGCGGTACGGACTGTATTTATGTGTTTTGTGTGGATCTCAGAACAAACAGCGATTATTTCACTGTACAGCATTAACTGACTGGTTTGTATAACTGAGACGGAGTGTGTTTACTGCGCGGTACGGGTTGTATTTATGTGTTTTGTGTGGATCTCAGAACAAACAGCGATTATTTCACTGTACAACATTAACTGACTGGTTTGTATAACTGAGACGGAGTGTGTTTACTGCGCGGTACGGACTGTATTTATGTGTTTTGTGTGGATCTCAGAACAAACAGCGATTATTTCACTGTACAGCATTAACTGACTGGTTTGTGTAACTGAGACGGAGTGTGTTTACTGCGCGGTACGGGTTGTATTTATGTGTTTTGTGTGGATCTCAGAACAAACAGCGATTATTTCACTGTACAGCATTAACTGACTGGTTTGTATAACTGAGACGGAGTGTGTTTACTGCGCGGTACGGACTGTATTTATGTGTTTTGTGTGGATCTCAGAACAAACAGCGATTATTTCACTGTACAACATTAACTGACTGGTTTGTATAACTGAGACGGAGTGTGTTTACTGCGCGGTACGGACTGTATTTATGTGTTTTGTGTGGATCTCAGAACAAACAGCGATTATTTCACTGTACAGCATTAACTGACTGGTTTGTATAACTGAGACGGAGTGTGTTTACTGCGCGGTACGGACTGTATTTATGTGTTTTGTGTGGATCTCAGAACAAACAGCGATTATTTCACTGTACAGCATTAACTGACTGGTTTGTATAACTGAGACGGAGTGTGTTTACTGCGCGGTACGGGTTGTATTTATGTGTTTTGTGTGGATCTCAGAACAAACAGCGATTATTTCACTGTACAGCATTAACTGACTGGTTTGTATAACTGAGACGGAGTGTGTTTACTGCGCGGTACGGACTGTATTTATGTGTTTTGTGTGGATCTCAGAATAAACAGCGATTATTTCACTGTACAGCATTAACTGACTGGTTTGTATAACTGAGACGGAGTGTGTTTACTGCGCGGTACGGACTGTATTTATGTGTTTTGTGTGGATCTCAGAACAAACAGCGATTATTTCACTGTACAGCATTAACTGACTGGTTTGTATAACTGAGACGGAGTGTGTTTACTGCGCGGTACGGACTGTATTTATGTGTTTTGTGTGGATCTCAGAACAAACAGCGATTATTTCACTGTACAACATTAACTGACTGGTTTGTATAACTGAGACGGAGTGTGTTTACTGCGCGGTACGAACTGAGTCTTTACATGTAATTCAGGCTACTCTAAGCCTGTGAAGTCTTGACTTGTCCTGCTCATTGACGGTTCTGGCAACTTAGCCTATTATAAACTAAAGACTATAGCCTTCTGCAACGTAAAACCGTGCAGTTTGATACATACAGACGTTTCGTAGAAACCTGTTGACTACATCTGGAGTGTATAAGAATGACCGTACTTCATGCACTACAACGGCAGCAACAGGTTCTTACGAAATGTCGGCACCACTCCACATCAAAGCGCACGTTTTACACAGGCCGCCTTGTTTTACGATATTAGTGTTGGCGGTACTGTATGTGATATTACACACAAAATATTACGTAAGATTTGGCCTTCAGTTTTACTGTAGTTTCAGACGGCCATTAAACTTATTTTGGTTCCAGCGACCTACTAACGAAAAAAACTGTATTAAATAGGCCATGGGAAATGAAGTGCTTCTTAGTGTACATAATATACATATAATTTCCTAAGGTTTGTCTTTAATTTGTTTTGCATTACATATTAGAAATAATTTTCTTAAAAGAGCCATTAAAATATGTAGATTATAAGAGATATAAACATACTTTTAATTAATTTTATATGGGTATAAAATCTCGTCCTCATATTTAGGGAGGAACATAGCTGAGGGTGCTCCAGAGGAGGGTGCTAGGGAAGATATTTGGGCCTAAGAGGGAGGAAGTAAAAAGGTAATGGAGAATACGACATAACAAAGAACTTTATGATCTGTACTTTTCACAAAATATTTTTAGGGCCATGAAGTCAAAGAGAATGAGATGGGTGGTACATGTGGCACGCATGGGATAGGAGAGAAAGACGTACAAGGTTTTGGTTGGGAAACCTGAACGGAAGGAACCATTTGGAAGACCCAGGCGTAAATGGGTGGATACTATTAAAATGGATCTTAAAGAAAAAGAATGGGAGGACATAGTCTGGATTGAACTGGCTCAGGATAGCGAAAAAAGTGGCATGCTCTGGTGAACACGTAATTAAATTTGGGTTTTTATAATGTGGTGAATTTCTTGACTAGATGAGGAACTGGTAGCTTTTCACGAAGGACTGAGCTCCGTGGAGTTTAAGTTAGTTACAGCCATATACCTGCCTCTTTGTTACACGTAATTTTTGTGCTGAATCCAAAAATAATGTTCACACAGCGGTAGCAATTTTTGGTTTTGGGGCGTCAGCAGCGAGCTTCTCTGAGTTAGCGTTCGACTTAGATATGAATTAGATTACTTATATGTTACGTGATGTTATGTGATGTGTCTCTTGGAGGTCGACAAAACTAAGCATTCTCACAAACTCAACTTATGTGATGTTACGTGATGCGTCTCTTGAGGGTCGACAAAACAAAGCATTCTCACAAACTCAACTTATGTGATGTTACGTGATGTGTCTCTTAGAGGTCGACAAAACTAAGCATTCTCACAAACTCAACTTATGTGATGTTACGTGATGTGTCTCTTGGAGGTCGACAAAACTAAGCATTCTCACAAACTCAACTTATGTGATGTTACGTGATGTGTCTCTTGAAGGTCGACAAAACAAAGCATTCTCACAAACTCAACTTATGTGATGTTACGTGATGTGTCTCTTGGAGGTCGACAAAACTAAGCAATCTTACAAACTCAACTTATGTGATGTTACGTGATGTGTCTCTTGAAGGTCGACAAAACTAAGCATTCTCACAAACTCAACTTATGTGATGTTACGTGATGTGTCTCTTGGAGGTCGACAAAACTAAGCATTCTCACAAATTCAACTTATGTGATGTTACGTGATGTGTCTCTTGGAGGTCGACAAAACTAAGCATTCTCACAAATTCAACTTATGTGATGTTACGTGATGTGTCTCTTGGAGGTCGACAAAACTAAGCATTCTCACAAACTCAACTTATGTGATGTGTCTCTTGGAGGTCGACAAAACTAAGCATTCTCACAAACTCAACTTATGTGATGTTACGTGATGTGTCTCTTGAAGGTCGACAAAACTAAGCATTCTCACAAATTCAACTTATGTGATGTTACGTGATGTGTCTCTTGGAGGTCGACAAAACTAAGCATTCTCACAAACTCAACTTATGTGATGTTACGTGATGTGTCTCTTGAAGGTCGACAAAACTAAGCATTCTCACAAACTCAACTTATGTGATGTTACGTGATGTGTCTCTTGGAGGTCGACAAAACTAAGCATTCTCACAAATTCAACTTATGTGATGTTACGTGATGTGTCTCTTGGAGGTCGACAAAACTAAGCATTCTCACAAACTCAACTTATGTGATGTTACGTGATGTGTCTCTTGGGAGGTCGACAAAACTAAGCATTCTCACAAACTCAACTTATGTGATGTTACGTGATGTGTCTCTTGAAGGTCGACAAAACTAAGCATTCTCACAAACTCAACTTATGTGATGTTACGTGATGTGTCTCTTGGAGGTCGACAAAACTAAGCATCTCACAAATTCAACTTATGTGATGTTACGTGATGTGTCTCTTGAAGGTCGACAAAACTAAGCATTCTCACAAATTCAACTTATGTGATGTTACGTGATGTGTCTCTTAGAGGTCGACAAAACTAAGTATTCTCACAAATTCAACTTATGTGATGTTACGTGATGTGTCTCTTGAAGGTCGACAAAACTAAGCATTCTCACAAACTCAACTTATGTGATGTTACGTGATGTGTCTCTTGAAGGTCGACAAAACAAAGCAATCTTACACACTCAACTTATGTGATGTTACGTGATGTGTCTCTTGGAGGTCGACAAAACTAAGCATTCTCACAAACTCAACTTATGTGATGTTACGTGATGTGTCTCTTGAAGGTCGACAAAACTAAGCATTCTCACAAACTCAACTTATGTGATGTTACGTGATGTGTCTCTTGGAGGTCGACAAAACTAAGCATTCTCACAAACTCAATTTATGTGATGTTACGTGATGTGTCTCTTGAAGGTCGACAAAACAAAGCATTCTCACAAACTCAACTTATGTGATGTTACGTGATGTGTCTCTTGAAGGTCGACAAAACAAAGCATTCTCACAAACTCAACTTATGTGATGTTACGTGATGTGTCTCTTGGAGGTCGACAAAACAAAGCATTCTCACAAACTCAACTTATGTGATGTTACGTGATGTGTCTCTTGAAGGTCGACAAAACTAAGCATTCTCACAAACTCAACTTATGTGATGTTACGTGATGTGTCTCTTGAAGGTCGACAAAACTAAGCATTCTCACAAACTCCAGTTACAGTTAATACTTCCGAAGTAGCCCGAATGGCCAAATATTTCAAGTTTAAACGTAAAGAGAAATAAAACAGCTTGCTTCAGGGTGACTAATTCTTTTGTATGGAAACGTCTGCATTAAAATTACAGTCGAACCCTGTTATAACGACATCGGTTTATACAACACCTCGTCTATAATGTCAGATATTCTGTGCTACAAATTAATTCGTCACTGTTAACCATAACATTATACACCTCGGTTATAACGACACAAAATATTCAGTCCCTTTCATGACGTTATAACCTAGTTCGACTGTAATTATAATGCGATCCAGGACAAAGTCGACGGAGCAGAGAAGTAAAACAATTTCACAAAATAATCTGTTAGACATTAAACTGCACACTGTCTACGTCTGTAGATACACACTGGACATTTAACTGCACACTGTCTACGTCTGTAGATACACACTGGACATTTAACTGCACACTGTCTACGTCTGTAGATACACACTGTACATTTAACTGCACACTGTCTACGTCTGTAGATACACACTGGACATTTAACTGCACACTGTCTACGTCTGTAGATACACACTGGACATTTAACTGCACACTGTCTACGTCTGTAGATACACACTGTACAAAAAGTAAAGTTTCGTTTCTCCCGAAATATGATGTCATGCAGATCGGCGCAGTCACCGACGTTACGGGGACGTTCTCTGCCTCCTTTTTCAGGGTGCTCCAAAATAATTGAATCTTCATCAACACAGCTTAGAGAATCCCAAATTTCCCATAAATAAGTCATAAAGGATTCATTTTTGAGTAGATAAACCAATTTGTACATGTCCTACTTAGTAACTTAACTTCACTCTAACTAAACATAGTAAATACAGTTGAACTCGGTTATAACGTCATGAAAGGGACTGAATATTGTGTGTCGTTATAAACGGGTTTTGTTATAACCGAGGAGTATAATGTTGTGGTTAACAGTGAGGAATTAATTGGTACCACAGAATATCTGATACTATATACGGGGTGTCGTATAAACCAATGTCGTTATAAGCGGGTTCGGCTGTGTATCTTCAGTACAAGAAATCAACTACTTTTGACTAAACTAGTAAATAATACTAACACAATCGAACTCGGTTATAACGTCGTGACAGGGACTGAATATTTTGTGTCGTTATAAACGAGTATTGTTATAAACGAGGAATATAATGTTATGGTTAACAGTGAGGAATTAATTGGTACCACAGAATGTCTGACGCTATAGACGAGGTGTCGTATAAACCGATGTCGTTATAACCGGGTTCGGCTGTGTATATACATAGATATATATGTGCGTGTGTGCGTGTCTGTGTGTGTATATAACACAGCAAAACTGAAGTAACAGAGTCCATAAAATATTTAAGTTCAGATGAAACGCCACAGTAAGCCATGACTAGGTCTATGATATCCGGGTCAAGGATCCCTTTAGACGATTGTGAAGACGATTAGGGGAGGTAATAGGCTTATTAATGATTCAACGGTGAGGTACAAACAAGAGTAATACCAGCTGCTGTTTAAGGCAGCACAGCGACAATGACTAATACACTGCATTAGTCAGTTTAATGCAGTGTATTAGACAGTCTAATGCAATGTATTAGTCAGTCTAATACAGTGTATTAGTCAGTCTAATACAGTGTATTGGTTAGTCTAATACGGTGTATTAGTCAGTCTAATACAGTGTATTAGTCAGTCTAATGCAGTGTATTAGTCAGTCTAATACAGTGTATTAGTCAGTATAATACGGTGTATTAGTCAGTATAATACAGTGAATTAGTCAGTCTAATACAGTGTATTAGTCAGTCTAATACGGTGTGTTAGTCAGTCTAATGCAGTGTATTAGTCAGTCTAATACGGTGTACTAGTCAGTATAATACAGTGTATTAGTCAGTCTAATACAGTGTATTAGTCAGTCTAATACGGTGTATTAGTATAATACGGTGTATTAGATTGACTAATGCACTGCATTAGTCAGTCTAATGCATTGATTCCATTTATAATACAATCTTGTAAGAAACAAAGAAAAAATAGAAATGTCAAGAGAAACAGTAATAACTGAGGAAAACAATGCAATAAACAGTAAAGGAAAAGGTATAAGGATAGAATATTTAAGGGAATAACAAGAAACAATATAAACAGAACGAATGAAGAGAAAAACAAAGTAGGACACGAGAATCAAAAGGAATAAGAGAATTGGGAAGGGAAAGAACATACTGACACAAAGGAAAATTGGAATACAAAAGCGAAAGGATGAAGAAAGGGAGAATAAAAACAGAAAGACGGAGAAAAAAAGAGGGAGGATACAAACAATCCGAAGAAAGAAATTTAATCTAAGGATATTCTTAAAAATTAATACAATCATTTCTGTTTCTGTGCCACACGAATCAAAATTTCGGTTACTTAAAACCTATGACGGAGTTTTATCTTCTCAAAAAAAGGACAAACCCTGTCTGGGGCCCATCCAGCCTCCTATTAAATACGCACAGGAGGTTATTTCCCCGGGACTAAACCTGCGAGGGCGTGATGCTGACCACTCACATCCACCTGGTGCAGAGGTTGAGAATGAGTGGAGCTATACCACTATTCCCCATTTTACCTTCATGGCTTGTACAGGGACAGCTCTACCTTTACCTTCTTCATAGCTCATACGCGATGATAAAGTTGGAATTTATCACACACAACATTCGTAAGCATTTCGCCTTGTTCAGTGTAGGACTGACATAAGGTTCGTCTCTACACGTGTCTTGTAATATTTCTACACTTCTACAATTCTACAATTCTATACATTAGAACAAATTCTGGCGACATATGCCGCAGCTTCTAACACCAGCAATATTTCCAAATGTATAATAGTATATATTGTGAACTGAATTGTTTAAACCTGTGTCATCCGCTCTAAATCGAACAGCGAAACAAAATTGAAATTGAAATGTGGCGCTGGAGAAGAATGTAGAAGATCAGTTGGACCGATCATGTGAGAAATGAAGAAGTATTACATAGAGTGAAGGAGGAGAGGAATATCGTACATACAATAAAAAGGAGAAAGGCTAACTGGATTGGTCACATCTTGCGTAGAAACTGCCTTCTGAAACACGTGATTGAAGGAAAGTTAGAGGGAAGGATAGAAATGACGGGAAGACGAGGGAGAAGACGTAAGGAGATACTGGATGACATTAAGGAAAAGAGAAGATACTGGAAATTGAAAGAGGAAGCACTAGATCGCACTCTGTGGAGAACTCGCTTTGAAAGATGCTACGGACCTGTCGTAAGACAGACTACAGAATGAAGAGGCTACGGACCTGTCGTAAGACAGACTGCAGAATTAAGAGGCTACGGACCTGTCGTAAGACAGACTGCAGAATTAAGAGTCTACGGACCTGTCGTAAGACAGACTACAGCATGAAGTGGCTACGGACCTGTCGTAAGACAGACTGCAGAATGAAGAGGCTACGGACCTGTCGTAAGACAGACTACAGAATTAAGAGGCTACGGACCTGTCGTAAGACAGACTACAGAATGATGAGGCTACGAACCTGTCGTAAGACAGACTACAGAATGAAGAGGCTACGGACCTGTCGTAAGACAGACTGCAGAATGAAGAGGCTACGGACCTGTCGTAAGACAGACTACAGAATTAAGAGGCTACGGACCTGTCGTAAGACAGACTACAGAATGAAGAGGCTACGAACCTGTCGTAAGACAGACTACAGAATGAAGAGGCTACGGACCTGTCGTAAGACAGACTATAGAATGAAGAGGCTACGGACCTGTCGTAAGACAGCCTACAGAATGAATGATACGTAAGTCGAATATGATTAAGATTATGATATTTCGTAATGTGACGCCGTGTAGGTTGGTAGGTAGCGATGTTTCGAAGGAATTTATTGCCTCCAATTTTAGGGTATAAGATTCTGAAGACATAGGCGACAGACTCCTTTGAACAGTTTGTATTCATGTGCATATATATATATATATGTATATACATATAAAAATACACGGCGTCACGTCACAGACGCCCGTAATAATATACTCATCGCCGTGACAACATTAAATGAGGAATAAATAAAATTATTAATGCTAAATTGGAAAGGTTTAAGAAGAAAATGACCCGGACTTGTATTAAGATATCTAAACGTATTCGTAGTGGGAATGCGGACCAATAATGACAGTCTGTGTTTTATCAGCCGGTGTTGCACAAGATTCAAACCCAGGACCTCAATGTTGCTAACACTTTGACCGAAACATTCCGGCTTACAAATCGGGATAGACGGTCAGCTGCTGCTGTACGCGAACGAAGCTCTAGAGCCCAGTGGTTACTATATGTACCACCAGGTTTAACATTCACAAATTCCACGTTCTGCCCACACAGTGCATTTATGTGTTTTGTGTGGATCTCAGAACAAACAGCGATTATTTCACTGTACAACATTAACTGACTGGTTTGTATAACTGAGACGGAGTGTGTTTACTGCTCGGTACGGACTGTATTTATGTGTTTTGTGTGGATCTCAGAACAAACAGCGATTATTTCACTGTACAACATTAACTGACTGGTTTGTATAACTGAGACGGAGTGTGTTTACTGCGCGGTACGGACTGAATCTTTATATGTACACACCTAAAGCCCAGTGGTTACTATATGTACCACCATGTTTAACATTCACAAATTCTACGTTCTGCCCACACAGTGTATTTATGTGTTTTGTGGGATCTCAGAACAAACGGCGATTATTTCACTGTACAGCATTAAACTGACTGGTTTGTATAACTGAGACGGAGTGTGTTTACTGCGCGGTACGTACTGTATTTATGTGTTTTGTGTGGATCTCAGAACAAACAGCGATTATTTCACTGTACAACATTAACTGACTGGTTTGTATAACAGACGGAATGTGTTTACTGCGCGGTACGGACTGTATTTATGTGTTTTGTGTGGATCTCAGAACAAACAGCGATTATTTCACTGTACAACATTAACTGACTGGTTTGTATAACAGACGGAGTGTGTTTACTGCGCGGTACGGACTGTATTTATGTGTTTTGTGTGGATCTCAGAACAAACAGCGATTATTTCACTGTACAACATTAACTGACTGGTTTGTATAACAGACGGAGTGTTTACTGCGCGGTACGGACTGTATTTATGTGTTTTGTGTGGATCTCAGAACAAACAGCGATTATTTCACTGTACAACATTAACTGACTGGTTTGTATAACTGAGACGGAGTGTGTTTACTGCGCGGTACGGACTGTGTTTATGTGTTTTGTGTGGATCTCAGAACAAACAGCGATTATTTCACTGTACAACATTAACTGACTGTTTGTAAAACTGAGACGGAGTGTGTTTACTGCGCGGTACGGACTGTGTTTATGTGTTTTGTGTGGATCTCAGAACAAACAGCGATTATTTCACTGTACAACATTAACTGACTGGTTTGTATAACTGAGACGGAGTGTGTTTACTGCGCGGTACGGACTGTGTTTATGTGTTTTTGTGGATCTCAGAACAAACAGCGATTATTTCACTGTACAACATTAACTGACTGGTTTGTATAACTGAGACGGAGTGTGTTTACTGCGCGGTACGGACTGTGTTTATGTGTTTTGTGTGGATCTCAGAACAAACAGCGATTATTTCACTGTACAACATTAACTGACTGGTTTGTATAACTGAGACGGAGTGTGTTTACTGCGCGGTACGGACTGTGTTTATGTGTTTTGTGTGGATCTCAGAACAAACAGCGATTATTTCACTGTACAACATTAACTGACTGGTTTGTATAACTGAGACGGAGTGTGTTTACTGCGCGGTACGGACTGTGTTTATGTGTTTTGTGTGGATCTCAGAACAAACAGCGATTATTTCACTGTACAACATTAACTGACTGGTTTGTATAACTGAGACGTAGTGTGTTTACTGCGCGGTACGGACTGTATTTATGTGTTTTGTGTGGATCTCAGAACAAACAGCGATTATATCACTGTACAGCATTAACTGACTGGTTTGTATAACTGAGACGGAGTGTGTTTACTGCACGGTACGGACTGAATCTTTATATGTACACACGTAAAGCCAGTGGTTACTATACGTACCACCATTTTTAACATTCACAAATTCACGTTCTGCCACACAGTGTATTTATGTGTTTTGTGTGGATCTCAGAACAAACAGCGATTATTTCACTGTACAGCATTAAATGACTGGTTTGTATAACTGAGACGTAGTGTGTTTACTGCGCGGTACGGACTGCATCTTTATATGTACACACCTAAAGCCCAGTGGTTACTATACGTACCACCATGTTAACATTCAACAATTTTACGTTCTGCCCACACAGTGTATTTATGTGTTTGTGTGGATCTCAGAACAAACAGCGATTATTTCACTGTACAGCATTAACTGACTGGTTTGTATAACTGAGACATAGTGTGTTTACTGCGCGGTACGGACTGCATCTTTATATGTACACACCTAAAGCCCAGTGGTTACTATACGTACCACCATGTTTAACATTCAACAATTCTACGTTCTGCCCACACAGTGTATTTATGTGTTTTGTGTGGATCTCAGAACAAACAGCGATTATTTCACTGTACAGCATTAACTGACTGGTTTGTATAACTGAGACGGAGTGTGTTTACTGCGCGGTACGGACTGTATTTATGTGTTTTGTGTGGATCTCAGAACAAACAGCGATTATTTCACTGTACAACATTAACTGACTGGTTTGTATAACTGAGACGGAGTGTGTTTACTGCGCGGTACGGACTGAGTGTTCAAATACAATGCAGGTTTATCTTATTCCTTAAAGGGCTTCATGAGATATTTTAAAGCACCGTAATTAAATGTCATAGCTACACAAGCACAGTTCTCTCATATTGATTAATTCATTTTGCTTGGTTGACTCAACCAGGAAACAGGGGAGGGGGGGAATGGAGAGGGAAAGAGATGGGGTACACCAGAGTTCATAATTAACAAGCATACAGCTCTGTGCCTGGATTGCTTTCAGCACCCCATACTTTGTCAAAAATGCAAATCAATACTTTTGAATAAAAAGCCTTATATTTATTTTCATTTCAAAAGGAAATAGGTAAAAAAATTATCAAGTGTTTACATACATATATCTGTGTTTATGAAAATTAACCTCCAATTTCCCAGTGGATGATATTTTGCGATAAAACAGACACCAAAAATTAGGCAGAAATTTCATCGCTCGCTGTATCTTTACCTTACGTCATATGTCACGTTGCAAGACAGCCCAGATCTACCTTACACAGTACAAATTTGCAATCCATTCTGTTGACTTGCTGTGTCTACAACTGCACAAATTACGGTCTCGATACTTTTCGCGCTTTTGTATTTGACTCGCCCTCAACTAAATTCCGATAAAGAACCAATTCAACCTAGCTCGAAATTGGTCTAATCTCTTAATGTTCTGTGATTTTTGTGTTAGTGAAAAGGGTGTTTGCCACACGGTAATACAATTAGTATAATTGGAAGCTCTACGAACGTTTGAAAGCATCACACAGACTACAGTAATGTTCTTACAGGAGAATCAGGGTCAAGCTACTAAAACAAGTGATGCTCATAGCAGGGTCAAGCTACTAAAACAAGTGATGCTCAGGGCAGGGCCAAGCCACTAAAACAAGTGATGCTCAGGGCAGGGCCAAGCTACTAAAACAAGTGATGCTCATAGCAGGGCCAAGTTACTAAAACAAGTGATGCTCATAGCAGGGTCAAGCTACTAAAACAAGTGATGCTCATGGCAGGGCCAAGTTACTAAAACAAGTGATGCTCATAGCAGGGCCAAGTTACTAAAACAAGTGATGCTCATAGCAGGGTCAAGCTACTAAAACAAGTGATCCTCATGGCAGGGCCAAGCTACTAAAACAAGTGATGCTCATAGCAGGGTCAAGCTACTAAAACAAGTGATGCTCAGGACAGGGCCAAGCTACTAAAGCAAGTGATGCTCATAGCAGGGCCAAGTTACTAAAACAAGTGATGCTCATAGCAGGGTCAAGCTACTAAAACAAGTGATCCTCATGGCAGGGCCAAGCTACTAAAACAAGTGATGCTCATGGCAGGGCCAAGCTACTAAAACAAGTGATCCTCATGGCAGGGCCAAGCTACTAAAACAAGTGATGCTCAGGACAGGGCCAAGCTACTAAAGCAAGTGATGCTCATAGCAGGGCCAAGTTACCAAAACAAGTGATGCTCAGGGCAGGGCCAAGCTACTAAAACAAGTGATGCTCATGGCAGGGCCAAGCTACTAAAACAAGTGATGCTCAGGACAGGGCCAAGCTACTAAAACAAGTGATGCTCATAGCAGGGCCAAGTTACCAAAACAAGTGATGCTCAGGGCAGGGCCAAGCTACTAAAGCAAGTGATGCTCATAGCAGGGCCAAGTTACCAAAACAAGTGATGCTCAGGGCAGGGCCAAGCTACTAAAACAAGTGATGCTCATGGCAGGGCCAAGCTACTAAAACAAGTGATGCTCAGGACAGGGCCAAGCTACTAAAGCAAGTGATGCTCATAGCAGGGCCAAGTTACCAAAACAAGTGATGCTCAGGGCAGGGCCAAGCTACTAAAACAAGTGATGCTCATGGCAGGGCCAAGCTACTAAAACAAGTGATGCTCAGGACAGGGCCAAGCTACTAAAACAAGTGATGCTCAGGACAGGGCCAAGCTACTAAAACAAGTGATGCTCAGGACAGGGCCAAGCTACTAAAACAAGTGATGCTCAGGACAGGGCCAAGCTACTAAAACAAGTGATGCTCATAGCAGGGCCAAGTTACTAAAACAAGTGATGCTCATAGCAGGGTCAAGCTACTAAAACAAGTGATGCTCATGGCAGGGCCAAGCTACTAAAACAAGTGATGCTCATAGCAGGGCCAAGCTACTAAAACAAGTGATGCTCATAGCAGGGCCAAGCTACTAAAACAAGTGATGCTCATGGCAGGGCCAAGCTACTAAAACAAGTGATGCTCATAGCAGGGCCAAGCTACTAAAACAAGTGATGCTCATGGCAGGGTCAAGCTACTAAAACAAGTGATGCTCAGGGCAGGGCCAAGTTACTAAAACAAGTGATGCTCAGGGCAGGGCCAAGCTACTAAAACAAGTGATGCTCAGGGCAGGGCCAAGCTACTAAAACAAGTGATGCTCAGGGCAGGGCCAAGCTACTAAAACAAGTGATGCTCAGGGCAGGGCCAAGCTACTAAAACAAGTGATGCTCAGGGCAGGGCCAAGCTACTAAAACAAGTGATGCTCAGGGCAGGGCCAAGCTACTAAAACAAGTGATCCTCATGGCAGGGCCAAGCTACTAAAACAAGTGATGCTCATGGCAGGGCCAAGCTACTAAAACAAGTGATGCTCAGGACAGGGCCAAGCTACTAAAGCAAGTGATGCTCATAGCAGGGCCAAGTTACCAAAACAAGTGATGCTCAGGGCAGGGCCAAGCTACTAAAACAAGTGATGCTCATGGCAGGGCTAAGCTACTAAAACAAGTGATGCTCAGGACAGGGCCAAGCTACTAAAACAAGTGATGCTCATAGCAGGGCCAAGTTACCAAAACAAGTGATGCTCAGGGCAGGGCCAAGCTACTAAAGCAAGTGATGCTCATAGCAGGGCCAAGTTACCAAAACAAGTGATGCTCAGGGCAGGGCCAAGCTACTAAAACAAGTGATGCTCATGGCAGGGCCAAGCTACTAAAACAAGTGATGCTCATAGCAGGGCCAAGTTACCAAAACAAGTGATGCTCAGGGCAGGGCCAAGCTACTAAAACAAGTGATGCTCATGGCAGGGCCAAGCTACTAAAACAAGTGATGCTCAGGACAGGGCCAAGCTACTAAAACAAGTGATGCTCATAGCAGGGCCAAGTTACCAAAACAAGTGATGCTCAGGGCAGGGCCAAGCTACTAAAGCAAGTGATGCTCATAGCAGGGCCAAGTTACCAAAACAAGTGATGCTCAGGGCAGGGCCAAGCTACTAAAACAAGTGATGCTCATGGCAGGGCCAAGCTACTAAAACAAGTGATGCTCATAGCAGGGCCAAGTTACCAAAACAAGTGATGCTCAGGGCAGGGCCAAGCTACTAAAACAAGTGATGCTCATGGCAGGGCCAAGCTACTAAAACAAGTGATGCTCAGGACAGGGCCAAGCTACTAAAGCAAGTGATGCTCATAGCAGGGCCAAGTTACCAAAACAAGTGATGCTCAGGGCAGGGCCAAGCTACTAAAACAAGTGATGCTCATGGCAGGGCCAAGCTACTAAAACAAGTGATGCTCAGGACAGGGCCAAGCTACTAAAACAAGTGATGCTCATAGCAGGGCCAAGTTACTAAAACAAGTGATGCTCATAGCAGGGTCAAGCTACTAAAACAAGTGATGCTCATGGCAGGGCCAAGCTACTAAAACAAGTGATGCTCATAGCAGGGCCAAGCTACTAAAACAAGTGATGCTCATAGCAGGGCCAAGCTACTAAAACAAGTGATGCTCATGGCAGGGCCAAGCTACTAAAACAAGTGATGCTCATAGCAGGGCCAAGCTACTAAAACAAGTGATGCTCATGGCAGGGTCAAGCTACTAAAACAAGTGATGCTCAGGGCAGGGCCAAGTTACTAAAACAAGTGATGCTCAGGGCAGGGCCAAGCTACTAAAACAAGTGATGCTCAGGGCAGGGCCAAGCTACTAAAACAAGCGATGCTCAGGGCAGGGCCAAGCTACTAAAACAAGTGATGCTCAGGGCAGGGCCAAGCTACTAAAACAAGTGATGCTCAGGGCAGGGCCAAGCTACTAAAACAAGTGATGCTCAGGGCAGGGCCAAGCTACTAAAACAAGTTATGCTCAGGGCAGGGCCAAGCTACTAAAACAATCCCTGTGCCACAGTACTACCTATCCAAGACTATCAACATGACATTTATGTAACTTCCATGGATTAAAGTCAATCAGGCGACAAGAGGTTGAATGGCTTGAAACGCAGATATACAGAGCGCAAGTCATTCAGCGAGATGTTCCACCAAATTCTTATATATATATACAGGGCATACACAAAATAATGGTGCGGTTTCAATAGGAATCACTATTGAAACCGCACCATTCTTTTGTGTATGCCTTGTATATATATATATATACACGCAACAAATAAGTTATACTACTGATATAGTAAACCTTATAAGGAATATGAGTATTTGTTAAAGAGATGGACGAAGAAACTGGAGACTGGTGACACTTTCTTAAGGAGCTGCTTCACGATCTGCACTCCTCTCCAGGTGTTCTTCGGATGATCAAACCAAGGAGCATGAGATGGAGGCGGCATGTGGCACATACGGGTGAGAGGAGATATGCATGCAAGATTTTGGTGGGGAAACCTGAAGGAAAGAAACTTCTTGGCAGACCGAGGTGTAGAGGGGAGCATAATATTAAAATGGATCTTAAATAGGACGGAAAGGTGTGGATTGGATTAATCTTGCTCAGAAGAGGGAGAAATGACGGGCTGTTGTGAATACGGTAATGAAATTTGTGGCTGTAAAAAATGCCGGTATTTTCCTGAATATCTGAGGAACTATTGGCTTCCCAAGGAGGATTCTGTACCATGGAGATACTTAGCCAGTTAGGTGTGAGAAGATATTTAAACTTTAACACACCCTGTACAAAGAACAAGGCAGAGTGAATTCAATGATTATTTTAATGTATGTTAAAATAATTCTTTCGTTTTTATATTATTTTCACCGTGTATTTTTCACAATTCACAAATTACACACCAACTAAATGCACTATATTTTCACTTTATATTATTTATTCTTCAACCCCTACATGTTTCGGCCCCTACAAGGCCATCTTCAGGGGGCTCGTAAACTACATTCACTTCACATCCAATGTTTCTGTCTGCTATCACATTTAGTCCAGTTTCATTGTCATATATATTACAGTTATTTACAATGTCTATATTTAAAGTATTTTAATATATATGACAATGAAACTGGACGAAATGTGATAGCAGATAAAAACATTGGATGTGAAGTGAATGTAATTTACGAGCCCCCTGAAGATGGCCTTGCAAAGGTCGAAACATGTGTAGGGGTTGTAGAATAAAGAATATGGAGTGAAAATATAGTGCATTTTGTTGGTGTGTAATTTGTGAATTTCTTTCGCTTAATCAAATTTTTCAGACGAGGTGGTTGAGTGTTTACGATTTTAGTGTAAGAACACTACGCACTTTAACACTACGCACTTTTCTGAAAACATAAAACAAGGCTGGCAGTCAGTTTGTGAGGGCTATATCCTACCTTATGTTAACACTCGAGGCAATTCAGTTTATTGGGTAGATTTAATGAACCTCTAGGTTGGACACTAGATGTAGGTTGGACACTAGATGTAGGTTGGACACTAGATGTAGGTTGGACACTAGATGTAGGTTGGACACTAGATGTAGGTTGGACACTAGATGTAGGTTGGACACTAGATGTAGGTTGGACACTAGATGTAGGTTGGACGCTAGATGTAGGTTGGACACTAGATGTAGGTTGGACACTAGATGTAGGTTGGACACTAGATGTAGGTTGGACGCTAGATGTAGGTTGGACGCTAGATGTAGGTTGGACACTAGATGTAGGTTGGACACTAGATGTAGTTGGACACTAGATGTAGGTTGGACACTAGATGTAGGTTGGACACTAGATGTAGCTTGGACACTAGATGTAGGTTGGACACCATCTGTAATTCCAAAGGTTTGCTTTTGTAAAGTAAATTTCCTTTCACTGCTGTAGGAGTTGGCCCTAA
This sequence comes from Reticulitermes speratus, assembly GCA_021186555.1. Taxonomy (NCBI): domain Eukaryota; kingdom Metazoa; phylum Arthropoda; class Insecta; order Blattodea; family Rhinotermitidae; genus Reticulitermes; species Reticulitermes speratus. Next base: position 22,558,335 of record JAJKFL010000010.1, read on the forward strand.
AATTATTCCATACTTCATTATATAGTGAAAGCCTGCAATGGAAATTGAAGTAATTTGTGCCAGCTGTGCTAATACGAAACATCACTCTAACTGCGTAACATGGCCTCCAACAACATCGATAAGTTTCTTCCAATTTTCAATGTTTTGTCAATTTGTAAACCAACGAATTTGTGTTTACCCTACGCTGTGTGCTTTTCATTTTATCCAATGATTCATGCAGTTTGTGGTGAGCTATTAATCAAAATCGTTATTATGTTTGTATATATAGATTTATGTCGAATTGTTAGCAAAGTAACAATTTGCTGAGGTAGCAGACAACTACACTTTCCGTTATGCTGAAATCATGAATACTTCTAATACAGGGCATACACAAAAGAATGGTGCGGTTTTAATAGTGTTCACTATTAAAACCGCACCATTCTTTTGTGTATGCCCTGTATATAGAGTGTTGCAGTAGTTCCTTGACTTTCGATGTTTAACAACAGAAAGGCCACGTTGAGGGACATCTGCGCCACCCTGTATATTATGACATTGGTGTCATCGGCAAATGTTATGGATTCAGATCAGACATAAATCGGTACTGCCAAGTGGCAGGTTACGGTTAACATGTTGTGTACAGCGAATGGGATGTGCGGTAACGTCTGGTACAGTAAAACTGACACACTTACCTTCCTTCTTACAGACGGAGCCAACCAGTGAGGTAAAGAGTTTCTCACCCGGCCAATGTAGGTGGCAGCAAGGTCTGGAAAACAAATATATATGTTTGACGCTATACATATCGTTGTATATATATATATACAATTACATAAATAACACTATGTATTTCTTTGATTTCAGGCTTCCGTCGCGATGTTGATTAAATCTGCGGTCTTCTTCTGGGGTATTACGCTGCGTCGTGTGGTAATTGTTTACCGACGTTTCAGGACAACTTATCGGTCCCATTTTCACAGGTCAAGAGTCCGAGTAGGAAAGGACTCTTGACCCGTGAAGATGGGACAGATACGTTGTCCCGAAACGTCGGCAAACAATTACCACACGACGCCGCGTAATACCCCGGAAGACCGCAGATTTCGTGTATTTCTTTAATTTTGAGTTTTACTTTACACACCGCACTGTTTGTGTGTAATGACACACCATAAATAACTACAAGTCACTTGTAATTTATATTTTATATTACAAGTGAGATGTCGCAAAAATTTAAATTTTTATTTTGAGTTTTAAGTTCTTGTATAAACAAACACCCGTTGATGATCGGCTTGATCGAAACATGTAGTGTTTGAGATAATAATAATAATAAATATAGGTTGTGTCAGACGGAATATGTAGTGTAATTTATGTCAATATAGATGTTCTAAATGCTGTCGTATACTTGTGATTTATTTTCTAGGAAAGTCTAGGAAAGTTCTTCCACGTGACATCTTACCCGCAGTTATTCCGAACAAAATTCTTCATGCTATGTGTATCTCTCCTATCCGTGCTAAATTCCTAGCCCATCTCCTCGTCTTATACTTGGATTCGTAACGAAATTCAGTCAGGAGCAAAACAGAAATTCTGACCTTCCTGAACACGCAACATTTTCGAGCTTTTCTTATGTCTTCCATTTTAAGTTTAAATAATCTCGTATTTACTCTCATTTGAAAAGCGTTTCACCCATTTGTTTTATATAAGGCCTCAGTCCGTACCGCGCAGTAAACACACTCCGTATCAGTTATACAAACCAGGCAGTTAATGCTGTACAGTGAAATAATCGCTGTTTGTTCTGAGATCCACACAAAACACATAAATACACTGTGTGGGCAGAACGTAGAATTTGTGAATGTTAAACATGGCGGTACATATAGTAACCACTGGGCTTTAGGTGTGTACATATAAAGATTCAGTCCGTACCGCGCAATAAACACACTCCGTCTCAGTTATACAAACCAGTCAGTTAATGTTGTACAGTGAAATAATCGCTGTTTGTTCTGAGATCCACACAAAACACATAAATACAGTCCGTACCGCGCAATAAACACACTCCGTCTCAGTTATACAAACCAGTCAGTTAATGCTGTACAGTGAAATAATCGCTGTTTGTTCTGAGATCCACACAAAACACATAAATACAGTCCGTACCGCGCATAAACACACTCCGTCTCAGTTACACAAACCAGTCAGTTAATGTTGTACAGTGAAATAATCGCTGTTTGTTCTGAGATCCACACAAAACACATAAATACAGTCCGTACCGCGCAGTAAACACACTCCGTCTCAGTTATACAAACCAGTCAGTTAATGTTGTACAGTGAAATAATCGCTGTTTGTTCTGAGATCCACACAAAACACATAAATACAGTCCGTACCGCGCAGTAAACACACTCCGTCTCAGTTATACAAACCAGTCAGTTAATGTTGTACAGTGAAATAATCGCTGTTTGTTCTGAGATCCACACAAAACACATAAATACAGACCGTACCGCGCAGTAAACACACTCCGTCTCAGTTATACAAACCAGTCAGTTAATGCTGTACAGTGAAATAATCGCTGTTTGTTCTGAGATCCACACAAAACACATAAATACAGTCCGTACCGCGCAGTAAACACACTCCGTCTCAGTTATACAAACCAGTCAGTTAATGCTGTACAGTGAAATAATCGCTGTTTGTTCTGAGATCCACACAAAACACATAAATACAGTCCGTACCGCGCAGTAAACACACCTCCGTCTCAGTTATACAAACAGTCAGTTAATGCTGTACAGTGAAATAATCGCTGTTTGTTCTGAGATCCACACAAAACACATAATTACACTGTGTGGGCAGAACGTAGAATTTGGAATGTTAAACATGGTGGTACATATAATAACCATTGGGCTTTAAAGGGTTAATCTATGCTCCACCCAGTGTAAGACACTAAGTACCACTATCATATAAAAGTGGAGGCACAATAAATAATTTTGTGTATTTTAATCCTTACTTTTCAATAACAGAGTGGGGAAATCGTCCAGGACAGTTACACAGCGTACACTGGTAATTAGTCGCCGACGTTTCGTGACAATCTATAAACGGATATTTCGTTTCTCATTGTGTGTTAAATATTTAATTTGGAAAAGATCGGTTTTCGTATTTCGAAAGATAATGCTGACAGATAAATAAGATAGTAAAAAAAGTATTATCTGATGTATTTGCGTGGGGCAAATGCAGCAAAAAATTGTGAAGATGAGAATAACAGAATAAGACAACATTAATCCCAAGATGCTAAATTATTTTTGGCGTTTCCAGCGAATTCTGTAAAAGAAAAAATATATTTCAGTACAATCCCTCTTGCACCAGCAAAGCGTTGCTTTGTGTGTTTCATATGTTAATAAGCTAAAATATTTCGAAAGGGCAAAGTGACGTCACATGTAGACAGCCGGACTCGGAAGGGTCGACGGATGGACGCGGATTAGAGAATTGTAAATGTTATATGCTACGTATATAGAAGCTCAAAGCACACGCCAGGACTCGAGATCCCCCCCTACCCCCCACTGCCATTACCGTCACATGAAATACTGCACATGTAAACGAGGGACGTAATTATGCATTAGTGCAACAGGATATTTCGAAATGTTTAAACATTTCTGTTTTCTGAAAGGGAAGGTAAACTAGACACTACAGGATGCAACATAATGTGACAAATTTTAGGCCCTTAGTGATGGCAGCAGAAAATAAAAATGTAATTGAAAAAAAAAATTAAAAGCCAGTTTATGTTGTGGAAATGCTATTTCAGAATCCTTGTGATGTCAGGTGCGCACTCAAAATTTTTCCTTGGGGGGAAAGGGGGGCTGACTCTAAGGCTATATATATAAATTTATGTTTGATTTTAAAATTTGTTATAAAATCATGTCGTAAGTACAACATAACATAACTGTCTGCAACTACATTTATATACATACAAATATAACTACATGTTCCGTGACTCAATCACAGTGTCCTGTCTTATTGTTTTTTTTATAAATTTTATTAATTTAGTTTTCAAAAAATTCTAATCAGCCGATTTCAGTGGCTGATTTTGGCTGAAGGGGAAATCACGTAAAACGTTTGATATCATATCTAAAAAAATATGTTTTTTTTTTTAATTTCGGTTTCCTCGGTTTGTGGGGGAGGCTGCAGCCCAGCAGCCCCCCCCCCCTGGGTGCGCCCCTGCTTTGACATGTTGCCCTGTCTAAGATCAGCAAAATTAATACATATACAAAAATATACACAACTTAATATTACCCTACGTAGTCACAATTGTGTGTATTTTTGATAAGAGAATATATAACTTAGGATGGGAATTATTGTATTGGATTAATCTGGCACAGGATGGGAAACAGTTACGAGAATACGCGAACTAATAAACGATTTGTTCATATCAATATCGTGAATTTTTATTTAGTTGAATTTATAAATCTCCCTTTCAGTCACATTTCCGTGACATCACCACATACCTGCATTACCTGACACAGCAGCAGGTATGACGTCATGGAGTGCAAACACACAATCGTACGGACTCAGAGCAAAAACAGACGTAATGCAGCACGCATTTCACATCGACCTTCTAATTTAGAAAGCACCTATAGCTTTGGCGGAAGATCAAATTTGAAAATGCAATTGAATTATCTTTTCATTGTCTAATTTAACCTTTTAAAGCCTAACGGTTACTTGATGCATCAACAGTTTTAACATTCAACAATTCTACATTCTGCCCACACTGTATTTATGTGTATTGTATTTATATTACAACAAACAGCGACTTTTGCCTTATATAACGTAAATTTATTTGTTTTTTTTTAACCGAGATGAAAAGTGTTTACTGCGCGGTACGAACTGGGTCTTTAAATGAAACAGTTTATGCTTCGTCTTTAAAGGGTTAATATTTGGTAGTAAATTTGTAAAGTCACTGCTTTGTGAATTATCCCATACAAATTCCGTTGATCTGTATGCACCATAAAGTATATCGGGGTACAGTAAAGTGGTTTGTGTATTATATAAACAAGACAGGCAATGTATGTGTAAAAGTAATATTAAGGCACGTTTGCGTAACCATTGTTGCCGTGGAAAAGCAATAAGTATTATATATTCTGGGTGTGTGTGTCTGTAGTCTTAGTTATCCAGCATGCAATGCGCATGCGCCGTATTATATTGTCATCTGTGGTCTGGTTCCACCATAATTTTTTCCACATTATCTCATAAACGGCACGATTTTCGAAAAAACGTTATTGAACATAAAATGTGTGTTTTGATTTTCTCTACAACTTTTGTCTGAAACATTTCTCACTTTAAGAAGAATTCAGCGAGATATTATCATAAATGTACATAGGTCTTCATGTAAAGTACCTGTTATTGTTGTCAGATTTTAATTAAACTTGAAGTTTCTCGACAGAGTTTCCAAAAAATACCAAATATCAAATTTCATTAAAATCCGTCAAGTGGGAGTAGACTTGATCCATGGGGACGGACATGACGAAGTTAATAGTCGTTTTTTTCACAATTTCTGCGAACGTGCATACAAAAGGTCCGATATTACACAAACTTGTATAAAGCTTAATACTGACTTTGAAAGGATCTCAGAGACTCTGTAGCAGGAAAACTGTCCTAACAGAATCTGACAAGATCGATAGAAAACACCAGACAACCTGAAGCAGAATTTCAGGAACCAATTATCGTTAAGATGCTTGAAGAGCCTTGTGGTTCCTATAGGTGAAGTGGGGTTGAATTATTAGACGTGGGAGCAATGCGAGTAATCCAGACAGCCCTTCTAAACTTACGAACAGGCTTAGATATGTTGGGAAGTTTAGTATTCACTACTCCAAATGTTTGAGTGCAGCTAACGTAAATTACACCGAACAGCGGTCAGTTTCCCAACACAACGCAAGTTATGGGCTCTCTGATTTCACTCACTCTGATTACCATTAGACATAACTAGGCAGCCTGTGAGCGCAAGACAGTCGTAAACAAAATTGAAAAGGGGAAACACGATATTTAAAACGAAATATTGCAGACATAACGTAACGTACAGGGCATACACAAAAGAATGGTGCGGTTTCAGAAGTGAATAAAAAATTTATTTCTCACCTTACACGGTCACAACATACACCGTCAGCGGCGGCAACTGTCCAAGTTTCTCACTTGGTAATTACAATCCTTCAATGTGTGCACCCTGGGTCACACGACACACATCCACACGGTAATCAAACTCATCCCAGACCCGGTGTAGCATGTCCGCTGTAATGGCCTGCAGTGCATGCGTTATCCGATCACGAATTTCATGGATGGACGTGGGCAATGGTGGTACATAAACGCTGTCTTTAACGAACCCCCAAAGAAAGAAATCGCACGGTGTAAGATCTGGCGAACGGGGTGGCCAAGGGAGAAGGTTCTTGTCTCCATTTGCAGCAGCACGTCCGATCCAGCGCTGTGGAAGAACACGATTGAGAAGCATCGTACATTCCTGTGAAAATGGGGGGAAGCTTCGTCCAGTTGTAGAATGTAATGTCATAATTGTATTCAGTATTCAGTATAATTGGTATCCGCACCATTCTTTTGTGTATATTCTGTATTTTTCAGGTAGTTTAATAGACTGGCTAATCGCACCATTTCCTTTTGTGTATGCCTGTATATTTCGTGCAATAGATTGGCTCAATCAATAAACTGCAGAATCTGTAATAAGTATTCGGTTTCAGTGCCCACCACGACACAAACACCCGCAACACAACACAGGATATTGTCTTTCGATGACGATGACAAAAACTGAGATAGATGTTTGTCGGTAATGGATGATAAATATTGTTATGATTTAAATTATTGTTATTATATTTTAAACATTAAACAAATGTAAAGCAATCCCATTACAGGCCTTGACAGGCCCTTAGGGTTCCAGGAGGTTGAGGTTCCCAGATTTCTAGACAATCGGCACATGAAGGTGGTAAGGTTGTCAGCCCTACGCACCGGCCGCCTTTAACCCCACGAAATATTCCTGGTACTCATTTCTTTTAGAGGCTGAGTCGATCCCAGGGCCATAGTGCGACCGAAAGGATTATGTCAATGAAAAATTCCAATGACACCATCGGGAATCGAACCCGTTAAACATTTTTAGTAATTTTAATTAACAAGATTGTATTTTAACTCTATACACGGATATTTTGACAGAATTTCTTGAACTTTTATGCCTCCCTAATGATGACCTTGTAGAGGTCGAAACATGTAGGAGGGTCATAAGTAACAAATGATTATTTATTACGGGTTTTGTGAATTGTTGGATCAGGCACTGTATAAATATTGCATATTGAGTACCCACAAATATTAGGCGCCACCGCATAAAACTTAGTCGTCCGGACGCCCGAGATTTGTGCACCTGTGACATAAAATACCTCTGAATTGTGGGGAAAAGTATCGAAAATATGATCGATATCATATTTAACGAGAATACACGACTGTTAAAGGAATTAGTTCCAAAGAAATCGCTTTAAAATTCTTTGTTGCTACCATTTATTTATGGAGTTTAAAAAGAAACACTATTTTTGTGGATGTAAAAATAGAGAAATAGGGTTCTCGGTGCATGAAACAGAACAGAAAGTAGGTCAGGTTTCTTCAATTACAAAAGAAGGTAGGCTTATACACATGCATCGTTCGTCTGAGCGCCGATTCGTGCAATTAGAGTTCAGAGAATGTGCTTCAAGTCCAAAGACCTGAAACTAGACACATTTACCAGCAGTAACAAACAGCACACATCCTGTCAGGATACCGCTGAGCTATCACTTACAAAACAAACTCAGTCTAACAACACATTTGAACGTTTCTAAACCAATACAAAAATTTCGGAGTTGGTCATAATTAAGAAGGTAATCCATTTATCAATATTATCTAAACACTATGAGTAGATTACATATGCAGGTGAGTGAAATGCATCACTAACTAACTAACTAACTAACTAACTAACTAAGTAATTAGCTAACTCCATGGAGCAGAGTCCTTCCTGAGAAGACTCTCCCCGCATTTTATGCAACCCGAAGCTTAATTACCGCATTCACAACAGCCCGCCACATGTCCCTATCCTGAGCCAGATCAATCCAGTCCATGCCCCCATCCCACTTCTTGAAGATCCATTTTAATATTATCCTCCCATCTACGTCTAGATTTTCCAAGTAGTCTTTTTCCCTCCCACCACAACCCTGCTTTCACCTCTCCTCTGCCACATACGTGCTACTTACCCCCCAATCTCATTATTCTTGATTTAATCACTCGAATAATACAGGTGCGCCAGAAACATCTGACGGTTTGGAAATGAAATAATATTTTAAGGCAAAGGAGAAACATTTCATTAACACTGATAGACACATTCTATGCCCGCGATAATTCATGTTAAACATTAATGTTTTAATATGGCACTACGCGTGTGACCGCCATGTTGTTTAATACACTCCTGCACTAACAATGTAAAGGGTGTCACAACACTTTGTAGCATCTCTTTAGGTGTCCCTTCAATACACGCCCGAATTTGCTGTTTTTTCGACTCAGCCTCTAACAGAAATGAGTACCAGGAATCTTTCCTGGGGGGTAAAGGCGGCCGGTGCGTAGGGTTGACAACCTTACCACATTCATGAGCCGATTGTCTAGAAAAACCTGTGAGCCTCAAACTCCTGGAGCCCTAAGGGCCTGTCAAGGCCTGTAATCGGACTGCTTTGTTTTAAGTCATCAATACTGGCAGCACGTGTGCCCTATACCTGCTCTTGACGTCGTACTGGCAGCACGTGTGCCCTATCCCTGCTCTTGACGCCGTCTGGCACTGCAATAAGTTATTAAATTATTGCTCTGTGTGTGTGTGTGTGTGTGTGTTGTCATCACAATCAGTAATCTGTTGTGCTGTGTCGTTACAACTGTGACAGACTACAGACTTGCAGTCTAGGTAAACCGGTTTCGAATCTCGATGTTGACGCAGATAACCTTCTAGTTTTCTCGTCTATCTCAGTAAATCTGGGTGACAATAATATTACATTCCGAAATATTCCATCATTTTCTCCTTAAACGTCTACCAGTTTCTCGTTTTACACATTTCGTATTATTTTTATAAATTTCGATGCTGTAACAATTACAATGCAGTCTGCTTGCTGTGATCTACGAAGCAGCTGCAGTAACATTGTTACATAACATGAGAATGCATGTTATGTAACATTGTTACATAACATGAGAATGCATGTTAAAGCAGTAGCTGCAGTAACATTGTTACATAACATGAGAATGCATGTTATGTAACATTGTTACATAACATGAGAATGCATGTTAAAGCAGTAGCGCAGTTGTTAAGCCAACACACTGCATGGTCTGACGGTGGCGGAACACATGGCTAGTCGACTAACGTTAATCCAAGCGCATCGGTAGTAAAGGTAAAGGTAAAGGTCACCCTATAACAGGACATGAAGGCCCAGAGGGGGAGTGGAGGTATACCTCTACTCCTTAAACTCGGCGATAGATACGGGTGGGTGGTTAACGCCACGCCCCGACCGCTTTACCCCCGGGAAAGAGACCCGGTACCCATTGTATAGGACGCTGGGTAGGCCCCAGGGACGGTCTGGACGGGTGGGGAAAATCTCGCCTACATCAGGATTCGATCCCCGGACCGTCCAGCCCGTAGCGAGTCGCTATACCGACTGAGCTATCGCGGTCGTTGTACAGTGACGTCACAGGTAAGGTATGATTCAGCTATACCCTATAAAGCCAATTAGCTATCGCTCGCATGCCCTCTGACAGAAGGAAAGGCTTAGTAATCGTAGCCAGGGAATAGGAAGCTTGGAAGACCTAAGCATAGACGGAAGGGTAATATTAAACGGATCTCAAGGAAATGGGATGGTAGGAGGGTGTGATAATATTAAAATGTATTTTCAAACGTGGGATGGGGAGACATGGACTGGATTGATCTGGCTCAGGACAAGGGCAAGTGGCGGTCTTTTGTGAATGCGGTAATGAACATTTGTGTTCCATAAAAATCTGGTAATTTCTAGACTAGCTGAGGAAATGTTAGCTTCTCAAAAAGGACTCTACTCCATGGAGTTAGTTAGTTAGTTAGTTAGTTAGCAAGGAGTGTTACAATGCTGTAACTCTTGCTTACGTCACATAAAATACGATAATTAAAAATCAATTATTAAAAATATATTCTGATTAGTATAAAAAGTATAATATAAATATTTAAATTCCCTACAATTAAATGTCACAGGCTATACAACACAACTCAGTGGTCTCTACAGATTTAAACAGTTTGGCTACGATCAGCGTATAGTCTATACAGGACAACACTTTATCTACCTTCACTGCACGTCTTCCTTGGAACAAAATATCGATTTACATAGCATAAATTATTACTGGATTCTCGGATGTGACGTCATTCCTCAAAACCACAACATGTCACACCTTATTGACACTAATTGCAGCAAAAACCTCAAATCCCATATTTCCTCTCGTTCACGTAATAAAAATTAGGGAATTCCCCGCTTAAATATCCGTTATCATGCATGAAGCATGTACAGTTTGACTCATAAACATGTTCCCGTGTGTAAGCACCGTAGGGATATTTCATAAGAAAATAAAGACGGCGTGGGTGTAAACAGGAACATACATATCTTCAGTTATTGATGGAAGTGTGTCGTTTCACTTATCTAGTAATAGGAAGTTTGGTGGAAAAATCGTTTTTCTGAACTTGGCGTCGATACACAGAGATACCAGCCTCAAGTCTAAAGACTAGCAAGTAATGTGACAGGAACACCCTGTATCGCACACTCGTCACAATATAACCAGAGCAACATGTCGCACAACAGTGGAATTAGTCATATTATACACAAGCATTAGACTGAAACGAGGCAATAAACGAAAATTTAATTGCCGCAGATTGTAAGGAAGAAACGTAGTTAGAGACACCTCAATTTAAGGATATCAACTGACATTTAGTGCTGCCGTGTTGAGACATTAATTATCAAATTTATAACACTCATGTCTTGGACTTGTCTATCGTTCTCATAGCGGAGGGCTGGGTTTGATCACAGGACAGTCCATGCAGGATTTGTGGTAAATAAAGTGGCACTGGAAAATGTTTTTCTCCCAGTACTTCAGTTTTCCCCTTGTCAGTATCATTCAACCAATGCTCCATACTCATTCATTCATCTACCACCGACGCTGTATAATGTTTCTCTCTCAGTACTTCAGTTTTCCCCTGTCAGTATCATTCCACCAATCCTCCATACTCATTCATTCATCTACCACCAACGCTGTATAATGTTTCTCTCACAGTACTTCAGTTTTCCCCTGTCAGTATCATTCCACCAATGCTCCATACTCATTCATTCATATACCACCAACGCTGTATAATGTTTTTCTCCAGTACTTCAGTTTTCCCCTGTCAGTATCATTCCACCAATGCTCCATACTCATTCATTCATCTACCACCAACGATGTATAATGTTTCTCTCACAGTACTTCAGTTTCTCCTGTCAGTATCATTCCACAATGCTCCATACTCATTCATTCATCTACCACCAACGCTGTATAATGTTTCTCTCACAGTACTTCAGTTTCCCCTGTCAGTATCATTCCACCAATGCTCCATACTCATTCATTCATCTACCACCAACGCTGTATAATGTTTCTCTCACAGTACTTCAGTTTTCCCCTGTCAGTATCATTCCACCAATGCTCCATACTCATTCATTCATCTACCACCAACGCTGTAAAATGTTTCTCCACAGTACTTCAGTTTTCCCCTGTCAGTATCATTCCACCAATGCTCCATACTCATTATATTCATTTACCACCAAGCTGTATAATGTTTCTCTCACAGTACTTCAGTTTTCCCCTGTCAGTATCATTCAACCAATGCTCCATAATCATTCATTCATCTACCACCAACGCTGTATAATGTTTTCTCACAGTACTTCAGTTTTCCCCTGTCAGTATCATTCCACCAATGCTCCATACTCATTCATTCATCTACCACCAACGCTGTATAATGTTTTCTCACAGTACTTCAGTTTTCCCCTGTCAGTATCATTCCACCAATGCACCATACTCATTCATCATTCATTACCACCAACGCTGTATAATGTTTTCTCACAGTACTTCAGTTTTCCCCTGTCAGTATCATTCCACCAATGCTCCATACTCATTCATTCATCTACCACCAACGCTGTATAATGTTTTTCTCACAGTACTTCAGTTTTCCCCTGTCAGTATCATTCCACCAATGCTCCATACTCATTCATTCATCTACCACCAACCGCTGTATAATGTTTTCTCTCACAGTACTTCAGTTTTCCCCTGTCAGTATCATTCCACCAATGCTCCATACTCATTATTCATCTACCACAACACGCTGTATAATGTTTCTCCCAGTACTTCAGTTTTCCCCTGTCAGTATCATTCCACCAATGCTCCATACTCATTCATTCATCTACCACCAACGCTGTATAATGTTTCTCTCACATACTTCAGTTTTCCCCTGTCAGTATCATTCCACCAATGCTCCATACTCATTCATTCATCTACCACCACGCTGTAAATGTTTCTCTCCCAGTACTTCAGTTTTCCCCTGTCAGTATCATTCCACCAATGATCCATACTCATTATTCATCTACCACCGATACTGTATAATTTTTCTCCCAGTACTTCAGTTTTCCCCTGTCAGTGTCATTCCACCAATGCTCCATACTCATTCATTACATCTACCACCAACGCTGTATAATGTTTTTCTCCCAGTACTTCAGTTTTCCCCTGTCAGTATCATTCCACCAATGCTCCACACTCATTCATTCATCTACCACCAACGCTGTATAATGTTTCTCTCCCAGTACTTCAGTTTCCCCTGTCAGTATCATTCCACCAATGTCCATACTCATTCATACATCTACCACCAACGCTGTATAATGTTTTTCTCCCAGTACTTCAGTTTTCCCCTGTCAGTATCATTCCACCAATGCTCCATACTCATTCATACATCTACCACCAACGCTGTATAATGTTTTCTCTCCCAGTACTTCAGTTTCCCCTGTCAGTATCATTCCACCAATGCTCCATACTCATTCATCATCTACCACCAACGCTGTATAATGTTTTTCTCCCAGTACTTCAGTTTTCCCCTGTCAGTATCATTCCACCAATGCTCCATATGATTCATACATCTACCACCAACGCTGTATAATGTTTTCTCTCACAGTACTTCAGTTTTCCCCTGTCAGTGTCATTCCACCAATGCTCCATACTCATTCATCATCTACCACCAACGCTGTATAATGTTTTCTCCCAGTACTTCATTTTCTCCCGTCAGTATCATTCCACCAATGCTCCATACTCATTCATACATCTACCACCACGCTGTATAATGTTTCTCTCCCAGTACTTCAGTGTTCCCCTGTCAGTATCATTCCACCAATGCTCCATACTCATTCATTCATCTACCACCAACGCTGTAAATGTTTCTCTCCCAGTACTTCAGTTTTCCCCTGTCAGTATCATTCCACCAATGCTCCATACTCATTCATACATCTACCACCAACGCTGTATAATGTTTCTCTCCCAGTACTTCAGTTTTCCCCTGTCAGTATCATTCCACCAATGCTCCATACTCATTCATACATCTACCACCAACGCTGTATAATGTTTCTCTCCCAGTACTTCAGTTTTCCCCTGTCAGTATCATTCCACCAATGCTCCATACTCATTCATACATCTACCACCAACGCTGTATAATGTTTCTCTCCCAGTACTTCAGTTTCCCTGTCAGTATCATTCCACCAATGCTCCATACTCATTCATACATCTACCACCAACGCTGTATAATGTTTTCTCCCAGTACTTCAGTTTTCCCCTGTCAGTATCATTCCACCAATGCTCCATACTCATCATACATCTACCACCAACGCTGTATAATGTTTCTCTCCCAGTACTTCAGTTTCCCTGTCAGTATCATTCCACCAATGCTCCATACTCATTCCATACATCTACCACCAACGCTGTATAATGTTTCTCTCCCAGTACTTCAGTTTCCCCTGTCAGTATCATTCCACCAATGCTCCATACTCATTCATACATCTACCACCAACGCTGTATAATGTTTCTCTCCCAGTACTTCAGTTTCCCTGTCAGTATCATTCCACCAATGCTCCATACTCATTCATACATCTACCACCAACGCTGTATAATGTTTCTCTCCCAGTACTTCAGTTTCCCCTGTCAGTATCATTCCACCAATGCTCCATACTCATTCATACATCTACCACCAACGCTGTATAATGTTTCTCTCCCAGTACTTCAGTTTTCCCTGTCAGTATCATTCCACCAATGCTCCATACTCATTCATACATCTACCACCAACGCTGTATAATGTTTCTCTCCCAGTACTTCAGTTTTCCCCTGTCAGTATCATTCCACCAATGCTCCATACTCATTCATACATCTACCACCAACGCTGTATAATGTTTTCTCCAGTACTTCAGTTTTCCCCTGTCAGTATCATTCCACCAATGCTCCATACTCATTCATACATCTACCACCAACGCTGTATAATGTTTCTCTCCCAGTACTTCAGTTTCCCTGTCAGTATCATTCCACCATTGCTCCATACTCATTCATACATCTACCACCAACGCTGTATAATGTTTTTCTCCCAGTACTTCAGTTTTCCCCTGTCAGTATCATTCCACCAATGCTCCATACTCATTCATACATCTACCACCAACGCTGTATAATGTTTCTCTCCCAGTACTTCAGTTTCCCCTGTCAGTATCATTCCACCAATGCTCCATACTCATTCATACATCTACCACCAACGCTGTATAATGTTTCTCTCCCAGTACTTCATTTCTCCCGTCAGTATCATTCCACCAATGCTCCATACTCATTCATACATCTACCACCAACGCTGTATAATGTTTCTCTCCAGTACTTCATTTCCCCGTCAGTATCATTCCACCAATGCTCCATACTCATTCATACATCTACCACCAACGCTGTATAATGTTTCTCTCCCAGTACTTCAGTTTCCCCTGTCAGTATCATTCCACCAATGCTCCATACTCATCATACATCTACCACCAACGCTGTATAATGTTTCTCTCCAGTACTTCAGTTTCCCCTGTCAGTATCATTCCACCAATGCTCCATACTCATCCATACATCTACACCAACGCTGTATAATGTTTCTCTCCCAGTACTTCAGTTTCCCCTGTCAGTATCATTCCACCAATGCTCCATACTCATCCATACATCTACCACCAACGCTGTATAATGTTTCTCTCCCAGTACTTCAGTTTCCCCTGTCAGTATCATTCCACCAATGCTCCATACTCATCCATACATCTACTACCGACGCTGTATAATGTTTCTCTCCCGGTACTTCAGTTTTCCCCTGTCAGTATCATTCCACCAATGCTCCATACTCATCCATACATCTACCACCAACGCTGTATAATGTTTCTCTCCCAGTACTTCATTTCTCCCGTCAGTATCATTCCACCAATGCTCCATACTCATTCATACATCTACCACCAACGCTATATAATGTTTCGCTCCCAGTACTTCAGTTTCCCCTGTCAGTATCATTCCACCAATGCTCCATACCCATTCATACATCTACCACCAACGCTGTATAATGTTTCTCTCCCAGTACTTCAGTTTCCCCTGTCAGTATCATTCCACCAATGCTCCATACTCATCCATACATCTACTACCGACGCTGTATAATGTTTCTCTCCCAGTACTTCAGTTTTCCCCTGTCAGTATCATTCCACCAATGCTCAATACTCATCCATACATTTACCACCAACGCTGTATAATGTTTCTCTCCCAGTACTTCAGTTTCCCCTGTCAGTATCATTCCACCAATGCTCCATACTCATCCATACATCTACCACCAACGCTGTATAATGTTTCTCTCCCAGTACTTCAGTTTCCCCTCTCAGTATCATTCCACCAATGCTCCATACTCATTCATACATCTACCACCGACGCTGTATGTTATTAGCAATTAACACAGTCTTTAAACAACACATTTAAACCTTTTCTAACACCAATTATTTCAAGGATACAAAGAAATGAAGACAATGGAAACAATGTTTGACAAAAAGAATCAGTTTCCATATCCATATAAAAATGTGGGCTGGTTGTGCCACAAAGATCTATTCCCAATCATGTAGGTGCCCCCCCCCCACCGCTTTCGTCAGGACGGAAACTGGTCCAGATTCTGAAACACCGTGTTTCATTTATTTTACCCTTTTTGAAATACTGGACGACAGATCAAGTTCAAAGCCTGAGTGCTTCAACCTGTATTTTGCGCAGCAGGAAATCCTGTCAGCGGGGATTAAGGGGTGCATCGCGTGGCTTAACGGAAGTCACCAGGCGATCTCTTGCTCACGCAACAACAAAAGAACGGCCTCTGGCCTTTAACTCGACATGCAGCTTGACTGTACTGACATTACGGAAAGACTTCCGCTGGCATTTGCAGACAGTACATGTCCCTAAAGCTCGATCGCAATCTTATGGCACTGTGATAAGGACGGATTTCAGTCGCTGCACTTGGACTCTTCCGCAGCGGTACTAATGTGTGTCCTGTTATTTGTTTACAAACGCGTAGATTGTGCAGTTCGTTCTGTGTTGCCCGCTATTAACGGAACAAAAACAATTCTTCATAGAATACTTGTATTGTACTAAGCACTGTACTATATTGCAAAGCATAGAGTTTTTCTGTAGTCGAGGTCGTGAAACAGCGTAGAATGTATGGAAGTTCATATCGCAAGGGGCATTAAGTGGCATAAGAATGTTGTACTGAGGTATATTCGAGCTTTTATAAACAGTGACGACTCTGCTGTTGGAGTAATAGCTCCCTCGAACAGCCAGTGCAATGACACAAACTTCTCCCGTACTCAGGACTGCAGGCAAAACTTCCTGCGCACTCAAGTGCCATAAGATTGCGATCGGACTCCAAAGAAGGTTTTCATTACCAACATTTGTGCGAGAAAAATACACGACTGGAGGGGAATACACTGACGTAGATGGAGAATAAAACGTCACATTTTGAGGGGAACATGGGTGGACTAAAAATGGAGCTGCTTTTCGTGTCCTGCATACAATCCCAATGGAATGTAGTTACTCCTATTTTCTTTGCTAGCTTCCACGTCTGCTACGGGCGTTACACACTGAGCACTGTTAGCCTGAAGGCAAGTTACGTCGAATGGCTCTATAGAATATTGGTGAGTGGTATATGTATATTTGATTTCGGTAAAACAAGTCGTGACTAGACACTGGTCAGATGGGGCTGAGTAGTACTGTTATGACGCGGTGTGTCAAGTTGGGGAGTTTTTGTTCTGTGCGATTGGTACACGCTCGGACATGGTAATATTGAAAAGAGACGTTTTTCTTTGTGCGAAGGATTCAACTAAACTAAGGGTGACAAATAAAGTGGTAAAGGTAAAGGTAAAGGTAAAGCAGTCCCATACAGGCCTAGGAAGGTCCTTAGGGCTCCGGGAGGTCGAGGCTCCCAGGTTTTTAGACAATCGGCACATGAAGGTGGTAATATTGTCAGCCCTACGCACCGGCCGCCTTTACCCCCCAGGAAAGATTCCCGGTACTCATATCTGTTAGAGGCTGAGTCGACCCCAGGGGCCATAGTGCGACCGAAACGATTATGTCAGTGAAAAATTCCAGTGACACCATCGGGAATCGAACCCGCGACGTTCCGGTTTGTAGCGCAGTGCCTCAACCAACTGCGCCACCGCGTGCCCCCAAATAAAGTGGTAAGAACTCAAATTTACGCCAAAAAGATTCGTCAAAAATGTAAGTTCAAAAAGGCATATTATACAGTCCATCAAACACTAAACAAGCACCATATGCCAGGAGCCACATGACCAATGTTTACTGTTCGGTTTCAGGCAGTCACAAGAGATTTGCATCTTCTATAAAACGTTCAGACCGCCTCTGGGGCCCACCTATTCAATGTTTACCGGGAAGCTTTACAGTAAAGCAGTCAGGGGGCCGATCCCAGTAGCCGTGCGGTCTAAGACGTGGGTCTGCGGCCGCTCGCTTACTAGGATCGTGGGTTCGTATCCCGCTGGGGGCATAGATGTCTGTTTGTTGTGAGTGTTGTGTGTTGTAAGGTAGAGGTCTCCGCGACGGGCTGATCACTCATCCAGAGGAGTTCTACCAAGTGTGATCGTGAAGCCTCGATAATGAGGATGCCTAGGCCCCCAAGGGGCTGTCGAGCTATTAAAAAAACAGTCAGGGAGTAAAGCTGATCACTCATTTACATCAAGTGTCAAAATTAAGAATGCGTGGAGCTCTACCTCCATTCCTCATACATATTTACGATGTGGATCTTAATTAAAGGCAGGAAAAACATTCCCATCTCACAACACAATAAGTGGAGCCCCCATCAGAAATTTTAACCCTGTACCTGGCGAATATCCGAGTTGACACTGAGCATATTACAAACCCGGAGCACTCCTGCCTACGTCGAAGCAAGGTACGAAGGATGTTCAGAACGTGAATTACCCTTGGCCATAAAAACTAAATGAGAACTCGTTACAAAGTCAAACATTCGTCGTATCTTCGACAGAGGTGTCGTCTTTAAAACAATCTCCGTGGGCACATTGATACATTTGTTCCACGTTGGGGGAAGGGGGGGGAAGTTTAAAAGTTTATTCGCGGTATAAATCAGGCTCTTACATTCGCAACCATTCACAGTCACGTGAACTTCCACATTATTTTGCAATGTGCCAAGATGGGCCAAAAGCAGTAACGCTGTCGCGAAATGTTCTGCAAAATAACGATACTTCAGTTGAATAGATGGGCTACAAGTACGGTGTAAAGCCTTCCCATTTAGGTTTTATGACTCAAAGAACATTATTCATTGGACAGACCTCGTAGAAAACACAAAATTGCTACTGAACTTTTTAACACATAATTCTATCAAATGTCCAGCATTCACCGCCATATAAGACATTCGATGTTGCCAACATGTTGACATTAGTCAGTATCCAGCCAAATACAACTGTTTACTACAGTGTTAATTCAATAACACGTTTCGGCCTCACAGGCCATCATCAGGTTGACCAAGAATATAAGAGTGTATACAAGCAGCATTCAACAAGAAGAAAAATCTTTTCACCAGCAAACTGGAATTAAATTTAAGTAAGAAACTAGCAAAGTGCTACATTTGGAGCGTAGCTTTGTGTGGTGCTGAAACGTGGACACTTGGGAAAGTGGATCGGAAGTATCTGGAAAGTTTTGATATGTGGTGCTGGAGAAGAATGGAGAAGATCAGTTGGACCGATCGTGTGAGAAATGAAGAAGTATTACACAGAGTGAAGGAGGAGAGGAATATCGTACATACAATAAAAAGAAGAAAGGCTAACTGGATTGGTCACATTTTGCGTAGAAACTGCCTTCTGAAACATGTGATTGAAGGAAAGTTAGAGGTAAGGATAGAAATGACGGGAAGGCGAGGGAGAAGACGTAAGCAGCTACTGGATGACCTTAAGGAAAAGAGAAGATACTGGAAATTGAGAGAGGAAGCACTAGATCGCACCCTGTGGAGAACTCGCTTTGGAAGGGGCTACGGACCTGTCGTGAGACAGACTGCAGAATGAATGAATGACACACAGTTATATGGTAATTGAGATCTTCAGATTTTCTAAAATTTCAATGCCAAGAGACTTTTCGGTTATAGTATTAACAGAATTTATAAACATTATTATTAATTTGTTTATTAAAAGAACCCATAGCCAATTTATACTAAGCATATTCATTCATTCTGTAGTCTGTCTTACGACAGGTCCGTAGCCTCTTCCAAAGCGAGTTCTCCACAGGGTGCGATCTAGTGCTTCCTCTTTCAATTTCCAGTATCTTCTCTTTTCCTTAAGGTCATCCAGTAGCTGCTTACGCTTTCTTATAATGTTTAAATTGCTAAACACAAAATATATGACAGTGAACAAAGAAAATGCATGAAGAATTTAAAAGTTTGTTGTGAAATTTCTACTGACCGCTCCCTCGGTGTCAACTCAACAGGAAGAGGCGTGACATGTCACTACATTATTGCGTTCGCCTTCTGATATCAGGCAGTTTCGAGTTGCTACTTAATCCACCTGTCAGTGATGCAATGCAACTTACATTTATTACGAAATTCTATGCCTGAAACATACATTATCAAATGGACGTTTGGATATCGAATTACAATTTGTATCAGTCACAGTTAATTTTAACTGTTGTCCAAGTGAACGATTGTACTGATGCAGACAGTCGCTCGGTATCCCGTATACATACATTATCAGACGCAAGGATCCCATTTGAAGTAGGAACTCTGAATTATAGACGCGATCAAAATAATAGTGATGTACAGTCACATTATTTTATAGTGGCCGCTCAGTTTTAGCTGCGCGCGCAACTCGGCCGTGCCCACTATTACAAATGTGGCTTCCAGGCAGTGTGGGGGGACCTGTGTCTAGATTCGTATGTTAGCGGAGTGAGCTCCTTGGTACGACAGTCGCTAAAATTAAAACATCAGTCATTAAATGCAAATTATACAGCTGGGGTAGCTCAGTAGGTATAGTGATTGGGTACGGTACGAAGTATTACCGTCTTTCTCCTCAATTTGCCCGACGTTTACTTCACGCTCACAAAGATCTAGCTCACGTATCGCATGCTACACCTCAGGTAATATTTGTCGTGTAGGCTCCCTAAGTCGGACTCTAAGTCTAGCCTGTCTTATAGTAAGAATACGTTTAATATCAATTTATTTACTTTATCTACACTCACGTAACTTGGTCGACTGAAATCTGTTACCACACAGCACGCTGGTATAGCTCCGTCTTAGCCGGCACCAAGAGCGCTTGCCTCCTCCGCGACTAACATCAAAATCCCTCTTCTCTACACTACAATACAGCCTGACAATATCGTGTAGCCGCACATTTCTTGGAGGCAGTTGGGTTCTGATGAAAGCAGTCTGCAGACATTGTTGTAGCCAGCTCTGATATTCCCATTGTTGTAACTAACAAAAGGTTAAACCCAATTAAAAGCTTCTTCCCTGTTGTTGTGCTAAGAAGACCAGCAACAATCGACGACAGTAGCACACCTCTATGTGATACAATTCGATCCCTGGCTGTAATCAGGTGCCGAAACAAGACCTCACCCAGCGTGAATAACTTTCTCAACGGTAACAGAAACATCCGGGGTTCGGTCCCCGGCAGTTGCAAGATTTTTTCCTCTTCTCCAAAACGCCCAGACCAGTTACGGGGCTCACACAGTTTCCTATTCAATTGGGCACCAGACTTTTCCCTTGGAGGAAAACCGGCCGAGGCATGATGCTGACACATCACCTCCATGTGATGCTGAGGTTAAGAATGAGTGGAGCTCTACCTCAGCTCCCCCTTCATGGCATGGACATGTACAATCTCTACGTGCGAATTATACAAGATAATACAACATTGGTGTGCTCTACAACGCAGTGCACAGACTATACCAAGGCATTCTTTACCTTCTGTGTATCATACGGTGTCACAGTACAGCTGATAATGTAACTTCGTCTGCGTCCAGAAAACAAGTGCTGCCTCCTCTGGGCAGATTTTCACGAAGCGCACGCGGCTCGACAACTTGTAAAGAACACGCATAAGAAACTTCACGAAAATCCGCCGATACTGTGTGACAGACGGACGTGGTCTGCTGCTTGACTAATGACAAGTGTACATAAAACTGTAGGCGGTCGTGTCTGCGTGCTTCGTGTTCTGAAACTGGTACATGACACAGCATACAGAAACAGCTCGAAAGAAACCGAATATGTCTACCGTTGACACAACTTGAATATGTATGTTAATCAGTCGACGCTCCATCTAGCTGTAGCTACATGCTATGCACCGTTTGATGCACTGTGTGTTAATGTTTCCAAATGGTGCATGTTTCAACTGCACCTTAAATAAAGCCAAAGTAATACGAGATTAAACTTCTGAAAATCGTTGATATACATGCTATATGTCTAGTCCACTAGAACTGCCCTATCTTGTTTGCCTATGTGGATCCGTATACAGAGTGTCTATAAATGACAATTGATTCATTCATTCTGTAGTCTGTCTTACGACAGGTCCGTAGCCTCTTCATTCTGTAGTCTGTCTTACGACAGGTCCGTAGCCTCTTCATTCTGCAGTCTGTCTTACGACAGGTCCGTAGCCTCTTCATTCTGCAGTCTGTCTTACGACAGGTCCGTAGCCTCTTCCAAAGCGAGTTCTCCACACAGTGCGATCTAGTGCTCCCTCTTTCAATTTCCAGTATCTTCTCTTTTCCTTAAGGTCATCCAGTAGCTGCTTACGTCTTCTCCCTCGTCTTCCCGTCATTTCTATCCTTCCCTCTAACTTTCCTTCAATCACATGTTTCAGAAGGCAGTTTCTACGCAAGATGTGACCAATCCAGTTAGCCTTTCTTCTTTTTATTGTATGTATGATATTCCTCTCCTCCTTCACTCTATGTAATACTTCTTCATTTCTCACACGATCGGTCCAACTGATCTTCTCCATTCTTCTCCAGCACCACATATCAAAACTCTCCAGATACTTCTGATCCACTTTCCCAAGTGTCCACGTTTCAGCACCACACAAAGCTATGCTCCAAATGTAGCACTTTACTAGTTTCTTACTTAAATTTAAATAAATGACAATATCACAGCTATAAATATCAAACATGATAAAAATAACCTTAAGACTGATGCAATATTCACCTCGAACATGCGTATGTTTATAACGTATTGTGTACTGTAGTTGGTGTTTATTGTGGGACAACCCTGCGAGTTCAGGTGACAGAGGAGGCCAAGACACACAGGGAGCTACATGTACAATACATATAACACAACTGTACATATATTTCAATATCAAGACCTACAAAAGCATTATTTTATCTGACAATTCGCATCACTCTTCACTCACAACGTTTCGCGTGACGGCAGGCAGCACAGCGTTCGCCGCTGTTCCAGACTGCCGTGAGTCGGGGTCCACGCCCTTTAATTTAAACGTATTACAATTGATATTAAGTTTTTACTCATAATATTTATAGAAGGTGATGGTAATATTCTCCTTTGGCTTGTAGACAAACGTCACATCCGACAAGTCAAAATTGAACTTTGTTTTATATATATTAAGCGAACCAACGGGAAGCAATTTCAGACGTTTGTCACATAAAATGCTGCTCCCGCATTATCTGACGCTAAATCACCTCTAGTTGCCACACAATACATTTATGTGTTTCGTGTGATTCTTGAAAACAACAATTATTCGCCCAAATTCCCCAAACAAGAGTGATATATCGCATCATATATCACGTTCTTTAGTCGAGTCAAATTGTACGGAACGCTACGTCCGCTAACACCAGGTTTTTCGCAGTGTACAGTCCTTATATACAGTTTTACAAACAACATGTAATAACCACTCCCTCAACATTTACCAACCACATTTACCAATAATAAACATTCCTCTAAGTCTTGCTGTCCTGATATCTCCACTATAAAATTTTTAAGGCAATTATTGCTTCTTCATCATACAGTAGGCCCTCGATTTAACGGACTTCGGATTTAACGGACACAAAAATTTCTGTCCTAAAGAAAAAGTTTAGAAACCGTTCCTCTCGTATATATATTTTTATAAGACGCCGATCCCAGTGGCCGCGCGGTCTAAGGCGTCAGTCTACGGCTGCTCGCTTACTAGGATTGTGGGTTCGAATCCCACCGGCGGCATGGATGTCTGTCTGTTGTGAGTGTTGTGTGTTGTCAGGTAGAGGTCTCTGCGACGAGCTGATCACTCGTCCAGAGGAGTCCTACCGGAAGTGGTGTGTCTATCAGTGTGATCGTGAAGCGTCGCAAAATGACGAGGCCTAGGCCCCCTAAGGGCTGTAGAGCCATAAAAAAAATTTATAAGATGTTTTAGTGCCGTGTATAAATTACTCAATGTACATTATAATAATATTTTATTCATACTTACACATTATAACAACATTTAATACACCCTGTATATTGTAAGTTCGTTATTAATATATGTTTTTAAAATACATTCGATTTAACGGACTTTCGGCAATAGCGGACACACCTTCCCCTCAATTAGTCCGTTAAATCGAGGGCCTACTGTACTTTGTAAATTCAAATCACTTTTTTGTTACCTGGTATTCAATTCTTGAGCAATATTAATATTAAATTCAAATTCGTCCAGCTCTTTTAATAGATCTTCTATAAAAATCTAAAACCCAGCAAATTCATCTCTCGTATCTCTTTATCGATCCAATACATTAAGCTTAAGTTTCCAGCAATCACCTCCATCTGTCCAGCAATCACCTCCATCTGTCCAGCAATCACCTCCATCTGTCCAGCAATCACCTCCATCTGTCCAGCAATCACCTCCATCTGTCCAGCAATCACCTCCATCTGTCCAGCAATCACCTCCATCTGTCCAGCAATCACCTCCATCTGTCCAGCAATCACCTCCATCTGTCCAGCAATCACCTCCATCTGTCCAGCAATCACCTCCATCTATCCAGCAATCACCTCCATCTGTCCAGCAATCACCTCCATCTGTCCAGCAATCACCTCCATCCGATATACATTCGTAATATACAACACGAAGGCGATGCATGTAAACTTTTTATGACAGAGCACACAGATTCCGGATCTGATATAAGGGCCTATTATCCATCCCGCGCCAGCTTTAACCACTTTATCCCACATCGCCTACTAAGTTTAAACCTGTCAACATACGCTCCAATAATCCGTGTCAACAAATTTTATACATGATTCGATATATTGTTGATCAAGGTGGAATTATTGAGCCAAACTGAAAGTTTCCTCTGGGCTCTAATTAGCACTATTAAATAAATTAACAATAGACAGAACGTAGTTAATTAAGATATAGATCAAACATCGTTTAAAGCAGTGACCCTGTCCACATACATTTTATTAGAACAAGCGGTAACTTGCACAGGGGATTTAGTGCCCGGATTTCAGAGGAAGAGAGGAATTACTGAGCCGTAATTAAACATTTTACACATCGCTAGACATAATCACGCTATTGGTAGACCGCCTCCATCATTACATAAATCGCCAACGTTGCGGCAGCATAAAATAAAATAAATTTTATTAATTATTCTCATGTTATGCCACAGTTTTGACACACACTGTAGTAGCCACTTAACATAACTTTTATGTTCCTTTTTAATATTATCGTCTCATCTATGTTTACATCTTTTATGTGTAATCCTTAGGATTTTCCAACCAAAATTTTGTATGTTTTTTCAGGTACAATGCGTGCTACATGAGTCAGCCTTCTCAATACCCCTGATTTAACAACCCCGATAACAATTGCATAGTACAAATCATTCATCCCCTTCATTATACTATTTTCCCGTTCTCCTGTAACATATAGTAACCACTTATCATAAATACTTTCAAGAAATTACATCGCTTTATCAATGTGGACAGAGCTGGAGGTTAAAGTCTATGTAACTTGTTAGAATGGTCTGTGTTGTTAGTGAACAAACATTCATTCTTATTTAAATGAAGCCACTATTTTACAAGACGAGAAAAAACTTCGTATTAATGGCATAACAACAAAACAAGAGGATACAACAGGATACGCGTGCTACAGTTCCAGATTATCATGTCTTTTAAACAGCATGCCTTATTTAGTCAAACCCAGCTTATTTCTTACAAATGTGCGGACAAAACTGTGACCATTAGTTGTAATGTGACACTAATGACCAGGCCGTGCCATGGCTCAGGCGGTTAGTCGCCGGCCTCTCATCGCGGAGACGCGGGTTCGATCCCGGGTCTGTCCATGAGAGATTTGTGGTGGACAAAGTGGCACTGGGATAGGTTTTTCCCCAGTACTTCGGTTTTCCCCTGTCAATTTCATTCCACCGGTGCTCTATTACACGGAAAAACGAAAAAAAACTAACCATCTTCATCACAGGGTTGCACAATAAGCCTAAAGGCTGCGGTGCGTCCGTAGTATCTGCTGCGGGGCCCTTCACCATATATATATATAAATAAAAATACGGTTCGACATCCAAGTCTCTTGGAACAGAAGACCCAAACATCCGATCCAGTTAACCTTCTGCTAAGTACCGAGCAATGTGGCAACATCCACTTTTAATGTCTACGCTCTTCACGTAACCTGTGAGCAGTTATTACCAACATGACCGTAACAAATCCAAACAACGCGATGTATCAAAAGTTTATCATGTCTTCAGTACAAGTACACGACGATTTGGCAACTGTCAATTATACAGCCAGGAACTGTGCTTACGGTACAGCATGGACAGTCCGGGTTTCTATTCTCCGCAGAGGCAAGAAATATTTCTCTTTTCCAAATCATCCAGACAAGATCTGTGACCCACCCAGCTTTCAATTTAATTGGTACTGCGGAATAATTCCAGGGGGTTAAAGAAGCCGGGGCTTGACGCTAACAAATCACTTCAATCTAGTGCCGAGGTTAAGAATGAGTGAAACCATACCTCAGCTCCCTTATAAGCCTTTATTGTGTGAAGACGGAATACTCCACCTCATGACGTATAACGAGGGTCTGACTGGGACTGTCCCATCCCACTTGCGTAAGTGCTGAGGAAAGTCCCATCGTGTGGGTCAAGACGCTTCAGTTATTGCGTTTACATATCTTGTAAACAAATGCCACGTGACTACGTGCTTTGTTGAGGAAATCTCAAGTAAAGAGGCCACTTGAAAGACCTAGGCTTTAACGGAAGTTAAAAAAATTACCCCCCAAAAAATAGGCTCGGAGGGCGTACAATGGATTAATTTGGCTCGGGATAATAAGTGTTCGGATGTTGTGGGAGCGGTAATGAATCTTGGTGTTTTATAAAATGTGGGGTTTCATAAAATGTGGGTTTTATAAAATGTGGGGTTTCATAAAATGTGGGTTTTATAAAATGTGGGATTTCATAAAGTGTGGGGCTTCATAAAAAGTGGGTTTTATAAAATGTGGGGTTTCATAAAATGTGGGTTTTATAAAATGTGGGGTTTCATAAAGTGTGGAGCTTCATAAAAAGTGGGTTTTCATAAAATTTGGGGTTTCATAAAGTGTGGGGCTTCATAAAAAGTAGGTTTATATAAAATGTGGGGTTTCATAAAGTGTGGGGCTTCATTAAAAGTAGGTTTTCATAAAATGTGGGGTTTCATAAAACGTGGGGTTTCATAAAAGTGGGTTTTATAAAATGTGGGGTTTCATAAAATGTGGGGTTTCTTAAAGTGTGGGGCTTCATAAAAAGTAGGTTTTCATAAAATGTGGGGTTTCATAAAATGTGGAATTTTATAAAATGTGGGGTTTCATAAAACGTGGGTTTTATAAAATGTGGGGTTTCATAAAATGTGGGGGTTTTTAAAGTGTGGGGCTTCATAAAAAGTAGGTTTCCATAAAATGTAGGGTTTCATAAAGTGTGGGGCTTCATAAAAAGTAGGTTTTCATAAAATGTGGAGATTCATAAAACGTGGGTTTTATAAAATGTGGGGTTTCATAAAATGTGGGGTTTCATAAAATGTGGATTTTATAAAATGTGGGGTTTCATAAAGTGTGGGTTTTCTTAAAATGTGGGGTTTCATAAAATGTGGGGTTTCATAAAATGTGGGGCTTCATAAAAAGTAGGTTTTCATAAAAAGTAGGTTTTCATAAAATGTGGGGTTTCATAAAACGTGGGTTTTATAAAATGTGGGGTTTCACAAAATGTGGGGTTTCTTAAAATGTGGGGGTTCATAAAATGTAGAGTTTCATAAAATGTAGAGTTTCATAAAATGTGGATTTTATAAAATGTGGGGTTTCATAAAGTGTGGGTTTTATAAAATGTGGGGTTTCATAAAATGTGGGTTTCATAAAGTGTGGGTTTTATAAATGTGGGGTTTCATAAAATGTGGGTTTTATAAAATGTGGGGTTTCATAAAGTGTGGGTTTTCTTAAAATGTGGGGTTTCATAAAATGTGGGTTTTATAAAATGTGGGGTTTCATAAACTGTGGGTTTTCTTAAAATGTGGGGTTTCATAAAATGTGGGGTTTCATAAAATGTGGGTTTTATAAAATGTGGGGTTTCATAAAGTGTGGGTTTTCTTAAAATGTGGGGTTTCATAAAATGTGGGGTTTCATAAAGTGTGGGTTTTCTTAAAATGTGGGGCTTCATAAAAAGTGGGTTTTCATAAAATGTGGGGTTTCATAAAATGTGGGGTTTCATAAATGTGGTTTTATAAAATGTGGGGTTTCATAAAGTGTGGGGTTTCTTAAAATGAGGGGTTTCATAAAATGTGGGGTTTCATAAAATGTGGGTTTTATAAAATGTGGGGTTTCATAAAGTGTGGGTTTTCTTAAAATGTGGGGTTTCATAAAATGTGGGGTTTCATAAAGTGTGGGTTTTCTTAAAATGTGGGGTTTCATAAAATGTGGGGTTTCATAAAATGTGGGTTTTATAAAATGTGGGGTTTCATAAAGTGTGGGTTTTCTTAAAATGTGGGGTTTCATAAAATGTGGGGTTTCATAAAATGTGGGGTTTCATAAAATGTGGGTTTTATAAAATGTGGGTTTCATAAAATGTGGGGTTTCATAAAATGTGGGTTTTATAAAATGTGGGGTTTCATAAAGTGTGGGTTTTCTTAAAATATGGGTTTTCTTAAAATGTGGAGTTTCATAAAATGTGGGGTTTCATAAAGTGTGGGTTTTCTTAAAATGTGGGGTTTCATAAAATGTGGGTTTTATAAAATCTGGGTTTCACAAAATGTGGGGTTTCATAAAATGTGGGTTTTATAAAATGTGGGGTTTCATAAAGTGTGGGTTTTCTTAAAATGTGGGGTTTCATAAAATGTTGGGTTTCATAAAGTGTGGGTTTTCTTAAAATGTGGGGTTTCATAAAATGTGGGGTTTCATAAAATGTGGGTTTTATAAAATGTGGGGTTTCATAAAGTGTGGGTTTTCTTAAAATGTGGGGTTTCATAAAATGTGGGGTTTCATAAAGTGTGGGTTTTCTTAAAATATGGGGTTTCATAAAATGTGGGGTTTCATAAAATGTGGGTTTTATAAAATCTGGGTTTCATAAAATGTGGGGTTTCATAAAATGTGGGTTTTATAAAATGTGGGGTTTCATAAAGTGTGGGTTTTCTTAAAATGTGGGGTTTCATAAAATGTGGGGTTTCATAAAGTGTGGGATTTCTTAAAATGTGGGGTTTCATAAAATGTGGGGTTTCATAAAATGTGGGTTTTATAAAATGTGGGGTATCATAAAGTGTGGGTTTTCTTAAAATGTGGGATTTATAAAATGTGGGTTTCATAAAATGTGGGTTTTCTTAAAATGTGGGTTTTCTTAAAATGTGGGGTTTCATAAAGTGTGGGTTTTCTTAAAATGTGGGTTTCATAAAATGTGGGGTTTCATAAAGTGTGGGATTTCTTAAAATGTGGTGTTTCATAAAATGTGGGGTTTCATAAAATGTGGATTTTATAAAATGTGGGGTTTCATAAAGTGTGGGTTTTATAAAATGTGGGGTTTCATAAAATGTGGGTTTTATAAAATGTGGGGTTTCATAAAATGAGGGTTATATAAAATGTGGGGTTTCATAAAGTGTGGGTTTTCTTAAAATGTGGGGGTTCATAAAATGTGGGTTTTATAAAATGTGGGTTTCATAAAGTGTGGGTTTTCTTAAAATGTGGGGTTTCATAAAATGTGGGGTTTCATAAAATGTGGGTTTTATAAAATGTGGGGTTTCATAAAGTGTGGGTTTTCTTAAAATGTGGGGTTTCATAAAATGTGGGGTTTCATAAAATGTGGGGTTTCATAAAGTGTGGGTTTTCTTAAAATGTGGGGTTTCAAAAAATGTGGTTTTATAAAATGTGGGTTTCATAAAATGTGGGGTTTCATAAAATGTGGGTTTTATAAAATGTGGGGTTTCATAAAGTGTGGGTTTTCTTAAAATGTGGGTTTTCTTAAAATGTGGGGTTTCATAAAGTGTGGGTTTTCATAAAATGTGGGGTTTCATAAAGTGTGGGTTTTCTTAAAATGTGGGGTTTCATAAAATGTGGGGTTTCATGAAATGTGGGTTTTATAAAATGTGGGTTTCATAAAATGTGGGTTTTCTTAAAATGTGGGTTTATAAAATGTGGGTTTCATAAAATGTCGGTTTTCTTAAAATGTGTGTTTCATAAAGTGTGGGTTTTCTTAAAATGTGGGTTTTCTTAAAATGTGGGGGTTCATAAAGTGTGGGTTTTCTTAAAATGTGGGGTTTCATAAAATGTGGGGTTTCATAAAGTGTGGGTTTTCATAAAATGTGGGTTTTATAAAATGTTGGGTTTCATAAAGTGTGGGTTTTCTTAAAATGTGGGTTTTCTTAAAATGTGGGTTTTCATAAAGTGTGGGTTTTCTTAAAATGTGGGTTTCATAAAATGTGGGGTTTCATAAAGTGTGGGTTTTCTTAAAATGTGGGGTTTCATAAAATGTGAGTTTTATAAAATGTGGGTTTCATAAAATGTGGGGTTTCATAAAATGTGGGTTTTATAAAATGTGGGGTTTATAAAATGTGGGGTTTCATAAAATGTGGGTTTTATAAAATGTTGGTTTTATAAAATGTGGGTTTCATAAAATGTGGGGTTTCATAAAATGTGGGTTTATAAAATGTGGGGTTTCATAAAGTGTGGGTTTTCTTAAAATGTGGGGTTTCATAAAATGTGGGGTTTCATAAAGTGTGGGTTTTCTTAAAATGTGGGGTTTCATAAAATGTGGGGTTTCATAAAATGTGGGTTTTATAAAATGTGAGTTTCATAAAATGTGGGGTTTCATAAAATGTGGGTTTTTTAAAATGTGGGTTTCATAAAATGTGGGTTTTATAAAATGTGGGTTTCATAAAATGTGGGGTTTCATAAAATGTGGGTTTATAAAATGTGGGGTTTCATAAAGTGTGGGTTTTCTTAAAATGTGGGGTTTCATAAAATGTGGGTTTCATAAAGTGTGGGTTTTCTTAAAATGTGGGGTTTCATAAAATGTGGGGTTTCATAAAATGTGGGTTTTATAAGATGTGGGTTTCATAAAATGTGGGGTTTCATAAAATGTGGGTTTTATAAAATGTGGGGTTTCATAAAGTGTGGGTTTTCTTAAAATGTGGGTTTTCTTAAAATGTGGGGTTTCATAAAGTGTGGGTTTTCTTAAAATGTGGGGTTTCATAAAATGTGGGGTTTCATAAAGTGTGGGTTTTCTTAAAATGTGGGGTTTCATAAAATGTGGGGTTTCATAAAAATGTGGGTTTTATAAAATGTGGGTTTCATAAAATGTGGGTTTCATAAAATGTGGGTTTTATAAAATGTGGGGTTTCATAAAATGTGGGTTTTATAAAATGTGGGTTTCATAAAATGTGGGTTTCATAAAATGTGGGTTTTCTTAAAGTGCGTGGCATTTCTTGACTATCTGAGAAACGATCAATTCTGAAGACGAAATTTGCACCGTGCAATTAGTTACTTGATTGGTTAGTTATTTAGTGAGTTGGCTAGTTATGTTTTTTTTTTCACAGGAGGCCGGGCACAAAATGTTAAGTCGTTTACACTGACAGAATTTCCTTGTTTCTGGCAGATGCGAAAATACAAACGTAAGAACTGCATCTTGAAGCACAACTAACAGCTGCTGTGCTTCAGTTCTCAACAGAAACCGACGACCACCAAACTTTCCTTTGGAGAAGAAAAACAAACACAGCACTCGGTTCTGTTTACTGCTGGACTTAATTTGCTGTTCTTCCGGTGTAACAGTAGATTTTATTGCTTCGATCTCGCGAAACCTAACTATCACGGCAAAGCTCCACGCAAGCCGGCAATTAAAAATGAAACACGTTTTTCCTAGGACGGATTATATTTCGCCGTCGCGTGTTGCGAGCTCATAACTAATTCAGAAATTTTCCCTTCTTCGCCAAAATAAGCAGCAGAAAAAGCGAGATCCACTAAATTTGCACAGTGTGGTTGGTAAAGGGACAGGCGTTTCGTACATAAGCGTTCAAACTGCATTTCCAAACTTAAAGATAACTTCTTCCTGTCCATGTCATGAAGGCGTATAGGGGAGCAGGAATACAGCTCCTCTCATTCTTAACCTCGGCACTAGATAAACGTGTGTAGTCACATTCACGTCCTGGCGGCTTTAGCCCCAGGAAAAATAACATGTACTTATTGAACGTGGGTCGCGATAGCTCAGTCGGTATAGCGACTCGCTACGGGCTCGACGGTCTGGGGATCGAATCCCGGTGGAGGCGAGATTTTCAGCATCCGTCCAGACCGGCCCTGGGGCCTACCCAGCCTCCTGTACAATGGTTACCGGGTCTCTTTTCTGGGGGTAAAGCGGCCGGGGCGTGGCGTTGACCACCCACCCCCATCTAGAGCCAACGTTAAAGAAAGAGTAGAGCTATACCTATACTCACCCTCTGGGACTTCATGGCCTGTTCTAGGGAGACCTTTACCTTTTTTACTCATTGGACAGAGAGTTGTATTGGCCCCAGGGCCGTGTGGACGTTCTGTGCAAGACAGAAGCATTCTGCCCCTACGGGGATTCAAACACCGGACAGTCCAGCCAGTAACGTAATCGCTCCTCGCTCAGCAATACATTCTGCAGCTTTATAATATCAACCTTCAATCGGATCCCTCAGCTGGATGCACTTGTATAGACAGACTGCGTGCACAAAATTTACCCCTTTTAGAATAACGGACACCAACGAGAGAGTAGCTTAAATTAGGCCACGGCCACGGCCACTTCCACATCCTTTCCCATTCATTATTCCTTATCAAATTCAATTACTGACAGCGCCATTAAATACAAAACACTGTTCAACTGCGCACATAAACAGTCGGAATGGGCAGAACACCACAAGATAACAAAACACAACGCAACAACCCTCTTGAAATAATCGTTACCA
Source organism: Reticulitermes speratus (assembly GCA_021186555.1). Classification (NCBI taxonomy): domain Eukaryota; kingdom Metazoa; phylum Arthropoda; class Insecta; order Blattodea; family Rhinotermitidae; genus Reticulitermes; species Reticulitermes speratus. The sequence continues at coordinate 22,591,252 of JAJKFL010000010.1, forward strand.
AGATATGAGTGTTACTATGTGAGGCAGATTGAGACGTCTTACCAGCTTTGGATGACAGAGTGTTTTTTTTATTATTTTTTTATTTATCGAAGGGCCCCGCAGCAGAAGTTACAGAAGCACCGCAGCCTTAAAGGCTTATTGTGCAACCCTGTGATGAAGATGATTAGGTTTCTTCTGCTTTTCCATTGTAATGGAGCATCGGTGGAATGAAATTGACAGGGGGAAACCGAAGTACTCGGGAAAAAACTGTCCCAGTGCCAATTTGTCCACCACAAATCCCACACGGACATGACAGAGTGTTAATGAAATTCTTAGTGCTTTTGAGTGTCTGAATTATCGCATTGTTGCTATGCCACTAACCCAATACGTGAGCACAAACCAGCTCATTACATAGGCCGTGCCATGGCTCAGGCGGTTAGTCGCTGGCCTTCCACTGCGGAGGCCCGTGTTCGATCCCGATCAGTCCATGTGGGGTTTGTGGTGGACAAAGTGGTACTGGGACAGGTTTTTCTCCGAGTTGTCGGTTTTCCCCTATAAATTTCATTCCACCGGTTCTCCATTAGACGGAAAAACGAAAAAAAACTAATCATCTTTATCATAGGGTTGCACAACAAGCCTTAAGGCTGCGTTGCGTCCGTAGCATTTGCTGCGGGGCCCTTCACCATGTAAAAAAAAATCACTACATTCATGTTCAATTTGAATCCGTTTCGGAGAATTCTGTCAGCATCGACTTCAAGATCTTGAACGCATTTTCTACGAGCTGCACGCAATTCAGTCTGCAAAGTGTAGTAACACACCTAACTCATATCTACACCTATCAATAGATTATATGTTTTACGTATATTGCCAAATATTTGCAGGACGAAATGTATTCCGAGTTTCATAAAAATCCCTGACTGTTACTGCCTACTTAACACCACGACACACGAAGTTTCATAAAAATCTCTGACTGTTACTGCCTGCTTAACACCACGACACAACGAAGTTTCATAAAAATCCCTGACTGTTACTGCCTACTTAACACCACGACACACGAAGTTTCATAAAAATCCCTGACTGTTACTGCCTACTTAACACCACGACACACGAAGTTTCATAAAAATCCCTGACTGTTACTGCCTGCTTAACACCACGACACACGAAGTTTCATAAAAATCCCTGACTGTTACTGCCTGCTTAACACCATGACACACGAAGTTTCATAAAAATCCCTGACTGTTACTGCCTGCTTAACACCACGACACACGAAGTTTCATAAAAATCCCTGACTGTTACTGCCTGCTTAACACCACGACACACGAAGTTTCATAAAAATCCCTGACTGTTACTGCCTGCTTAACACCACGACACACGAAGTTTCATAAAAATCCCTGACTGTTACTGCCTACTTAACACCACGACACACGAAGACTGCGATGTTTGCTTTACACGTCCGTTTTAACCTTCTGTAAACACGAATACGAACCCACAATCCTCTAAATTCATCGTCACTTTCTAGCATCATTAAAAAAGTTTCATGTTAATGAAAACTTACCAGATAAAGTCGCATTAAAGTTGGTAACACTCGATCCCAGGACCCTGCTAGTCAATATCACGTGTAGAGGCAAATCTGAACTTGGTCTGTCACACTGAGGGAGGAACATAGGCTGAGGGTGTTCGAGAATAGGGTGCTGAGGGGATATTTGGGTCTAAGAGGGACGGGGTAACAGGGGAGTGGAGAAGACTACATAACGAGGAACTTTATGATCTGTACTGATCTGAATAGTGTGCTGAGGAGGATATTTGGGTCTAAGAGGGACGGGGTAACAGGGGAGTGGAGAAGACTACATAACGAGGAACTTTATGATCTGTACTGATCTGAATAGTGTGCTGAGGGGGATATTTGGGTCTGAGAGGGACGGGGTAACGGGGGAGTGGAGAAGACTACATAACGAGGAGCTTTATGATCTGTACTGATCTGAATAGTGTGCTGAGGGGGATATTTGGGTCTGAGAGGGACGGGGTAACGGGGAGTGGAGAAGACTACATAACGAGGAGCTTTATGATCTGTACTGATCTGAATAGTGTGCTGAGGGGATATTTGGGTCTAAGTGGGACGGGGTAACAGGGGAGTGGAGAAGACTACATAACGAGGAGCTTAATGATCTGTACTGATCTGAATAGTGTGCTGAGGGGATATTTGGGTCTAAGTGGGACGGGGTAACAGGGGAGTGGAGAAGACTACATAACGAGGAGCTTAATGATCTGTACTGGTCTGAATAGTGTGCTGAGGGGGATATTTGGGTCTAAGAGGGACGGGTAACAGGGCAGTGGAGAAGACTACATAACGAGGAACTTTATGATCTGTACTGATCTGAATAGTGTGCTGAGGGGGATATTTGGGTCTAAGTGGGACGGGTAACAGGGGAGTGGAGAAGACTACATAACGAGGAGCTTAATGATCTGTACTGATCTGAATAGTGTGCTGAGGAGGATATTTGGGTCTAAGAGTGACGAGGTAACAGGGGAGTGGAGAAGACTACATAACGAGGAGCTTAATGATCTGTACTGGTCTGAATAGTGTGCTGAGGGGGATATTTGGGTCTAAGAGGGACGGGGTAACAGGGCAGTGGAGAAGACTACATAACGAGGAACTTTATGATCTGTACTGATCTGAATAGTGTGCTGAGGAGGATATTTGGGTCTAAGTGGGACGGGGTAACAGGGGAGTGGAGAAGACTACATAACGAGGAGCTTTATGATCTGTACTGATCTGAATAGTGTGCTGAGGGGATATTTGGGTCTAAGTGGGACGGGGTAACAGGGGAGTGGAGAAGACTACATAACGAGGAGCTTTATGATCTGTACTGATCTGAATAGTGTGCTGAGGGGGATATTTGGGTCTAAGTGGGACGGGGTAACAGGGAGTGGAGAAGACTACATAACGAAGAGCTTTATGATCTGTACTGATCTGAATAGTGTGCTGAGGGGATATTTGGGTCTAAGTGGGACGGGGTAACAGGGGAGTGGAGAAGACTACATAACGAGGAACTTTATGATCTGTACTGATCTGAATAGTGTGCTGAGGGGATATTTGGGGCTAAGAGGGACGGTGTAACAGGGGAGTGGAGAAGACTACATAACGAGGAGCTTTATGATCTGTACTGATCTGAATAGTGTGCTGAGGGGGATATTTGGGTCTAAGTGGGACGGGGTAACAGGGGAGTGGAGAAGACTACATAACGAGGAGCTTTATGATCTGTACTGATCTGAATAGTGTGCTGAGGGGGATATTTGGGTCTAAGTGGGACGGGGTAACAGGGGAGTGGAGAAGACTACATAAGAGGAGCTTTATGATCTGTACTGATCTGAATAGTGTGCTGAGGGGGATATTTGGGTCTAAGTGGGACGGGTAACAGGGGAGTGGAGAAGACTACATAACGAGGAACTTTATGATCTGTACTGATCTGAATAGTGTGCTGAGGGGGATATTTGGGGCTAAGAGGGACGGGTAACAGGGGAGTGGAGAAGACTACATAACGAGGACTTTATGATCTGTACTGATCTGAATAGTGTGCTGAGGGGGATATTTGGGGCTAAGAGGGACGGTGTAACAGGGGAGTGGAGAAGACTACATAACGAGGACTTATGATCTGTACTGATCTGAATAGTGTGCTGAGGGGGATATTTGGGTCTAAGTGGGACGGGTAACAGGGGAGTGGAGAAGACTACATAACGAGGAACTTAAATGATCTGTACTGATCACCAAATACTATTCGGGTGATCAAATGAAGAAGAATGAGGTGGGTGGGGCATGTAGCATGTATGGGTGAGGGAAGAGGTGCATACAGGATTTTGGTGGGGAGACCTGAGGGAAGGAGAGCACTTGGAAAGACCTAGTCGTAGATGAGAGAATAATATTAAAACGTATCTTCAAGAAGTGGGATGGGGGGCATAGACTGGATTTATATGGCTCAGGATAGGGACACTTGGGGGCACGCGGTGGTGCAGTTGGTTGAGGCACTGCTCTACAAGCCGGAAGATCGCGGGTTCGATTCCCATGGTGTCATTGGAATTTTTCATTGACATAATCGTTTCGGTCGCACTATGGCCTTGGGGTCGACTCAGCCTCTAACAGAAATGAGTACCAGGAGTATTTCCTGGGGGGTAAAGGCGGCCGGTGCGAAAGGGTTGACAACATTACCACCTTCATGTGCCGATTGTCTATAAATCTGGGAGCCTCAACCTCCTGGAAACCTAAAGCCTGTCCAGGCCTGTAATGGGATTGCTTTTTTAGGGACACTTGGCGGGCTGTTGTGAGTGCGGTAACGAACCTTCAGGTTCCATAAAACGTGGGGAATTTCTTGACCAGCTGAGGAACTGTTAGCTTCTCAAGAAGGACTGTGTTTAATGGAGTTAGTTGACTGGTTATTTAGAGAAGCAAAGCTGAACTTAAGTCAGTTAAGAGCAGACAGCGTCAAAACAGTTATGCAGCGTTAATTAAACACACAACACTGCCTATTAATTCTGACGACGCTGAGCGGCAGCATCCTTCCGTCTTACCAGCTGTAAAGGAGAAAATCTTCAGGCGCCCGTCTCAACAGTTGTTCTAATCCCTGAATATAGACTGGAGAGATTAACGTGCTTGTCGGATTTCCCTTTCAGTTCCACTTGACGTTTCACTAACAAATTCATATCATAAGCAATTATGGACTGCTTACCAGTTAAATTCCTCTTATAAAAGCAATACACAATTAGTGACACAAACACAGCATTTAACGACATCTAAGCCGCGTCAAACATGCGTAAAAATACATAACGTCGAAACACAGATAAAAAATGCGTGAACAATAAATTTTAGAGAAGAGGCCACTTGGAAGATACATAGATACGTTAAAGGTAAAGGTCACCCCGTAATATGCTACTGGAGGCACGGGGGGGGGGAGTAGAGGTATAACTCTACCCATTTCCAACCTCGGCGCCAGATGGCGGTAGGTGGTCAACGCCATGCTCCGGCTGCTTTAACCCTGCGAAAGAAACCAGTACCCATTGTACAGGAGGCTGGGTTGGGTCCAGAGCCGCTAGGGCAGAAATAGTACGGCAGGATAATATTAAAACTTATAAAAATGAGAGTATAACATACAAAATATGGTCACCAAATCAAGCCCTTCATCTCCATGCTATACACCTGTCGTAGGTGTATGACACGTGACAATGGGCCTAATTTGTTACATGTGCAGCTGTGTGTGATGTTGACGTCACATGGAATTCTGGATCGTGAGATTAAAGAAACAGGGCGTGATATTATGTACAGGGCGTATCTGGCACAGGTTAGGATTCTGTGGCAAGCTGTTGTGAACACGGTTACGAAAATCGGTTGACAAAATGGGAGATTTCTTGGCTACGTGAGCGACTATCAGTTTCTCAAGGATGACCTTGGTCATCCACTTTGTTAGTAGCTCACCTTGTGCTGAGAGTATGATTGTCATGAGTGTGGAAGACGAGAAACTGAGAGTTGTGTATAGGCGGTACTTATTGGCACAAGTATGGGGGGTGGCAGCCGATCGCAGTGGCCGTGCGGTCTAAGGGGTGGGTCTGCGGCCACTTGTTTACTGGGATTGTGGGTTCGAATCCCGCCTAGGGCATGTATGTCTGTCTGTTGTGATTGTTGTGTGTTGTCAAGTAGAGGTCTCTGTGTCGGGCTGATCACTCGTACAGAGGAGTCCTACCGAGTGTGGTGTGTCTGAGTGTGATTGTGAAGCCTCGAAAAATGAGGCGGCCTAGGCCCCCAAGGGGCTGTAAGCCATTGAAAAAAAAATGGGGAGTGGCAGACGTTGAAAGACGGAAATTCCAATCATCAGATCTGCAAGGTATCCAACGAAACAACAAATCCTTAAATACATTCTCCTTGTTCTGAGATTTCCACTATAAAATCCACCGATTTCTAATGTTAATGGCACTAGCAGGCCGGGAAGACGAGGAAGAAGACGTAAGCAGCTACTGGATAACCATTAAGGAAAAGAGAAGATATTGGAAATTGAAAGAGGAAGCACTAGATCGCACTGTGTGGAGAATTCGCTTTGGAAGAGGCTACGGACCTGTCGTAAGACAGACTACAGAATGATGAGGCTACGGACCTGTCGTAAGACGGACTGCAGCATGAATGAAAGAATATCTAGTACTGTCTTCATGCACACAATAACAAAGTGTCTGTCTGTCTGTGGCAGCTATAACATCATTTTATAGAAACATGAGTTTGAAATTTTGTCCGTAATTTTAGAAATATGACGAGACGCCACGTACCAAATATAATCACAATACGGGTACCTGTGTTTCCGTCGGACTTGTAGTGTCTTGTTATGCAGATAAAACTTATCAAACTGCCTTTTAAGAATCCATAGCATAAATATTCAGTGAAATTATGATATAATATTACACCTCCATGGCTAGGATATACATGAAAGGAGTTGTTACGAGGGTTATCCGTGGAAATTACATCCAGAGACGTGGATTGCCATAGTTCCACGATCAAGTTCCGAAAGACGTTCCTCTAGTCTCCAATAAACAGCACTGCTCACTTCCTGATGTGATTTAATATCAGTAACACACACGATAGGCTGTAAATTGTTTAAACTATGGCCAGGTGTATCAGTCTTATTGTTACTGTATTAACACTGCTACATGCTAATTGCTAACATGCTAACACTTGCTAACATTGCTAACATTGCTAACACTGCTTTAACATTGCTAACATGTACTAACATTGCTAACACTGCTAACATTAATTCTAACAGCTACATTTAACATTGCTAACATCGCTATTAATGGCAGCAGTCAGCAGTTCGTTTCAAAAGTTTCCGAATTCAATGCCAACTGCAGTAATTGATACCGAAAAATTAAAGAATTCGAGCAAAATGTTGGAATCTCGAAGATACTGATGCATGCTTAGCAACATCACTCGTTGTGAAGACGAAGATTTTACAAGACATTACTGAGATTATTATATCATCAGATTAACTAACGGATGTAATATGAATGTAACCTTGACCCCCTGAAGATGGTTCAACTGGAACCGAAACATTGTAGGGGATTTTTATATAGCTGTCACCTGCATTTTCACTAATTCATATTTATTTACACCAACTAATGCACACGTAAAACCATTTTTTTGTAGTTTTTATTGTAAATTGTCACCCCTACACGTGTTTCGATCCTCGGATCATCATGGGGGTTTTTTTTTTAAAAAGCCACTATCACTTCAATTGCTATTTTGAAAACCCCCCTGAGATGATCCGAGGATCGAAACACGTGTAGGGGTGACAATTTACAATAAAACTAAAAAAATGGTTTTACGTGTGCATTAGTTGGTGTAAAATAAATTGAATATGTATGGGATATTGAAAAACACTTGATAATATAAGCATTTGTTGGTTTTTTAAAAATTGTGAAATATTATTAAAATGCACGGTGGATATGATGTGAAATTATTCAGACGTTATGAATTTAGGATGCGTAGAGGTGTGGATAAACGTTGAAGATGCGTAAGGTGTGGATAAAACGTGAAGATCGTGAGGCGTGGATAAAACGTTGAAAGATGCGTAGAGGGTGATAAAACGTGAAAGATGCGTAGAGTGTGGATAAAACGTTGAAGATGCGTAAGGTGTGGATAAAACGTTGAAAGATGCGTAAGGTGTGGATAAACGTTGAAAGATGAGTAGAGGTGTGATAAAGTTGAAAGATGCGTAGAGGTGTGGATAAAACGTTGAAAGATGCTAGAGTGTGAATAAAACGTTGAAAGATGGTAGAGATGGGATAAAACGTTGAAAGATGCGTAAGGTGTGGATAAACGTTGAAAGATGCGTAGAGTGGATAAAACGTTGAAAGAGCGTAAGTGTGGATAAAACGTGAAAGATGAGTAAGGTGTGGATAAACTTGAAGATGCGTAGAGGTGGATAAACGTTGAAAGATGCGTAGAGGTGTGGATAAAACGTTGAAAGATGCGTAGATAGTGGATAAAACGTTGAAAGATGCGTAGAGTGTGGATAAAACGTTGAAGATGCGTAGAGGCTGGATAAACGTTGAAAGATGCGTAAGTGTGGATAAACGTTGAAAGATGCGTAGAGGTGTGGATAAAACGTTGAAAGATGCGTAGAGGTGTGGATAAACGTTGAAAGATGCGTAGAGGTGTGGATAAAACGTTGAAAGATGCGTAGAGGTGTGGATAAAACGTTGAAAGATGCGTAGAGGTGTGGATAAAACGTTGAAAGATGCGTAGAGGTTGATAAAACGTTGAAAGATGCGTAGAGGTGTAGATAAAACGTTGAAAGATGCGTAGAGGTGTGGATAAAACGTTGAAAGATGCGTAGAGGTGTAGATAAAACGTTGAAAGATGCGTAGAGGTGTGGATAAAACGTTGAAAGATGCGTAGAGGTGTAGATAAAACGTTGAAAGATGCGTAGAGGTGTGGATAAAACGTTGAAAGATGGTAGAGGTGTAGATAAAACGTTGAAAGATGCGTAGAGGTGTGGATAAAACGTTGAAAGATGCGTAGAGGTGTGGATAAACGTTGAAAGATGCGTAGAGGTGTGGATAAAACGTTGAAAGATGCGTAAGGTGTGGATAAAACGTTGAAAGATGCGTAGAGGGTGGATAAAACGTTGAAAGAAACAGACAAAATCAGTTGGATTTCAGGCTTCCGCCGCGATGTTGATGAGATCTCCGCTGTTTCTGTTTTGACTCTTGAAGATGAGACCGATACGTTGTCCCGAAACGTCGTAAACAATTACCACACGACGCCGCGTAATATCCCAGAAGAGAGCAGGTCTCAAAATCAATTGCAGTTTTTCTGAAAGTTATAAGAGACATACAGGTTTGCAGCAAATGGCGAAGCCGAAGCGAAATTGGGAAAAGATGGCTGAAGGGCTTCAGGTTTTGAAGTACTGCATCCTGTTTTTGTTCGTCGTACATTCATTAGTGTCAAACAATAGAAGTTCCTTTCTACTTTGTGACACGGTGGTTTAATTAGCGTAGAAGGAATAGTGTTTTGGACGGTACTCAACTGCCGGTGAGACCTTGCACAATGGAGATGCTCAGTGACAGTGTGAGCCACGAAACTGAAACAGGACAGACTGTACGTATAACGTAACACTGAGGCGCGTTCGCGTAACCATTGTTGCCGTGGAAAAGCAATAAGTATTACATATTCTGAGTGTGTGTCTGTAGCCTTAGTTATCCAGCATGCAATGCGCATGCGCCTGTATTATATTGTCATCTGTGGCTGTCGGCTGTACCATATTTTTCCACATTATCTCATAAACGGCACGATTTTTGGAAAAAAGTTATTGAACATAAAATGTGTGTTTTGATTTTCTGTACAACTTTTGTCTGAAACATTTCTCATTGTAAGAAGAATTCAGCGAGATATTATCATAAATGTACATAGGTTTCATGTAAAAAACCAGTTATCTTGTCGGATTTTAATGAAACTTGAATTTTCTAGACCGATTTCGAAAAATACTCAAACATAAAATTTCATGAAAATCCGTCCAGTGGGAGCCGACAGACAGACATACTTGACGAAGCTAATACAGCGCTTTTCGCAACTTCGGGAAAAGAGCCTAAAAAATAGTGTATGGCACATATTTCGTCGAAGTCAAAAGCAGAACAATCCAGTAATACCAACACTGCGGCAATATAAAAGTCTACAAGGGCGAAACACTGCAACCTTCAGTACAGGGATTTGAAAATCCCTGACAAATGTGTCAAAAGTAAGCCAATTATCGTAAAATATTCTGTTTTTATTATGACGTTAGGCGACTGCACTGCGACTGCGCAGACTAAGTATTGAGCTTCAGGTTTGACGGCAAAATTACAGAAGCAGTGGAGCTAGACATGTGAACATTAATTATAAATACAGGGTATACACAAAAGAATGTGGCAGTTTCAATGGTGCATAAAGGGAAACCGCACCATTCTTTTATGTATACTCTGTATATGTTCTACCTGCAAATTCTGTATAATACGGGAAAAGAGAAATGTTTCCAGAGTTATGGGAGGGAAATCTAACGAAAAGAAACCACCTTGAAGATCGATGCATAGATAGGAGGATAATACTAAAAGGGATATTAAAGAAAAAAAAGATGGGAGTGGACTGGATTAATCTGGCTCATGATAGGGACAAGTGGCGTTAGCTTGTGAATGAAGCTTTAGGTTCCATAAAAGCGGGGAATATCTTGACTAGCTGAAGAACATTTAGCTGTGAAGTTCCCACAGCATTTACGATGACGATGATAATGATGACGATGCAGTTCTTCTTGGTTATTATGCTGAGTAGCACAGCTTTTGATTCCCGACGTTTCGAAGGAACGTAGGGCATGAAAAGCTGTGATACTAAGTTACAGCACAGAAGATATGAATCTTGTACTAGTAGAGTCTCAAGAAGGACTCTGCTCTGTGTGAAATTCCTCAATGTTCCTACTGGTTATAATGGTTACCGTTTGGCTTTAAATGTTTAAATGAGACTTGAAATAAACATACAATTCCTTTCAAATCCCTGGCTGTCTTATTTTTAAACCAAAAGCGTGAAATTTTTTATACAAATGATCCACTAATCATGCTCTTTAAACTCTGTTGCTAAAACGTTAAAATTCCGGAAAGCGGTTATTTAATGAATATAGGAAGTTTGGCTTTCTGATTTGGCTTTCTTATTGGCTTTCTATTGGCTTTCTTCGCTCCCAAAATCTTTTTCTTTAAAAATTAGATTTCTACTTTCTTTTCATAACAGAATCTAACATCTGAAAACAAAAAAAATTAATTTAATTCTCGTTAACAAGCAATTTGTGTACAACTTAAATTGTTTTATTCGGTTTTAATGACAAATGCACCGTTCTTTGACTTTAACATTCTAATTGGATTAGACAGAGAGATTCGTTGTCTCATTACCTTTAGTTTAAGTACACCGTGCCCCATTTTCTGTATTTTGATCCCTGTATCTAATATATGTACATATATATATATGTACATATATATATGTACATATATATATATGACTTTTTGTCTGACAATATATAATTTAACAATATTAACAACACAACGCCGATCCCAGTGGCCGTGCGGTCTAAGGCGTGAGTCTACGGCCGCTCGCTTACTGGGATTGCGGGTTCGAATCCCACCGGGGGCATTGATGTTTGTGTTGTGAGTGTTGTGTGTTGTCAGGTAGAGGTCTGTGCGACGGACTGATCACTCGTCCAGAGGAGTCCTACCGAGTGTGGTGTGTCTGAGTGTGATCGTGAAGCGTCGATAATGAGGCGGCCTAGGCCCCCAAGGGGCTGTCGAGCCATAGGAAAAAAAAAAAACAACACAACATGCCAGAGGGCGCACGGAGTCACGTTGTTTTTTTCAATGGCTCGACAGCCCCTTGGGGGCCTAGGCCGCCTCATTATCGACGCTTCACGATCACACTCAGACACACCACACTCGGCAGGACTCCTCTGGACGAGTGATCAGCCCGTCGCAGAGACCTCTACCTGACAACACACAACACTCACAAGAGACAGACATCCATGCCCCCGGTGGAAATTTTTTTTTTTTTGCCTGTCCGGGTTTTTCCCCTTTGATCCATTTTTGTACTGTTTAAATCCTTTCGTCCTTCATGTCACTTTACGTTCCATGCTACCGTCCTTATACAACAAACACAACACAAACATCCATGCCCTAGGCGGGATTCGAACCCGCAATCCCAGCAAGCGAGCGGCCGCAGACCCACGCCTTAGACCGCACGGCCACTGGGATCGGCTGCCACGCTGTTGGAATATATAAACAATTTCTAACACCACTCCATGATCATTTATCGTGTCAGTGTAATAAGATCTTGGAAAACTTTCTTCCGCTGATGATAAAGTCTCGAAACTCGTTACAGTGTCATCAACATACACAGACACTCACAAAGTAGTTTGCCTTAAGCAGTAACACATCTAACTTAACTTCAGAAGACGTTTCGTCTAAATTTCTGTAGGCACAACGGCTGTCCTGACTAGGTTATGCGGTGTTTTCCGGAGTTAATCCAGGCAAATAAAAGGACAGTACCTCAACCCAGGCTGAGGCTCATACCGCACACAACCTTCTCCATGTCTGTCACACACCACGCGTTATAAATTCGACGCTGTTTAGTACGAGACCTGGCAGAATCGTTAAATATACCATGGGAGGAGGTAAAGATAAGAGCATAATGGAAATAATTTATTGATGACCTACATTATTTTTACGCCATCAATAATTTTTAAATTAGTTCAAAGAAATGCTTTGCGAGACATTTACTTGTCCATGTAACTTTAATAAAAAGCTGCAGATTACTTCACAGAGATGACACACCGAGGCAAGCGACACAATCGCACAATAGATATCTGAAATATCTTTGATTCCATTAGAGTAATTAAGTCTTTTATGCCTGAAAGCCACTTCAATACATCACTGAATGTGCATCGACTGTCCGCTACAAAGACTAATCATTTAACGGTATTTGAGGAACAAAAACACTATTTATTCTGCGAATCATACGCACACAAGCACGTAAATATATTGCGTGAGTGACGTGTTCAGCTTTGGATCTTACAGCAGTTGGAACGTACAGCAAAAACGTGCTTTAAAGGGTTAATTAGTCCTTTAAGTACGAAAAGTAACCTCTGTTACTTAAAGATTCAGTCCGTACCGCGCAGTAAACACACCCGTCCAGTATACAAACCATCATTAATGCTTACAGAATAACGCTGTTTGTCTGAGATCCACACAAAACACATAACAGTCCGACCGACAGTAAACACACTCCGTCTCAGTTATACAAACCAGTCAGTTAATGTTGTACAGTGAAATAATCGCTGTTTGTTCTGAGATCCACACAAAACACATAAATACAGTCCGTACCGCGCAGTAAACACACTCCGTCTCAGTTATACAAACCAGTCAGTTAATGTTGTACAGTGAAATAATCGCTGTTTGTTCTGAGATCCACACAAAACACATAAATACAGTCCGTACCGCGCAGTAAACACACTCCGTCTCAGTTAACAAACCAGTCAGTTAATGTTGTACAGTGAAACAATCGCTGTTTGTTCTGAGATCCACACAAAACACATAAATACACTGTGTGGGCAGAACGTACAATTTGTGAATGTTAAACATGGCGGTACATATAGTAACCACTGGGCTTTAGGTGTGTACATATAAAGACTCAGTCCGTACCGCGCAGTAAACACACTACATCTCGGTTATAAAAACCAGTCAGTTAACCCTGTATAGGCAAATAATCGGTGTTCTGACACTATACTAAGTCAACAGACGCACTGTGTCGTCAAAATTCAAAGCAACACAAGTGTCGCGAACACGCACGCACACACACAGACACACACAATCACAATGTGTGCTGTGTGGAGTTGCATTGTCATGCTGAGGACGGACACCTTGTGACAGATCACGTGTTTGTGCTGCTGACGTAACGCTTGAAAGGTCGCGTGTTCCACAGTAATGAGGAAGTGGAAATGGTTCTTCGTGAATGATTGCTAATGCAACAGTCCTGAATTTTTAAACCTGTGCCAAGGAGGGACAAATATTTGGGGATTGTGTTGAAAAACAATGATACTTCAGTTGAATAAAAGGCAAAGCAATCCCATTGCAGGCCTGGATAGGCCCTTAGGGTTCCAGGAGGTTGAGGCTACCAGATTTCTAGACAATCGGCACATGAAGGTGGTAAGGTTGTCAGCCCTACGCACCGGCCGCCTTTACCCCTAGGAAATATTCCTGGTACTCATTTCTGTAGAGGCTGAGTCGAACCCAGGGCCATAGTGCGGCCGAAATGATTATGCCAATGAAAAATTCTAATGACACCATCGGGAATCGAACCCGCGACCTTCCGGCTTGTAGTGCAGTGACTCAACCAACTGCGCCACCGCGTGCTCCCAGATTTCTAAACAATCGGCACATGAAAGTTGTAAATTTGTCAGCTCTACGCGGCGGCCGCCTTTACCCCAGGAATTATTCCTGGTTCTCATTCCTGTTGGTGGCTGCGTCGACCCCAGGGCCATAGTGCGGCCAGAAGGTTTATGTCAATGAAAACTTCCAATGACACCATCGGAAATCGAACCCGCGACCTTCCGGCTGTTGAATAAATGAGCTACATTTAACGTTGTAATGACAAGGTATTTAATGTCTATGACTTATCAAACATTAGTAAGGCTTCCCTAGATTATACATGTATTTAAAGCTCCGTCGCGAGATTCACATGATTTACTTGGCAGACAGAAAGTTCAATTTGTCATATCACGTCATACAACAAGCACGCATGACGTGAACGGAATTCGAACCCACAAGCCCAAAAACGAATATCAACATAGCGAATCGCTCTAATGACTTCGGTTTCCGAGAGCAAAGCTAAAACGGGCGACAGTGTGGGTCTACAATATGTAGGGTATGTTGACATAAGGCTTATCACAAAGGCATCGATCGGAACGACAGACACAATGCGAGCCACTAATTAACTGACATGCTATGTATGGAATATCTGCGATTAGAAAAAACTTTTGTGCATATAACGAGGCCGTCTAGGCAAACACAATTATCACATGTTCTGCATAAATGAACAAGGCAAAAGAATTGGGAAAAACGTCATGTCGACGAATCGCGTTATACTCAGGTACTACCATGACTGAGAAGTAAAAGCTTTAAATCAGGGAGCAGATTTCAATTGTGATTGTGTGTGTCTGTGTGTGTGCGTGCGTGGTGTTCGCGACACTTGTGTTGCTTTGAATTTTGACGACACAGTGCGTCTGTTGACTTAGTATGGTGTCAGAACACCGATTATTTGCCTATACAGGGTTAACTGACTGGTTTTTTATAACCGAGATGTAGTGCGTTTACTGCGCGGTACGGACTGAGTCCTAATATGTACACACCTAAAGCCCAGTGGTTACTATATATACCACCAGTTTAACACTCACAAATTCTACGTTCTGCCCACACAGTGTATTTATGTGTTTTGTGTGGATCTCAGAACAAACAGCGATTATTTCACTGTACAGCATTAACTGACTGGTTTGTATAACTGAGACGGAGTGTGTTTACTGCGCGGTACGACTGTATTTATGTGTTTTGTGTGGATCTCAGAACAAACAGCGATTATTTCACTGTACAACATTAACTGACTGGTTTGTATAACGAGACGGAGTGTGTTTACTGCGCGGTACGGACTGTATTTATGTGTTTTGTGTGGATCTCAGAACAACAGCGATTATTTCACTGTACAGCATTAACTGACTGGTTTGTATAACTGAGACGGAGTGTGTTTACTGCGCGGTACGGACTGTATTTATGTGTTTTGTGTGGTTCTCAGAACAAACAGCGATTATTTCACTGTACAACATTAACTGACTGGTTTGTATAACTGAGACGGAGTGTGTTTACTGCGCGGTACGGACTGTATTTATGTGTTTTGTGAGGATCTCAGAACAAACAGCGATTATTTCACTGTACAGCATTAACTGACTGGTTTGTATAACTGAGGCGGAGTGTGTTTACTGCGCGGTACGGACTGTATTTATGTGTTTTGTGTGGATCTCAGAACAAACAGCGATTATTTCACTGTACAACATTAACTGACTGGTTTGTATAACTGAGACGGAGTGTGTTTACTGCGCGGTACGGACTGTATTTATGTGTTTTGTGTGGATCTCAGAACAAACAGCGATTATTTCACTGTACAACATTAACTGATTGGTTTGTATAACTGAGACGGAGTGTGTTTACTGCGCGGTACGGACTGTATTTATGTGTTGTGTGTGGATCTCAGAACAAACAGCGATTATTTCACTGTACAACATTAACTGACTGGTTTGTATAACTGAGACGGAGTGTGTTTACTGCGCGTACGGACTGGGTCTTTATATGTACACACCTAAAGCCCAGTGGTTACTATATGTACCGCCAGATTTAACATTCACAAATTCTACGTTCTGCCCACACAGTGTATTTATGTGTTTTGTGTGGATCTCAGAACAAACAGCGATTATTTCACTGTACAACATTAACTGATTGGTTTGTATAACTGAGACGGAGTGTGTTTACTGCGCGGTACGGACTGAGTCTTTATATATAAAGACACCTCAATTATGTATATATTCAGGTTAAAATCAATCTTCAAAATGTAATCAGTTGAAATACCAAACTCCAATTCACTTAAAACTTTCAGCAAGACGTCAGTGCGAGTATAAAAGGATCAAACAAGTTACACATTAATAATTACGACACGCAGCAAATTAATTTCATGCAAAATTTCCATTATTATCGATTTCCAATATCAGAAACGTTTCAGATAAAATCTAGAACACATTAGCAATATACACACAGCATGTGTAGCAGTGAAACAGTTCTGTTCCCTTGACAACATAATGCAGACGTTTCTACTGACGAATACACCCAAAGTGTCAGGTTTAATATGCACAAATTTTGATTCTTAACATCAGGTCAGTGAAGTATTTTCCATGGCATGATATTACGTGAAGATAAAGCAAGACCAAATGGTGTTTTTTTTGGGTTTGCACATACACAATGTACTTTGTTCTATAATGATGCTTCGGGGAAAAGGATTGCCCCAGCTTCAAAGTCAGTCGTGTAAAAACTCAGCAGACGATTATTATTTAAATAAAAGTAAGCATTAAAACGTAAATCAGAAAGACGTAATTCTTTTCTGCTTGGTTATTTAAGGTCGCTCTGTGAGCTGTACAGTGGAATAGTGTAAATGTGAGAGGTAAAGCTATCCCATTACAGGCCTGCACAGGCCTTAGAGCTAGAGAAGGTTGAGGCGGCTAGAATTTCTAGAAAATCCGCACATGACGGTGGTAATGTTGTTATATATTTTATGTTATTCATACCGCGCATTTTCACTACTAAAATTGCAAAATACTCAAAACAACAAAATTAACATTTATTATATTATTTTTAGAAATTATATATTACAATCCCTGTAAGCTACTCCAACATGTTTATCATTCACCAAGAAACGCACAAAGATAATTTTTTCACTAATTACTTTGTTAATGGATTTCCCCTATACGTATTTCGGCAAACTATATTGCCATCTTCAGGGGTCATTTTTGGTTTGTACATAGACCAATGTACATGTGTCAATATTGGTTATTGTACCATCTATAAAATTGTATATAAAAATTGTGTAAAGTTGTATTATAGTATTACAATAGTACTAAAATAGCTTGTTAAAATCGATAGTAAGATAGTATTAAATTACATTTTGCGGTAAAATTCGTAATTATTGGCAGTGTTGTCCGGTATGTTGTTGTTGTCGGATATCTGTAGTGTTGTTGTTGTCGGATATCTGTAGTGTTGTTCTTGTCGGATATCTGTAGTGTTGTTCTTGTCGGATATCTGTAGTGTTGTTATTGTCGGATATCTGTAGTGTTGTTATTGTCGGATATCTGTAGTGTTGTTGTTGTCGGATATCTGTAGTGTTGTTGTTGTCGGATATCTGTAGTGTTGTTGTTGTCGGATATCTGTAGTGTTTGTTGTTGTCGGATATCTGTAGTGTTGTTGTGTGGAAGCACCTTGTCTTTGTGCATTTGTTGGTGAATGATAATCAGTTATATAACGATGCACGGTGAATACAACGTACTCCAACATGTTTCGATTCCCTCCTGGGATCATCATCAGGAACTTTTGTGAGAGTATGAATTATACAAACAAAACCAACAATATAAGTACATGGTTAAATTGTAGATGATATTTAGTGGTGGATCCTTGATCTACTGTGTAGAGAAAATTGGTTGTTTATATGCGGATGGACAGGACTGTACTGTCTTGTGCATCCGCATATAAAGAAGCAAATCCTTTTGTATTTTTTACATGTACTTATATTATTAGTCGACCTCGGTGGACTAGTGGTTAGCGTGCTCGCCACTGGACCCAAGGTTCGCGGGTTCGATCCCGACCGAGGTCGATGGATTTTTAAGGGTGATAAAAATCCGTAGCACAATTTTCTTCGGAGATTTACGGCATGTAAAAGAACCTTAGGGCATAAATAGAACTAGTAATGCTTGTAAGCAAAATTGAGCGGCCATTTCTCACCTAAGTCTCCTGACTGACTGCTAGATGGCTCTGGCAGTCACATCAGGATCGAGTTTGAAAAGCGCAGCCAGTCAGCCGGTCCCTCACTGCCGCAAATGCACAAAGACTTCGTAACTCCGGAATGTTTAGTTACTGTTTGTTGTTTGTAATTGATACTTTTACAAAAAGTCCCTGATGATGATCCCAGGAGGAGATCGAAACATGTTGGACTAGCTGTACAGACTATAATATACAATAACCAAAATAATAAGTGTGCATTTTGTTGGTTGAGTTGTGTTTGTTAAGACTATATATAGTATATATTTGTAGCTAAAAGTTGCCAAATAATCTACAGGAAGCAGTAGGACTAATGACTTGTCTTCGGCAAATAAACCAGCTGAAACGTCGGGCAAACAATCCGAAATCATCAAAATTATTTTTTCGCGATCCCCCAAATTTCGAACTACTCAAGCGCCCCCCCCCCCCCCCCCCAAATGCTACGCTCCGTCAGCTGAACGATTTCCTTTCAGCCCACAACACACGTGAAGCCTTATCTGTGTCCCACATTACGTCACACTTCCCACAAACACATCGATATATATTGCAAGGAACCAGCCGGCCTTCACTCCGAAATAATAATAAAAAAACTCGAGCACAGGACTGTAATTGGATGTTTTTGCCACCCCCCCCCCCCCCACCACACTCAAGTCGAGTCAAGTACGCCGAGAATAACCAGCAACTACTTGAAAGCATGCTTGACGAACAAAGGCACTGCCTTATCTGACAGCGCGCTGTGGCTTATCTCCCTGTCCCGTGTTTACAAGCGACGTTTAATGCTTTAACACGTCGTGGAACACTCTGGAACATGCAAAGGATGGTAACGGAAACAAGCAACTGGGATGACACAGAGGAAGATGGTAGGATAATATTAAAACTAGCGCAAAAGGTCCTATACTCGTATAAGGCGGTTCCGAAGATTAATGCGATTTCATCTTTCTCATTGCGATATTTAGATTTAAAAATTTCGGAAAATTTAAAAAAATGAAATACAAATATTAATAAAGTTTCAGAGATGCAGACATGAACTAAAAATTGTACACTAACACTTTATGTGTCTGATGAACACGACTCATTATTGGTCATTACTGACGTGTCGCTGATGTGTTACCGGCAAATGCCGTAAGGCCTCGATCGTAAGGCGAGTCCCTGATGTGTTACCGGAAATGCCGTAAGGCCGTATCGTAAGGCGAGTCCCTGATGTGTTACCGGCAAATGTCGTAAGGCCTCGATCGTAAGGCGAGTCCCTGATGTGTTACCGGCAAATGTCGTAAGGCCGCTATCGTAAGGCGAGTCCTGATGTGTTACGGCAATGTCGTAAGGCTCGATCATAAGGCGAGTCCCTGATGTGTTACCGGTAAATGCCGTAAGGCCTCGATCGTAAGGCGAGTCCCTGATGTGTTACCGGCAAATGTCGTAAGGCCTCGATCGTAAGGCGAGTCCCTGATGTGTTACCGGCAAATGTCGTAAGGCCGCTATCGTAAGGCGAGTCCCTGATGTGTTACCGGCAAATGTCCGTAAGGCCTCGATCATAAGGCGAGTCCCTAATGTGTTACCGGTAAATGCCGTAAGGCCTCGATCGTAAGGCGAGTCCCTGATGTGTTACCGGTAAATGCCGTAAGGCCTCGATCGTAAGGCGAGTCCCTGATGTGTTACCGGCAAATGCCGTAAGGCCTCGATCGTAAGGCGAGTCCCTGATATGTTACCGGTAAATGCCGTAAGGCCTCGATCGTAAGGCGAGTCCCTGATGTGTTACTGGTAAATGCCGTAAGGCCTCGATCATAAGGCGAGTCCCTGATGTGTTACCGGTAAATGCCGTAAGGCCTCGATCGTAAGGCGAGTCCCTGATGTGTTACCGGCAAATGCCATAAGGCCTCGATCGTAAGGCGAGTCCCTGATGTGTTACCGGTAAATGCCGTAAGGCCTCGATCATAAGGCGAGTCCCTGATGTGTTACCGGCAAATGCCGTAAGGCCTCGATCATAAGGCGAGTCCCTGATGTGTTACCGGCAAATGCCGTAAGGCCTCGATCATAAGGCGACTACTAATTTTTGTACTGCTCTTTCATTACAAAAATCGCCTTGTATTGACGTTAGTGCGGTATTTATTTTAAAGAAATCGATTGCTTGGATACGGATTGGATTAATCTGGTTCAGGATATTAATAACTACGAGTATTTGGCTCTTGCGAGTTTTTTGATTTACATAAAATGGTGGAAATTTAAGTGGGTAAGCGACTATTAGCTTTCCAAAAAAAAAAAAAAAGGGACAGCTCTTTAACGTTACCGAGTGCAGATCAAGGAGTCGTCTTTGCTTTCCGGTACGCCCTGTGGAGGCTTTTCTCCAGCATGGCGTCCAGAAAGGCCCGGTTACTCATGTATCCACCTACCCAATGTCTAATTACGGAGGTAAGAACGACCAGAGCGTCAATCTGATCACTCAACTCATACAACTAATACATAGTAACTGCAACTACTTCTAATTACACGGCACAACTACAGAGGTGTGACTATGTATGTGATCGGTCGTGCTGCAGCGTGTTTCATTGTGACGATATCTTTGTGTCACGTCACCACATTGGATAATATTAAAACGGTTCTTAAAGAAACAGGATGGGAGAGCGTCGGCTGTATTTACCTGGCTCAGGATAGGGACAAGTGTCGGACTGTTGTGAACACGGTAATGAACCTTCGGGTTCCATAAAATGCGGGAAATTTCTTGACTAGCTGAGGAACTGTTAGCTTTTCAAGAGGGACTCTGCTCCATGGAGCTGGTTGGTTATTTAGTTAGTTAACTAATTTGTAGCTAGGTATTCTGTTTTATATAATGTAGTGCGACTGAATAGCAAAACATATCAGAAGAACTTACCCAACCGCCCACCTATCGCTCGCTACCCTTCCACCCCCACCCTGCCCCCCCCCCCCCACCGGTCTTCGCCCATCCGTCCGTACATCGATTCATCCATTCAACTCTTTTAGTCAACACAAAATGATACGTACTTCATCTGTAGAACACCCTGTTATATATTACTACCGATCAAGGGAAACGTTGCTAAACTATTTCCGAAACATACTGTGTTGTGTTCAAATTGCTTCCTGTTTACACTAGAAAACTTCTTCCTGGTATTCGTTATAAGAATTACATTTGCACCAACATTTCATCGAAATAAAATTTGAATCCAATTATGGTAGTAATTAAATGCGAGCTAATCCCGTCAGATAAATACCACAATGGAAGCAGTTAATTAAAACTCGGTTCCGTTTAAAAGGTTGAAACAACGCCCATTATGTGGCCCTATACCAATTTCATCTTCTTACTAAAACATAACGCAAAAACGTTGAGTTTAAACAGACTAATTCCAGCAAGTAAGGGCGTACACAAAAGAATGGTGCGGTGATGTTGGAAAGCTGGTTGTTACCCCAACTGAATATCAATTATGACGATTACATTCTACAACTGGACGGAGCTCCCCTCCATTTTCACAGGAATGTACGAGTGCTTCTCAATCGTGTTCTTCCACAGCGCTGGATCAGACGTGCTGCTGCAAATGGAGACAAGAACCTTCTCCCTTGGCCACCCCGTTCGCCAGATCTTACACCGTGCGATTTCTTTCTTTGGGGGTTCGTTAAAGACAGCGTTTATGTACCACCATTGCCCACGTCCATCCATGAAATTCGTGATCGGATAACGCATGCACTGCAGGCCATTACAGCGGACATGCTACACCGGGTCTGGGATGAGTTTGATTACCGTGTGGATGTGTGTCGTGTGACCCAGGGTGCAAACATTGAAGGATTGTAATTACCAAATGAGAAACTTGGACAGTTGCCGCCGCTGACGCTGTATGTTGTGCCCGTGTAAGGTGAGAAATACATTTTTTATTCACTTTTGAAACCGCACCATTCTTTTGTGTATGCCCTGTATACAGGGCATACACAAAAGAATGGTTCGGTTTTAAGTAGTGAACACTATTAAAACCGCACAATTCTTTTGTGTATGCCCTGTATTAGAAGAGGCAGAATTAAGGCTGACTGAGACTCCCGGTGCAAAAAAATTTTATAAGACGAAAGAACTTCATATATGAGATGCAGTGGTGTCTCTGTGACGTTTCGCATCACAGAGATTAACAATTTTAACATCAAAACCAAAACATATCAAAATTATTAAATTCCAAATGTTATTTCTTTGTTATTTCTCTGCTGGCTTCCATGTTGTACCTTAAAATTCAAGGACACTGAATCTTTTCAGGTTTCATGGCCCACAAAAAAAAATTTAATTCTTAAATTAAAAAAAAAATTCGAACTTTTCTAGGCCACATTCTATAATTACAATACGATCCGTTTGAGGGCCGAATAAAATACGATGGCGGGCCCCATGGGGCCCACGGGCCGTGTGTTTCAGACTCCATGGATTACACAAACTGATAATTTTCGTAATATTTCTTCCTACCTCGTTGTAAAATCAGTAGCCAGCCTTCCAAAACACAAAATTATATGCTTCAGTTTTAAAGTTTTGTTATAAGAAAACAAACGAAAATCGTCATTAAATACAATAAAAGACTGCAAACTAAAGAATCAGACTGAATCATTGTTAGCACGCACAAATTCCACTAATTCCACGGGGTTCAGTACCCCAAGAAAGACAACACACGGCAGTCAATAGTCTCTTAATAGACTTCAAACACGACACCTTCCCTTCTGTCTGCGAGAAGGATATTTTAAATTCCAAGTGAAAAGAGTCACACAGTAGAGATAAAGGTCAACTGAAGACTCGGCTACACTTTCGACTCATTTCAACAGTTTCACATTCACGCAACTTGTCTGGCATTTCGTTACAACGAACAGTAGGCTTGAAAATAATGTGGGCGTGTCAAGAAACAAACACAAGCCCACGTCACCTCACAGAATAGGACAAAATAACAACATAAAACCGTAACACAGGGCATCACAGCGCTTCGAAATGTTTTTTTTTGGTGAGTGAGTGAATGAGTGAGTCACCTTGAGTGCGTCAGTGAACTCGGGAGTTTATGCTGGCGACAACCGAGCTGCTGGTATGGTCGGTCATGCCGGACAGGTTTTGACCGAGGTGCTGGACGGACAAAGAGAGGTAACCTGGTCCTCCCGATTGGGGTTAGGGGCTTGTGACCATATCCCCTTAAAAAATCTCAAGTTGATAAATGTCAAACCATATTTTCTGTACGGAACCAAATTATGGATTGGAGGGGCTGAGTTGACACGGCGATGGCCTGAATTGTATTATGGGACAAGAAAGACGAAGAATTCCCTCCGAGGAGGCCCAGATTCGATCCTGGGTGTCCATGTGGGATTTGTGGTGGACAAAGTGGCACTGGGACAGGTTTTCCCCGCAAGTACTTCGGTTTTCCCCTGTCAATTTCATTCCACCGGTGCTCCATTACTTGTAAAAATAAAAAAAAATAATTATCTTCATCATAGGGTTGCACAATAAGCCTTAAGGCTGCGTTGCGTCCGTAGCATCTGCTGCGGGGCCCTTCTCCACAAAAAAAAAAGACGAAAAATTGCAAGGAAATGTTAATACAAAAAACGGTTACAAACCTCGTAATTTTATTAGTCTGAGAAAACATTCACAGATCTAACTTCTAATATTTGCCACCCTTTATATTACATATATATACAGAGCATACACAAAAGAATGGTGCGGTTTACTATGTATTTAGTATGGAAACCGCACCATTCTTTTGTGTATACCCTGTATAACGTGCATTTCAGTAATTAATTAATTATTTAATTCCAACAAATGCACTACACTGTTTTAGTGTTACCTGTGCCTACATATGTTTCGACACTTCCTGTGCCATCATCAGGGGTGTCGTCGAGAGTTCACAGTGAAAGTGAATTTGATGCATTGAGGATTGTGAACTCTCGACGACACCCCTGATGATGGCACAGCAAGTGCCGAAACATATGCAGGTACAGAAAACACTAAAACAGTTTCACTTTATATTCACTGTGCATCTTTTTATAATTGAATTATTTATACCAACAAATGCACTAAGTCAGTTTTTTTCACAGTTTTTACAAACAATTTTATACGATGTGGTAACAAATACCGTCTCACTGTAATGACGTAACCAAAATTGGTCTATGTAAAAAAAAACTCACTTAAAATACCCCCTGATGATGGCAGAATAACTGCCGAAATGCGTATTGGGGCATCCTTATAATAAAGCAAACAGTGGAAAAACTGTCTTAGTGCATTTGTTGGTACAAATAATTCAATACTAAAACAGTGTAGTGCATTTGTTGGTACAAATAATTCAATACTAAAACAGTGTAGTGCATTTGTTGGTACAAATAATTCAATACTAAAACAGTGTAGTGCATTTATTGGTACAAATAATTCAATACTAAAACAGTGTAGTGCATTTGTTGGTACAAATAATTCAATACTAAAACAGTGTAGTGCATTTGTTGGTACAAATAATTCAATACTAAAACAGTGTAGTGCATTTGTTGGTACAAATAATTCAATACTAAAACAGTGTAGTGCATTTGTTGGTACAAATAATTCAATACTAAAACAGTGTAGTGCATTTGTTGGTACAAATAATTCAATACTAAAACAGTGTAGTGCATTTGTTGGTACAAATAATTCAATACTAAAACAGTGTAGTGCATTTGTTGGTACAAATAATTCAATACTAAAACAGTGTAGTGCATTTGTTGGTACAAATAATTCAATACTAAAACAGTGTAGTGCATTTGTTGGTACAAATAATTCAATACTAAAACAGTGTAGTGCATTTGTTGGTACAAATAATTCAATACTAAAACAGTGTAGTGCATTTGTTGGTACAAATAATTCAATACTAAAACAGTGTAGTGCATTTGTTGGTACAAATAATTCAATACTAAAACAGTGTAGTGCATTTGTTGGTACAAATAATTCAATACTAAAACAGTGTAGTGCATTTGTTGGTACAAATAATTCAATACTAAAACAGTGTAGTGCATTTGTTGGTACAAATAATTCAATACTAAAACAGTGTAGTGCATTTGTTGGTACAAATAATTCAATACTAAAACAGTGTAGTGCATTTGTTGGTACAAATAATTCAATACTAAAACAGTGTAGTGCATTTGTTGGTACAAATAATTCAATACTAAAACAGTGTAGTGCATTTATTGGTACAAATAATTCAATACTAAAACAGTGTAGTGCATTTGTTGGTACAAATAATTCAATACTAAAACAGTGTAGTGCATTTGTTGGTACAAATAATTCAATACTAAAACAGTGTAGTGCATTTGTTGGTACAAATAATTCAATACTAAAACAGTGTAGTGCATTTGTTGGTACAAATAATTCAATACTAAAACAGTGTAGTGCATTTGTTGGTACAAATAATTCAATACTAAAACAGTGTAGTGCATTTGTTGGTACAAATAATTCAATACTAAAACAGTGTAGTGCATTTGTTGGTACAAATAATTCAATACTAAAACAGTGTAGTGCATTTGTTGGTACAAATAATTCAATACTAAAACAGTGTAGTGCATTTGTTGGTACAAATAATTCAATACTAAAACAGTGTAGTGCATTTGTTGGTACAAATAATTCAATACTAAAACAGTGTAGTGCATTTGTTGGTACAAATAATTCAATACTAAAACAGTGTAGTGCATTTGTTGGTACAAATAATTCAATACTAAAACAGTGTAGTGCATTAGTTGGAATTAAATAATCAATTAATTTGCCACCCTATTTGTCTCTGTTAAGGATAGGTATATAAACAGTACAATGTCGCAGTTCTGTTGTATCAGCGGTGCGTGACATCAGGCCGCTCAGACAGCAGTGCTTCGGCCAACTGACACAAACGAGCCTTAAAACATAACAACAACACACGGAAACATCGAGTGACATTCATTTTATTTGTTCCAGATTACGATGAACTGAACAGCCGCTTTAAAAAGTACTACTGATTCATTTATTGAGAACTAATTGTCTTCTGAGTCGCCGTCCTCGGTGGACTAGTGGTTAGCGTGCTCGCGACTGCACCCAAGGTTCGCGGGTTCGATCCCGGCCGAGGTCGATGGATTTTTTAAGGGTGATAAAAATCCGTAGCACAACTTCCTTCGGAGGGGAAGTAAAGCCGTCGGTCCCATGTCGTAGATTTACGGCATGTAAAAGAACCTTACGGGCATGAATATAACTAGTAATGCTCGTAAGCAAAATTCAAAGCGGCCATTTCTCACCTGACTGCCTGCCAGATGGCTCTGGCAGTGTCATCAGGATTGAGCAAAAACTTGTGCGGTCAGTGAGCCGGTCACTCACTACAGAATGCACACTTACCGACTAGGAAAACCTTCGGGATGAAATCCCAAAAAAGAAGGGGTTTTGGCCCACCTCGGGCTGTAACGCCATGGAACAAGAAGAAGAATTGTCTTCTGAACTTTGTCCATTGTCTGGATAAAATATGAAAATATAAAATCACGACGTTTCGGAATCTGGTTCTTCTTCCGTCTTCAGATGAAGGGAGGGGAGACACCTACTCAGATGGGTCCCTTACACCGAGCTAATCTCAATCACTGGACCCAGCTAGGTCTAATGGACCACAATTTTCTCATCTCAGTCCTTCTATTAATAACCGAATTCATATGGGGCTGACGGTTCTTATAATCTCGAGGACTGGAAGGCCTCACGGGCCACTTAAGAAACCGTCGGGGGCCACAGGATGCGCACCACTGCCCTACACCCTTATGGTGACGAGCTGGCCAGCCCTTCCTCACTATCGATACATACGCCAATTCCGTTTGTTAAATTATTCCACAGTTCTGGAGGTCAACTTATCGATTCCTGTTTTTGTCTTGCTGTATTTCCGCCCTCTGACGTCACAATAAGCTCATCACTCTATCATACAATCCACATTATTACGAATTTCAACCCAGGTACTGAACTCAGAGGTGGCCGAAATATCTCAGTCGGTATAGCGACACGCTACAGGCTCGACGGTCCGGGGATCGAATCCCGGCCCGAGGCCCACCCAGCCTCCTGTAAAATAAGTGCCATATATTTCCTGGCAGTAAAGCGGCTGGAATGTGGTGCTAGCCACTCATCTCCTTCTAGTGCTGGGTTGCGAGACTTTGAGAGAATACATGACATAGAGTGAATGTGGCAGAAAATGGCCGGCAAATGACTTAACGAGTATTTATCAACCACAAAAGTATTTATGACTTAAATGATAAAGGATGGTTTATACCTACATGTGGCTAAAATACAGCAAGTCCTCGTGTATAGTTTGGTTACCTTCCTAAAAACCGCAACGTAGAGCCAAGCAACGTACAACGGAGCATTGCTTTCCGCAATATTTAATAAACAATTCCTACCAGTCTGACCGATGTAGATATCGCCAGCTGCCGGAGAAAGCAATATTAAACTGAGTCCGGGCAACGTTCATAGAATGTTTGATCACTGAAATTTGTCAACATTAAAGGAATACAATGTTGTTCGAGGCAACTTTATAAGAGGACTGCCTCTATATGACAGGAAGCCGTATTCGACTGTTTAAAGGCGCATAATTTTCCAGCTTACGACCGAAAAAGCTAACGAAAGGCCAAGGAAAATCTTCCTCTAACCGATACAAAGGCCGAGGTACGAACTGGGCACCTCCAGTAAACACCACCTATTGTTCGATTGGCCTCTAATATTATTCTGATTACATAATGAGAGAAACATCTCTGTATCTGCCAACTGACTGTCGCGGTCAGCACCGGTTAGCTGCTTATAATAAAAAAAAACATTCACTATTTACATACACCAACTGGATGCAACTCTTATTTATAAAACTGTATAGTTTTTTTAAAACATATTTAAAAACTTTTTAAACCCCGACATATGTTTCGGCTCTCATAGAGCCATCTTCAGGGGTTTATTGTCGTTAAAACTGCATATATTAAAAGTCTTTTTCATTGGTTCACTTTTAGGCAAGGTTTTTCACTTTTCCACTGCTTGGTATGCACAGACACATTCTTCAATACAGCAATACAGTGTACCTTCTATATGGAGAATTAATACTCACGTTTCTTACCGAAACCAGGTCACTATCGTGTTCATCTTATACACTTTGACATTTCACATAAATTACCTGTTCCTGCCATCATTAGAGGTTATGTAATTACTGTAGTGGATATACGGTGCCATTATGTAACCTGAGTTACATACATACAATCAAATACAAAAACATACGTTCCAAATGTCCTGACTTCTGACAATCGATACAACGAATTCGTATCAGTAGTAGAAACATGTGTTTTGTCTTATAATTAAACGTTTGGAAAATTTGTTACCACCTCTTGATGATGCTTAAAGCACAGACTTATGATTAGTCGTGTCACTTAACACTTGAAAGCTCGTAACTGCACTCGCAGAGATGGTTGTACTAAGAATGTATGTTAGTGTATTTTTATAATCCGACAAATGTACAATTTAATCACATTAATTGTGTAATTGCACTGTCCTACATGTTTCGAACCCTTAATTTGGGTTCATCTTCAGGGACTCATTATCTCAAACCACACACACAATAGTGTGGGATTTGAGATAATGAGTCCCTGAAGATGAACCCAAATTAAGGGTTCGAAACATGTAGGACAGTGCAATTACACAATTAATGTGATTAAATTGTACATTAAATTGTACATTAAATTGTACATGTTTCGAACCCTTAATTTGGGTTCATCTTCAGTGACTCATTATCTCAAACCACACACACAATAGTGTGGGATTTGAGATAATGAGTCCCTGAAGATGAACCCAAATTAAGGGTTCGAAACATGTAGGACAGTGCAATTACACAATTAATGTGATTAAATTGTACATTAAATTGTACATTAAATTGTACATGTTTCGAACCCTTAATTTGGGTTCATCTTCAGTGACTCATTATCTCAAACCACACACACAATAGTGTGGGATTTGAGATAATGAGTCCCTGAAGATGAACCCAAATTAAGGGTTCGAAACATGTAGGACAGTGCAATTACACAATTAATGTGATTAAATTGTACATTAAATTGTACATTAAATTGTACATGTTTCGAACCCTTAATTTGGGTTCATCTTCAGTGACTCATTATCTCAAACCACACACACAATAGTGTGGGATTTGAGATAATGAGTCCCTGAAGATGAACCCAAATTAAGGGTTCGAAACATGTAGGACAGTGCAATTACACAATTAATGTGATTAAATTGTACATTAAATTGTACATTAAATTGTACATGTTTCGAACCCTTAATTTGGGTTCATCTTCAGTGACTCATTATCTCAAACCACACACACAATAGTGTGGGATTTGAGATAATGAGTCCCTGAAGATGAACCCAAATTAAGGGTTCGAAACATGTAGGACAGTGCAATTACACAATTAATGTGATTAAATTGTACATTAAATTGTACATTAAATTGTACATGTTTCGAACCCTTAATTTGGGTTCATCTTCAGTGACTCATTATCTCAAACCACACACACAATAGTGACTCATTATCTCAAACCACACACACAATAGTGTGGGATTTGAGATAATGAGTCCCTGAAGATGAACCCAAATTAAGGGTTCGAAACATGTAGGACCGTGAAATTACATAATTAATGTGATTAAATTGTACATTTGTCGGATTATAAATATAGAGTTAAATGTACGGAATGAATAATATTAAATGAATGTTATCTGAATGATTGCCGAAGTTTTGACATCTTTTATGAAATGAATATTTGAATTTAATTAAATACGTAACAAAACAGAACACCCTGTAACTTCTAATAAAATGACCTTGATTTCAGGCTTCCGCCGCGATGTTGATTAGATCCGCGCTCTTCTGGGATATTACGCGGCGACGTGTGGTAATTGTTTACCGACGTTTCGGGACAAAATATCGGTGCCATCTTCACGGGTCAAGCATCCGATTAGGAAAGAACACCGTACTTTCCAGAATCTACGTTATAGGTTGCTGGCGTTCTTTCGTAATCGGACTCTTGACCCGTGAAGATGGGACCGATACGTTATCCCGAAACGTCGGTAAACAATTGGCACACGACGCCGCGTAATATCACAGAAGACTGCAGATCTCATTAATAAAATTATATTAGCGTTGCAGAGTTTGAGGTTCACAGCGGTGTGTTTGAGGCTCACAGCGGTGTGTTTGAGGCCTTCGTCCTGCTGAGATGTTGCGTGATCGGCTCTCAACGATACGAAAGAAAGTGGTGCGTCCTTAAGGATCCAGAGATTCACGATCCTCCGAAAGTTCCGAAATAGATCACCCTGTCCTACAAGGTCATTTCCCAAACAGCGGGATCCTCGACTTAAGATTTATTTAGCTTGTGTTGCAAATTAAAATTTAATTTTTAGGCGCGGTCGTAAAATTGCGAAAAGCGACTATTAGCTTCGCCAAGTATGTATGTCTGTCCGTCTGCAAGCAAGTAACAACTCGGCTCTCACCGGACGGATTTTCATAAAATTTTATATTTGAGCATTTTTCGAAAATCTGTTCAGAATATTCAAGTTTCATTAAAATCTCACAACAATAACAGGTACTTTACATGAAGACCTATGTACATTTATGATAATATCTCGCTTAATTCTTGTTAAAATGCGAAATGTTTCAGACAAAAGTTATAGAGATAATCAAAACACAAATTTTATGTTCAATAACTTTTTCCCAAAATCGTGCCGTTTATGAGATAATGTGAAAAAATATGGTACAGCCAGACAGACCACAGATGACAATATAATACGGCGCATGCGCTTTGCTTGCTGTATAACTAAGGCTACAGACACACACTGACAATATGTAATACTTATTGCTTTTGCACAGCAACAATGGTTACGCGAACGCGCCTCAATGCTACGTTTATACGTACATTACCTGTCTTTTTGAGATTAAACGTAAGACGCAAAAACATTACCTACAGTTATACTGCTTTGTATTCAAGCTTTAAAAGTCATATACTGCCGTAAATCCTGCAATTCCAAGACAATCTGTAATTCAGCAGCAATAAACCTTACTGCATTGACCCTCCGTGACGTCTTAACTGGCGCATGTCAAGAATAATTTAATACTGTAGATCGATACTGCAATCTGCTAGAAGTTCTAATAGCAGCATAACATTTGAAATTAATTCATCCAACTGGCTGTGTGCAGGAAAATGTGCGCTGCTTGGGAACTGCGAGCTATGCCACGGACGGTGTGACGTGTCCCGCCACCAAGGTCATCACTGTACTCCGGTAACATTACAACATAACACTGAAACAACTCGACATAGACACAGCTCACTGACCGGCTGTTGTCATATTACGATGAGGTCTGTTTGCGACCTCACGATCTACTGAACTACGGAAAGCGTATTTTAAAGCTAGACATTGTCCAGTGATTGAGGTTAGCTCTCAATGTAGCTCCAATGATCTCTGTACTCTAATGTTAGTTCTCAATGTTAGCTCAATGTTACCAATGTTAGTTATTTAGCTCTCAATGTTAGTTCTCAATGTTAGCTCTCAATGTTAGTTCTCAATGTTAGCTCTCAATGTTAGTCTCAATGTTAGCTCTCAATGTTAGCTCTCAATGTTACTCCAATGTTAGTCTCAATGTTAGCTCTCAATGTTAGTCTCAATTTAGCTCTCAATGTTAGTTCTCAATGTTAGCTCTCAATGTTAGCTCTCAATGTTATCTCTCATGTTAGCTCTATGTTAGCTCTCAATGTTAGCTCTCATTTAGCTCTCAATGTTAGTTCTCAATTTACCATATTGTTAGTCTCAATGTTAGCTCTCAATGTAGTTCTCATGTTAGTCTCAATGTTAGCTCTCAATGTTAGTTCTCATGTAGCTCTCAATGTTAGTCTCTCCAATGTTAGCTCTCAATGTTAGCTCTCAATGTTAGTTCTCAATGTTAGTTCTCATTTCCAATGTTTAGCTCTCAATGTTATTTCTCAATGTTAGCTCTCAATGTTATTTCATCAATGTTAGCTCTCAATGTAATGTTCTCTCAATGTTAGCTCATGCCCAATGTTATTTCTCAATGTTAGCTCGTCCCAATGTTAGCTCTCATACTAGTCTCAGACTCTCAATGTTATGCACTCAATGTTAACTCTCAATGTTAGCTCTCAATATTAGCTCTCAATGTTAGTTCTCAATGTTACATTAGTTTGTCTAATGTCACCGGAACTATGAGGCACTAAATTTCATATTATTCCTACCGTGCATTTTTTACAATTCACTGTTTACAAACCAACAAAATGCACTTCACCTTCACTTCTATTATTTATACATCAACCCCTACATACACTATGTAATAGCAGACGGAACATGTATGGATGTAAAGCGAACGTAGTTTATGAACCCCCTGAAGATGGTCTTATATAAGGCCGAAATATATGTAGGGGTTGATGTATAAATAATAGAAGTGAAAGTGAAATGCATTTCGTTGGTTTGCAAACAGTGAATTAGTTCTCAATGTTACATACTATCGTCAGAACATGTTACAATTTATTAGATATGTTTAGAAAACTTACGACACGGCACTAAAGGCAACCTCCTTTGTTCTCATTAATTCCTTCTAAAAAAAAATTGGTTTTAACGAAAAATGCCGTGTTAAAAATTGACTGTTCTGCCTCAAGCGGAGGCCAAGGGAAGCTAACATAGTTCATGTACTTCCCTTTGCCTCCGCTTGTGGCAGAAACTGTCAATTTCAACGTTACGCTCCTTGTTTATACGTTGCTTCTGATCCGTTGATCTCCGAAAGGAATTACCCTGCATTAAGCAGTATAATTTTTTTTTTAAATTTTCATGAAATTCACATTTGTTCGACGTTTCGTAAAGAATTCCTATACCGGTTTTCACGAAAATCCGACAAACCCTTTACTTCACGATACTAGGTTACACACAGACGGAAGGACGTTGTCTGTACATAAGGCGTTCTTCAGTTTTACTTCGCAAAGAACGCCTAACGACGAAGACGCTGCAGTTCGACCCACACAAACACATTCATATAAAGCACCCCGCTGTTACGTAGCTCACGTGCTGAAACGGCGACAACAGCATCAAACAGCACTGTTACACCACTACTGACCAATGGCAAGGCTTGTTGTATTCGGCCAACCAATAGACAGTGTTCTCACAGAACTCAAGTAATAATGCTCTTTTTATGTTAATCGTAGACAGTAATGGCAGACAAAACATTTTTAACAATTCATTTAGCAGTGAACTTGCTACCCTGTGTAGACCCACCTGATGATAGCAGCCGAAACATGTAGCGGAAATGTGTACTGGATTTTCGAACCGTAAAATTAATTCCCTCTCATTCATATTGTATATACAACTCTTTATAAAACTGAAAGACATGCAACCTTACGTCAAATTATACACGAATTAAATCCGCGGTCTTCTGGGGTATTACGCGGCGTCACGTTGGTAATTGTTTCCCGACGTTTCGGGACAACGTATCGGTCCCCATCCTCATGCGTCTAGAGTCCGAGTAGGAAAGACAAGCCAGCCTATAACGTAAATTCTGGAAAGTACGGCAGGGTAGCAATCAGTGTGATGTGATGACAGCCAGAAGACCGCAGATCTCATCAACATCGCGACGGAAGCTTGAAATCAAGGTTATACACGAATTGTCTTATAAAATTGCTTATTTCTGTTGGGTGTTTCGACACAACATTTTACTGCCCAAATACAGTGCCACTAATACCACTGTACTTCCCCCAAGGAATTGAAGTTGCCGCCATTATGATATCTATAACGCAAGAGATTTAAAAATAAAAGGGATGAGGAAGCCTTGACTAACATGACGCTGTACGACAATGTGGTGACTGAACCACACGCACAAACATACGCAGGCACGCACACACAAACATGCACACACAGAGAAACGTAATGACACCGAAATAAATTAAACAAAACATAGTAAATAATAAATAAAAACAAACTTTTTATTTAAAGGGAAAATACATGCTAAAATAATCAATAAAAATAATAATTAATTCAATCATTCATTCATTCATTCATCTGTAGTCTGTCTTACGACAGATCCGTAGCCGCTTCCAAAGCGAGTTCTCCACAGGGTGCGATCTAGTGCTTCCTCTTTAAATTTCCAGTATCTTCTCTTTTCCTTAAGGTCATCCAGTAGCTGCTTACGTCTTCTCCCTCGTCTTACCGTCATTTTTATCCTTCCTTCTAACTTTGCTTCAAAATTCCATTTACCTGATGTTAAATGGAAAATACTGCCCATTTTTTCGTGCATTACAAAATCATCTACCGTTGCCTTATAAAATTATAATAAAGTTTCATTTCAATCATAGGAAGCTTTATCCAACTTGACACTTTTAAATGTAGCTCTTTGATGTGCCGCTGATTGGCAATATTAGACATTACGTTCAATAAAACTTCTACGGGTCTTTCACGGCAGTTAAATACCAAAGTTTTTACACAACTTCAGTTGAGCACTGGATTATTGAACAGAAAGTGATATAACAAATATGCTTTTAAACACTTCAAATCCAGAAAGCATGAAATTTTTATAGAACCGAAAATATTCGACTAGAATTTCTTAGCGGAAAGCGATAAGAGGGAGCAGTGGCGGGCCTTCACGTTGCAAATAAAACGAGGAAGCGGAAGTGGCTGCTCGTTAATGGTTGCGGAAGTAAGATTCCAATTTCTACCGCGACGGAATTTTTAAACTTGTGCCAAGAGAGAATAAATGCATCAGTGTTTTCGGGGGGAATATGATAAAATGTAATTATATTTTAGGGGAATAAATAAAGTTAATTTAATTTTAAGGGCTTACGGAAGTTATTTATTTAACATCCATTTTACATTCATGACCAATTAGTATTCGATCCTACAATCGTAATCTTCGAGCGGTAGACGGCAGCGTATGCTAAGCCACTGTCAACGGTCAATACTGAATTATACGAAGGCAAATAAACACCCTCGTCTATATATATATATATCAACAGGGTATACACAAAAGAATGGTGCGGTTTTAATAGCGTTCACTATTAAAACCGCACCATTCTTTTGTGTATTCCCTGTATATCCATCTTCAGACATACTATCCAACATTTGCAGTATCGTTGTTTGTTCCTTCAATATACTCCTTTTTTTCAGCGCCAGTTAAAAGAAAGAATGGGTGAAAAATTAGGATATTTTGAAAATATTCTTGTCATTGGAAACCACAATATACAGCCCGTAAATGTGGGGTTAATGCAAGATCTGCAGAAGTCTTCAGCAGGTTAAAGACAGCCGCATTTACTCTCCTCCAAGAATGAACTCAATTGGGTACAAATAATGCTTTACACTCGAGGGGACCCGAGATGAAGTCTTGAACAAGAAAGGGGTCAGGCCGTGCCATGGCTCTAGGCGGTTAGTCGCCGACCTCCCACCTCGGAGACCCGGGTTCGATCCGGGTAAGTACATGTGGGATTTGTGGTGGACAAAGTGGCACTGGGATAGGTTTCTCTCCGAGTACTTCGTTTTCCCCTGTCATTTCATTCCACCGATGCTCCATTAAAATGTAAAGGCAGACAAAACTAATCATCTTCATCACAGAGTTGCAACATAAGCCTTAAGGCTGCGGTGCGTCCGTAGTTTCTGCTGCGGCGGCCTTCACAAAAAAAACCGTAGAAACAAATTCGATGCTTGTAGCTTCAAAAACGTCGCCACTTCCTTTCACAATTTTTTTAATTTATACTTATGTTCATTCTAGCATATAGCTACGTAACACCTCAACTGAAATGGTGTCATTAAATAACTCAGTGATCAACAG
Organism: Reticulitermes speratus; assembly: GCA_021186555.1. Lineage (NCBI taxonomy): Eukaryota > Metazoa > Arthropoda > Insecta > Blattodea > Rhinotermitidae > Reticulitermes > Reticulitermes speratus. The sequence continues at coordinate 22,627,185 of JAJKFL010000010.1, forward strand.
TACAGCAATATCCATATATATATGAGCTTTGTGGTGTTCACAGCAGTGCAGACTCCATATTATTAATTCATGACCACACCGAGTTTTAAGTCTTGACACTTTAGCAACCACCTACCAGACTACACGGCGTCATAACTCAGGTCATAAGACAAATATTCAGTACTCGTTTTATAGAACAGACGGATATCAAGACGTTTCGGACGTACCCTAGGTACCGCAGACTCAAATCTGGCATTGCAGTCAGTTAAGAGATACTGGGCTCTTATAGAAATATATTAGACCGATAGAAGTGACCAGTAGGATCATTGCGCCTTATGAGCTGCGTACACTCAATACACCTCTGTCGAGAAGTTGCCGCATGAACACGGCGGAATTTCTACATCGTTCGCCGCCTAGCAGTTTAAGCGGAACAAACCCAGCTGTAGATACAATACAGTTACGCTGCCCGTCAAAAGGGCACAGTAGAGACAGCAATGTTCATAAATTCGAAGCCACTGTTTTGTGAAGTCGCTATTTAAACCAAACTTCAATTGTGACACGAAATTTCCATTATATTTTAAAACACGACGAACATTTTAACATTTCTTTTCCATGACCCGAAAGCCCCTTGGGGGGCCTAGGCCTCATCATTATCGAGGCTTCACGATCACACTCAGACACACCACACTCGGTAGGACTCCTCTGGACGAGTGATCAGCCCGTCGCAGAGACCTCTACCTGACAACACACAACACTCACATGAGACACAGACATACAGGGCATACACAAAAGAATGGTGCGGTTTCAAAAGTGAATAAAAAATTTATGTCTCACATTACACGGGCACAACATACACCGTCAGCGGCGGCAACTGTCCAAGTTTCTCATGCGCTACCAGCAGTTCGCTTCTCATGCTTACTACGTGGCCGCGGGGCCAGTTTAGGGGAAATGCGCTGGATCGGACGTGCTGCTGCAAATGGAGCAAGAACCTTCTCCCTTGGCCACCCCGTTCGCCAGATCTTACACCGTGCGATTTCTTTCTTTAGGGGTTCGTTAAAGACAGCGTTTATGTACCACCATTGCCCACGTCCATCCATGAAATTCGTGATCGGATAACGCATGCACTGCAGGCCATTATAGCGGACATGCTACACCGGGTCTGGGATGAGTTTGATTACCGTGTGGATGTGTGTCGTGTGACCCAGGGTGCACACATTGAAGGATTGTAATTACCAAATGAGAAACTTGGACAGTTGCCGCCGCTGACGGTGTATGTTGTGCCTGTGTAAGGTGAGAAATACATTTTTTATTCATTTTTGAAACCGCACCATTCTTTTGTGTATGCCCTGTACATGCCCTCGGTGGGATTCGAACCCGCAATCCCAGCAAGCAAGTGACCGCAGACCCACGCCTTAGACCGCGCGGCCACTGGGATCGGCTACATTTTAATATTATACAACATAAATAAATGTCTACTTCATGGTCAATAAAACAACAAACTGAACTCTATGCATCAAATTCACACTTCAGCACTGACGGCTATTGAAGAATCTGTGACGTAATAAACTAAAAACTTCACTCAATACATCAATCAACATATGTATTTAATAAAATACATTCATGTACAAATATAAAACTCCTACATGTTTCGGCAACGGGGTGCCATCATCAGGGCGTAATTTAGAACAGAGGAGTAGCAAGCCCAACACACATGTTGTCCTTCTACTGCTCTGTTTTTTGAACCTAGTGTCACACAGGCATGGATTAATGTAACGTAACAAAACATAAGATAAGCAACAAATAAAATAAAATACATAAAAATTAACTTTAAATAAATAAAACAGATAAATTTTAATACATTAAATATGGGCTATCATTGCAGTTAACAAATTCAAACATCTTTAAATTAATATACTAAGGGAAGTTCACTATACTTCATAGACATACATTGGCAATCTAACACGCATTATAAATATTTTTAACCAACTAATACGACATTAATTTTAGTCCTGAAGTATACCTCAATTTATTCTTTGGTATGGCAGACAGAAGGTAATAAAAATCCGTATTCTGTGGGAAAAGAATCCGTGTCTACAGCCGGAAGCTTCAAACGGAGACCAAAACCTCACGCAAATTCATAAACGTCACTTCGCCTAACACAAAATCAGTATTCACAACTTTACATTACATCGATTCTTATTAAGCGCTCAAAAGGAAGGCACGAATTTCGACATACAAAATACATTTAGCTCTCTCGGATATAGACCGTATCATTTGCCACAATCCTTCTAACAGACCGACGTTTGACGTCTTTTCTTCTGGGTTGTTACGCAGCGTATGTTCGTAGTTGTTTACCGACGTTTCGGGAAAGCCTATCGGTCCCTTCTTCAAGGCTGACCCTTGAACATGAAACCGATAGGCGAGCAAAGAACATGTATGTACCGCGGCGTTAGCCTCATATCTCGCATGGACCAACGGTTGCTATTTACCTCATATTAACTATTTAAATTATAAATTGTTGCAAACAGGAGTCTAAAACTGTAGACGTTATTGAAGTAGACATAAAGTATAGAAGCGACGGAAGACGACGAAGAAGACGTAAGTAGCTTTGGAGGAAAACTTATGGAAGGAGAGGGTACTGGAAATTGAAAAGAGGAAGCACTAGATCGCACCTGTGGAGAACTGCTTCGAAGAGGCATTGGACCTGTCGTAAGACAGACTACAGAATGAAGAGGCTACGGACCTGTCGTAAGACAGACTACAGAATGAAGAGGCTGTGGACCTGTCGTAAGACAGACTACAGAATGAAGAGGCTGTGGACCTGTCGTAAGACAGACTACAGAATGAAGAGGCTACGGACCTGTCGTAAGACAGACTGCAGAATGAAGAGGCTGTGGACCTGTCGTAAGACAGACTACAGAATGAAGAGGCTGTGGACCTGTCGTAAGACAGACTACAGAATGAAGAGGCTACGGACCTGTCGTAAGACAGACTGCAGAATGAGACTGACTGCTAGAGACGTGAGAGCTGGACCTGTCGTAAAGACCAGACTGTCAGAATAGAAGAGCTAACGGACCTGTCGTAAGACAGACTGCAGAATGAAGAGGCTGTAGACCTGTCGTAGGACAGACTGCAGGAATGATGAAGACAAATAGGAGACAAATATGCATCAGTCGGTATTGCAGAGTACCAGTTTGCCCACAAAGCGTTCCTCTGGACATAAAAATCGCCCAGTGCACGTAGCCAACAGTTTTACACATCAGCGATTTGGGTGGCAATGAACTTGACTCTGTTTCAGAACTTTGCACGCCAATTAATTAGCAATTTTCACCAAGCTTGTACTTTTAAAAAAAGTTTCTATGAAATTTCAACGCATTTTACGTCAGTAAATATTTATACGGCATTTATTTTCAAACAAATTTTCCAAAAATCAAGAACCACATCAAAATTATACGCGCCAAAGAGCGACAAGAAGGAAGTTCCGTATTGAGGACCCTCAAATATTGGAAGCCACCGTACAAAATTTAGTGGCCCGGGCAAAATGTTTCCTTGCATTTGTGCACCCCTTGGGTAAGAACTTCACCTGTACCTTGTTGAGGGCCCCCCTAAATGAATGACGCCAGTTCAGTTTTGTAAGAAAATTAAAATGTATCCTTCATTCACAGGTTTGAACGAAACGTCAGAGAAGCTGCAGGAACAGTTAAGAGTTTTGTAATACAGAAATACATTTGTACCAACCTTGATTTCAGGCTTACGCCGCGATGTTGATAAGATATGCGCTATTCTGGGATATTACGCGGAGTCGTGTGGTAATGGTTTACCGACGTTTCGGGACAACGTGTCGGTCCCATCTTCAAGGGTCAAGAGTCCGAGTAGAAAACAATTTTTTCTTTTTTTTTCCTACTCTAACTCTTGACCCGTGAATATGGGACCGACACGTTGTCCCGAAACGTCGGTAAAACAATTACCACACGACTCCGCGTAATATCCCAGAAGATCGCGTATCTCAAATTTGTACCCGCTGAAAATGTATTCCTTACAGCGTTACTCGCTTAACGGGATACATTCCATAAAAGTGCTATCACAAGCTGTTCCGTAAATACTGTTCCAGCATACTCCTCCTGATTCCAAGTAAAGAAACGAAAATACGCTTTTGGGAATATCCAGTAACTTGGTTCAGATTCGAACCTGATACCTCCGGAATATAAGTTCAATGCATGACCGCTGTACTAACCTACTCGATATCTGGCACGACTCATCTATGCCAATAAAAACAGAAAGAACATTCCGATAACGACAGTATTAAACGCTTTATGGAGGTCAATAGAACTTTGATGCAGAGTTTAAGGATTTAGAAATACGCAATTGAAAGCCTGCAAAAAAGAAAAGCAACTTCTGAAATAAAGTTTAGTTTCTATATTAAACCTGTTTACTGAGTACGTTAAATGGAACTGGCTAAACACGCAACTCTGTTAATAAAATTTTATGAGAAGTTTTAAACATATTTTAGTCAAAATAAGTACAATTTAGAATATGAAGATTTCATCTATAAAATAAAACTCTTATTTTATTTACACGATTGAAATAGAGGGAGGAGTTCAACATGAGGATGATTTACACTATGTTGTCGCAACACAGAAAAATTATATTAAGATGATATAAAAACACTTTTAGAAGCCTCAACTGTCCTTCAAACCCGGAATCAACTTAGCAGTTAAAACTAAATGAATTATGAACCCAATAAATTCAGGGAATGCCTGCTACCATTCCATTCAGAGTCCTTCGCAAAGTATAGGGAACTATAATTTTGCCTGCTGCTTTATACGGGTGTGAAACTTGATTCCTTACGTCACGGGAAAACATACCCCAATGGTACTGCAAAATATATCACTGAGGCAGATATTCCGTCCTAAAAGGGAGGAACAATATGATGGTGGAAAAGGGGTGCATAGTTAGAAGTTTCATGATCTGTACTCCTCACCAAATATTACTAGGCTGATCAGAGCCAAATAGGATAAGATGGGTTGGGCATGTGGCACGTATAGTGAACAAGAAAATATATGGCGTTTAGGTGGGGAATGGTAAAGGAAAGCGACTCCTAGGATGACCTAGACGTAGATTTTAGCATAATATTAAAACGTGTTTTAAATAAATTCTTCCTACATAGAAAAAAGAAGTTCTTTTTTTCCAAATATTTGCTTACGAAATTTAAAACGGTAATGCGCAACACTGTACAATTTATTTTTATTTTTTTTTTTCAAATGGCTCGACAGCCCCTTGGGGGCCTAGGCCGCCTCATTTATCAAGGCTTCACGATCACACACATTTAGACACACCACACTCGGTAGGACTCCTCTGGACGAGTGATCAGCTCGTCGCAGAGACCTCTACCTGACAACACACAACACTCACAAGAGACAGACATCCATGCCCTAGGCGGGATTCGAACCCGCAATCCCAGTAAGCAAGCGGCCGCAGACCCACGCCTTAGACCGCGCGGCCACTGGGATCGGCGTATAATTTGTAGAGATGATAAATATTAACACGTCTCTTATAAGGTAATAGTTAAATTCTGATAGCGGTCAAAGTAAAGACTGAAGTGACCCCTGTCCTTAAATCGACGTGTAGTGGAATGGAGGCACAGATCCATGACTTTTTAACGAAAAGTTTTTATCGAATGTTGAAGCATTTTCCTGCCTAAACACAAGTCCTACTTACTAAATTTACAAACACCCTGTATTTTAAAGCTAACAGAAGACAAACGTGAATTCGCCCCTATTCACGCCATAAAGGCATATAGGGGGAGTAAAGGTATAGCTCCGCTCATTAATAATTTCTGCGCTAGATCGAGGTGAGTGGTCACTTCACGCTCCGGCTGCTTCACGTCCGGTACCAATTAAACACGAGGATGTGTGTGGCCTCACAGACGGTCCGAAAGTTTCAGAGAAGCGAACCCGTACCGTCCAGCCCGTAGCTCAGTAGATATACCGACCGACTGAGATATATATACCGGTATAACAGAATTTATTTACAAGTCCGCAACAGAATAAACAGATAACAGAAACAAGTACAAGCGTGTACAGTTTCATAATTGTACAATTTGTAGCCACTTAAACAGCGCATACAAATTAGATAAAATTAACATTATTAAGACAGGGCCTAAACAGCCTCAGCTTCTACCTCGGTCACCGACACAATTTTATAAGTCCAGGTATAACGCTGAGGACTATAAGGACTATAAGGACACTCGACAAGGGGTGGTCCTCCAGCTGGGGGGTAGGCGAGGTGCTAACAACTCCTCGTCGTAAATACGTAACGTGTAAACGATACATTTCACAACGCCTGGGACTCGGACTGATCCTTTGATTGGCAGACCAAGGCGTAGATGGGAGGATATTATTAAAATGGATCTTCAAGTGGTTAGATGGGAGCATGGACTGGATATATCTGGCTCAGGACAGAGAAAGGTGGCGGGCTGTACTAAATGCGATAATGAACCCTCGGTTCCCATAAAATGTGGGGGGTTAATTCTTGACCAGCTGAGGAACTGTTAGCTTCTGAAGATGGACTCTGTTCCGTGCAGTTAGGCATAACGCTAAACTTTTCCTTTTTTTGATAACAAAGTTTATTTATAGATGTAATCTCAAAATCGCAGCGGTCGTTTCAAGTTTCGTGCCATTTAAAAGTTCAAACTTCAGTATTGCGTTTAAAGTGTCTTGCGTAATGACAAGCAAAAGTTAGAAAGTAAGTTAGCAAAAACCGTGGAGCATTTTGCTGTAGCAAACATCGACGTTACGACCGCACACAGTTCGTGTACCGCTGTCAGCCACGTAACCACACGCGATTAACCGGTCCTTGAAACAAACGTTACCGAAAAGTTTCTATTTTATACATCATATCTACCGCATTTAACGTCTGCTAACTACGTGTTGTAACATTACCACAGAGGGCAGACTGTGGTCTGGACGACCCAGTATTCCAACACAGCAAGGTAACATTACCACAGAGGGCAGACTATGGTCTGGACGACCCAGTATTCCAACACAGCAAGGTAACATTACCACAGAGGGCAGACTATGGTCTGGACGACCCAGTATTCCAACACAGCAAGGTAACATTACCACAGAGGGCAGACTATGGTCTGGACGACCCAGTATTCCAACACAGCAAGGTAACATTACCACAGAGGGCAGACTATGGTCTGGACGACCCAGTATTCCAACACAGCAAGGTAACATTACCACAGAGGGCAGACTATGGTCTGGACGACCCAGTATTCCAACACAGCAAGGTAACATTACCACAGAGGGCAGACTATGGTCTGGACGACCCAGTATTCCAACACAGCAAGGTAACATTACCACAGAGGGCAGACTATGGTCTGGACGACCCAGTATTCCAACACAGCAAGGTAACATTACCACAGAGGGCAGACTATGGTCTGGACGACCCAGTATTCCAACACAGCAAGGTAACATTACCACAGAGGGCAGACTATGGTCTGGACGACCCAGTATTAAAACACAGCAAGGTAACATTACCACAGAGGGCAGACTATGGTCTGGACGACCCAGTATTCCAATACAGCAAGGTAACATTACCACAGAGGGCAGACTATGGTCTGGACGACCCAGTATTCCAACACAGCAAGGTAACATTACCACAGAGGGCAGACTATGGTCTGGACGACCCAGTATTCCAACACAGCAAGGTAACATTACCACAGAGGGCAGACTATGGTCTGGACGACCCAGTATTCCAACACAGCAAGGTAACATTACCACAGAGGGCAGACTATGGTCTGGACGACCCAGTATTCCAACACAGCAAGGTAACATTACCACACAGGGCAGACTATGGTCTGGACGACCCAGTATTCCAACACAGCAAGGTAACGGTACATATTATTATTATTATTATATTATTATTATTATTACTTACTGCAATTGGGTTTTCACCCGGTGGCAGTAGTCCTTACACTAGTACACACAATACAAATGTTTTCACCCGGTGGCAGTAGTCCTTACACTAGTACACACAATACAAATGTTTTCACCCGGTGGCAGTAGTCCTTACACTAGTACACACAATACAAATGTTTTCACCCGGTGGCAGTAGTCCTTACACTAGTAACAACAATACAAATGTTTTCACCCGGTGGCAGTAGTCCTTACACTAGTACACACAATACAAATGTTTTCACCCGGTGGCAGTAGTCCTTACACTAGTACACACAATACAAATGTTTTCACCCGGTGGCAGTAGTCCTTACACTAGTACACACAATACAAATGTTTTCACCCGGTGGCAGTAGTCCTTACACTAGTACACACAATACAAATGTTTTCACCCGGTGGCAGTAGTCCTTACACAAGTACACACAATACAAATGTTTTCACCCGGTGGCAGTAGTCCTTACACAGTACACACAATACAAATGTTTTCACCCAGTGGCAGTAGTCCTTACACTAGTACACACAATACAAATGTTTTCACCCGGTGGCAGTAGTCCTTACACTAGTACACACAATACAAATGTTTTCACCCGGTGGCAGTAGTCCTTACACAAGTACACACAATACAAATGTTTTCACCCGGTGGCAGTAGTCCTTACACAAGTACACACAATACAAATGTTTTCACCCGGTGGCAGTAGTCCTTACACAGTACACACAATACAAATGTTTTCACCCAGTGGCAGTAGTCCTTACACAAGTACACACAACACAAATGTTTTCACCCAGTGGCAGTAGTCCTTACACTAGTACACACAATACAAATGTTTTCACCCGGTGGCAGTAGTCCTTACACTAGTACACACAATACAAATGTTTTCACCGGTGGCAGTAGTCCTTACACAAGTACACACAATACAAATGTTTTCACCCGGTGGCAGTAGTCCTTACACTAGTACACACAATACAAATGTTTTCACCCGGTGGCAGTAGTCCTTACACAAGTACACACAATACAAATGTTTTCACCCGGTGGCAGTAGTCCTTACACTAGTACACACAATACAAATGTTTTCACCCGGTGGCAGTAGTCCTTACACAAGTACACACAATACAAATGTTTTCCCCGGTGGCAGTAGTCCTTACACTAGTACACACAATACAAATGTTTTCACCCGGTGGCAGTAGTCCTTACACAAGTACACACAATACAAATGTTTTCACCCGGTGGCAGTAGTCCTTACACTAGTACACACAATACAAATATTTTCACCCGGTGGCAGTAGTCCTTACACAAGTACACACAATACAAATGTTTTCACCCGGTGGCAGTAGTCCTTACACAGTACACACAATACAAATGTTTTCACCCAGTGGCAGTAGTCCTTACACAAGTACACACAACACAAATGTTTTCACCCAGTGGCAGTAGTCCTTACACTAGTACACACAATACAAATGTTTTCACCCGGTGGCAGTAGTCCTTACACTAGTACACACAATACAAATGTTTTCACCCGGTGGCAGTAGTCCTTACACAAGTACACACAATACAAATGTTTTCACCCGGTGGCAGTAGTCCTTACACTAGTACACACAATACAAATGTTTTCACCCGGTGGCAGTAGTCCTTACACAAGTACACACAATACAAATGTTTTCACCCGGTGGCAGTAGTCCTTACACTAGTACACACAATACAAATATTTTCACCCGGTGGCAGTAGTCCTTACACAAGTACACACAATACAAATGTTTTCACCCGGTGGCAGTAGTCCTTACACTAGTACACACAATACAAATGGACATATAAATATACATAAAAGTAACAATACAATACAAACTATACACAATTACAAAACAATACATACAGTAAATACAAGTACACACATTAGAACACCATTCACACATTACAAAAACATCCACACCTTAACAAAAACATCCACTCCTTAACAAAAACATCCACACCTTACAAAAACACCCACACACAATACAAACAAAACACACGCACATTACAAAAAAACAACCCCACAAACTAAATAATACAAAAACATCAAAACACACATACTGCAAAAAGAAAGAGTTGTTAAGCCTAACCTAAAACCTAACGTAAAAGAATCAGAGTTAAAAGTAATTTCGTATACCAAGCAATGAGTCAAACACTATACAAAAATAAAATTCCATGTTTTCAAAAAATGATACACACACATTTCAACTGCACCATCACTTCACTACGCTTATATACACATCACGGCATTCCCCGTTTTGCCTCCCTTTACTTCACTTCACTTCACTTCACTTCACTGTATTATTAGATATTTTTCCCCACCCTCTATACCCTTCACTTCACTTCACTGTCTTAATAGATATTTTTCCCCACCCTCTATACCCTTCACTTCACTTCACTTATCACTTTCCTAACCCTCTTCCTAAAAGTACTCGGCTTACAAGGGAAAGTCCCTAAAGCATCTGCAGGTAGTTTGTTCCAGAGTTGGATGGTCCTATTTACAAAGGAGAATTTTCCGATATCCGTCCTTTGCTTCCTGTTCCTAATTTTCCGATTATGATCAACCCTGCTCAGATAGTGTGGCCTTTGTAGTCTGTCACCTATAGCCTTCCAAGCCCGTTCGCCAGTGTATGCTTTGAAGAGAGCACATAAGCGTGCTGTCTTTCTGCGCTGCGCCAAAGTTTCCCAGTTCAAATCGGTCGTATAATTTGCAAATTTAGCCGCTTTCTGTTGTACCCGGTCTAACGCATTTATCTGTCCCTCCCTGTATGGATCCCAGCACGCAGCCCCATACTCAAGAATCGGACGCACTAGTGACGTGTAGGCTAAGCTTTTAGTATTACTATTTCCCTTTTTGAGAATACGCATTATGAAATAAAGTGCCTTCCAAGCTTTTCTCACCGTGTAATTTACTTGGTCAGTCCAGCTTAAATCGCTGCGTAAGATTATTCCCAAGTATTTACAACTGCTCACTTCTGGAATTAATTCGTCCCGTAAAGAGTAACTTAGTGGATCCTTCGCCCGGGCTCTCGTGAAACTAACTGCCTTACTTTTACCTGCATTTATTTTCATCTCATTTTCTACCGCCCATTCCCCCAGTCTGTCCAGATCTATCTGCAACGTTTTTATGTCATTTTTATTTACAATTTTCCTATATATTACACAGTCGTCTGCGAAAAGTCTAATAGTTGAGTCAATGTTCCTCCAAATGTCATTAACGTACGCTAGAAACAGAAGTGGGCCCAATACACTTCCTTGCGGTACACCTGACGTTACTCTGACCTCCTCTGATAATTGCCCTCCTACCCTGACTCTCTGCGTACGACCCAAAAGGAATTCTTTTATCCATACAACTACCCTAAAATCCACGCCCGAGGCCGCAATTTTCGCAAGCAGCCGATCATGAGGAACTAAATCGAAAGCCTTCGAAAAATCTATTACAATAGCGTCTACCCTGTATCCATTATCCAGAGAGTCGGCAATGTCCTGGCAAACCGTGATTACTTGACTTTCACACGAATATCCCGGCCTGAAAGCGTGTTGACCCTCGTATAACCAATCATTTTTATCCCAGACCTGCCTTAGATACGATGCTATAACGTGCTCCATTTGCTTGCAGACCACCGAGGTTAAGCTGACTGGTCTATAATTAGTGACTAGCGATCTGTCACCCCCCTTGTAAATAGGAACCACTATGGCTCTTTTCCAATCACTTGGGATAGTAGCATTATTAATTGTTATGTCCAGTAATCGCGCAAGGTATGGAATCATGGCTTCCCCACCCAGTTTCAGAATTTCGCCAGAAATGCCGTCTGGCCCTATTGATTTGTTTTTCCCGATGGCTGCTAACCTTTTCCTAATGGTTTTAGTACTAATTTCGAAGGGTTCACCTGAGTTAGAACATTCTATTTGCTGGATATTACGCTCGCAACTGAATACAGAAGAATAATAGAAATTTAGAGAGTTAGCCTTTTCTATCGAATCTATAATAAGACGTCCATTACAATCTTTAATTGCAGGAATATTTTCCCTATTTCCTTTACGCCTTTTTACATACTTGTAAAACTCAGACCAGCATTTACCTTCGTTTCTTAAAACTGACCTTAAAAATGTCTCCTGTGCATCTTTTTTGGCTTTTACCAACTGCTTGGATAGACGTTTCAGTTCCTCTTGGTAATGCTCTCCTAATTTCCTTCTGTTATATGCTTTTCTGACCTTTGACTTTAACCGTTTCACTTCCTTGTTGTAGTATTCAGGGTCCGTATTTTTTCTCAGTATTTTATGTGGAACAAAACGTTCGATACTCTCGAATACAATTCCCTTGAAATTAGTCCATATCTCCTCAACGCAACTACCATTGCTTGCCCATTTAGCGAATTTATCCCGCAGGAAGGTTTGTAGGCCTAAAATATTTGTTTTGTGGTACACCGGGACTAATCTGTCTGTCTGACGTTCAAAGCACTTTTCTTCCCATTCTACTTCCAGTAAAACCCCGCTATGGTCACTGATCCCCTGTACAACATTGCAAGAGGTAAACGAACTTTCGGGCCGAACCAGATAAACATCCAGCAATGCATCCCCTCGGGTCGGGCAATCTACTACCTGAGTGTAACCGTTGTCCCACACCAATCTATTTATAAATGCCTGAGTTCCGCTAGCACATTCCGCGTTTCCATTCCAATGTGCATAAGGCAAGTTTAAGTCACCTCCAATGATGCTATGTTTCATAGAATTACCCACATAACCGGTTCGGGCTGCCAACCTTTCTATAACTCGCATGTCCTCGTTCGGAGCTCTGTAGATGCCTACAATTTCCCAAGTAAATTTTGGGTCCCTGCCTTTCACTTCAACTGCTATCATCTCGAACTCCTCGTCCACCCATAGTTCCCCACAGGCAATATAATTTTTTACACAAATGAAGACTCCACCACCTCGAGAACACCTATCTCTTCTGAAAGTTGTGTAATCCGCCCTAAAAACTTCAGCATTGCTAATTTCCTCTCTTAGCCATGACTCCGTGCCTATTACAACATCCGGATTGTACGCGTCAACTAGATTCCAGAAATCTAAAGCTTTATTGAAAATACTTCTACAATTTACCTGCAGCAAAACCAGCGATTTACCCTCGATCCGCTGTGTCCCTCTCGCGGGTACACATTCCTCTCTTGTCGCAACTTCTGTCTCCCTCCTTGCCGGATTCATCGTCGCTTCTTCCATCCCTGTGACGTCCCGAACTAGCGTCGACTTTTCTTGGATTATCGTATTCTGCGTCCTTTCAGATGTCCCCTCGTTGGAAGTGTTCAGCATCTGGTGATGTCACTCCTTCTTCTGTCCTCCGCCGTCCAACCCACAAACTCTGGAGTAAAGTTGGCTCAGTCGTCTCGCTCCACTTCGGTTTATATGCAATCCATCTCTACCGAAGTCCCAGTCCTCAATCCAACTGTTCGGATCTACAAATGTAACACCTAATGTCTTCGCTATCCATTCGTATCTGTCGTTTAATGCTCCGATACGCCGCCATGACACGTCTCTGCGTCGCAATACGCCACTCAGAACTAATCTGGATTGTGGAAGTTTAGCTTTTGCCGTATTCACAAGAGCATGCACTTCTCCCATTACATAATCTAGGTTTACCGTTCTTCTTAAATCATTGGTACCCACATGAATTACTACAGTATCTGGTTTCCCTAGATCTCTGTTTTCCACCACTCTGTGCAGTTGTTCAGTTCTAATTCCCGGAAAGCACTCGACCGTAATATTTCCATCTTCTGTCCCCACATTCCGTATTATAGAGTCACCCAAAACTAAGCACTTTGCACCTTGCTGATGTCCCTGCACCGTATCACGCCTGCCAACTTCGCTTCCTGCTTCCACCACTCGTAACCGCTCTTCCAGGTCCTTGTTCTTCCGTTTTAGATCTTCAATTTGAAGCAGTGCGTTCTGCAGTTGCTCCTCTAGTCGACGAAGTCTTTCCCCTTTACACCTATCACAGTTCCACTTCCCGCTCTCCGCCACTTGTGCCTTAACATTTCCACAGCTGTTATGGAACCAACGGCCACACGTGTCACATTGTGTTCCCGATTTTAGATTTCTCTCACACCCACTACACAAAACTTGAACAGTGTTCTCAACCTCCACACCAGGACCAGGATTTTGCTCCACTCCACCAATTACCAAGAGTACAACTAAAGTCGCTGCACACACAATCATAGCCCCTAAGTCACTTCTAACTCGTCCATTGCTGACGTGACCTTGTGTAGTACACCATGAATTCCTCGCAGCCCAGGTACCCACGCGAGCTCGGTAGTCCTGCAGGTAGCAACCCATGCTTAAGAGCTCTCTCAAAACACGTCCGCTGTAAACAACCCTCCAAACCAGACTGAACATTACCACACAGGGCAGACTATGGTCTGGACGACCCAGTATTCCAAAACAGCAAGGTAACATTACCACACAGGGCAGACTATGGTCTGGACGACCCAGTATTCCAAAACAGCAAGGTAACATTACCACAGAGGGCAGACTATGGTCTGGACGACCCAGTATTCCAACACAGCAAGGTAACATTACCACAGAGGGCAGACTATGGTCTGGACGACCCAGTATTCCAACACAGCAAGGTAACATTACCACAGAGGGCAGACTATGGTCTGGACGACCCAGTATTCCAACACAGCAAGGTAACATTACCACAGAGGGCAGACTATGGTCTGGACGACCCAGTATTCCAAAACAGCAAGGTAACATTACCACAGAGGGCAGACTATGGTCTGGACGACCCAGTATTCCAACACAGCAAGGTAACATTACCACAGAGGGCAGACTATGGTCTGGACGACCCAGTATTCCAACACAGCAAGGTAACATTACCACAGAGGGCAGACTATGGTCTGGACGACCCAGTATTCCAACACAGCAAGGTAACATTACCACAGAGGGCAGACTATGGTCTGGACGACCCAGTATTCCAACACAGCAAGGTAACATTACCACAGAGGGCAGACTATGGTCTGGACGACCCAGTATTCCAACACAGCAAGGTAACATTACCACAGAGGGCAGATTATGGTCTGGACGACCCAGTATTCCAACACAGCAAGGTAACATTACCACAGAGGGCAGACTATGGTCTGGACGACCCAGTATTCCAACACAGCAAGGTAACATTACCACAGAGGGCAGACTATGGTCTGGACGACCCAGTATTCCAACACAGCAAGGTAACATTACCACAGAGGGCAGACTATGGTCTGGACGACCCAGTATTCCAACACAGCAAGGTAACATTACCACAGAGGGCAGACTATGGTCTGGACGACCCAGTATTCCAAAACAGCAAGGTAACATTACCACAGAGGGCAGACTATGGTCTGGACGACCCAGTATTCCAACACAGCAAGGTAACATTACCACAGAGGGCAGACTATGGTCTGGACGACCCAGTATTCCAACACAGCAAGGTAACATTACCACAGAGGGCAGACTATGGTCTGGACGACCCAGTATTCCAACACAGCAAGGTAACATTACCACAGAGGGCAGACTATGGTCTGGACGACCCAGTATTCCAAAACAGCAAGGTAACATTACCACAGAGGGCAGACTATGGTCTGGACGACCCAGTATTCCAACACAGCAAGGTAACATTACCACAGAGGGCAGACTATGGTCTGGACGACCCAGTATTCCAACACAGCAAGGTAACATTACCACAGAGGGCAGACTATGGTCTGGACGACCCAGTATTCCAACACAGCAAGGTAACATTACCACAGAGGGCAGACTATGGTCTGGACGACCCAGTATTCCAACACAGCAAGGTAACATTACCACAGAGGGCAGACTATGGTCTGGACGACCCAGTATTCCAACACAGCAAGGTAACATTACCACAGAGGGCAGATTATGGTCTGGACGACCCAGTATTCCAACACAGCAAGGTAACATTACCACAGAGGGCAGACTATGGTCTGGACGACCCAGTATTCCAACACAGCAAGGTAACATTACCACAGAGGGCAGACTATGGTCTGGACGACCCAGTATTCCAACACAGCAAGGTAACATTACCACAGAGGGCAGACTATGGTCTGGACGACCCAGTATTCCAACACAGCAAGGTAACATTACCACAGAGGGCAGACTGTGGTCTGGACGACCCATATTCCAACACAGCAAGGTAACATTACCACAGAGGGCAGACTATGGTCTGGACGACCCAGTATTCCAACACAGCAAGGTAACATTACCACAGAGGGCAGACTATGGTCTGGACGACCCAGTATTCCAACACAGCAAGGTAACATTACCACAGAGGGCAGACTATGGTCTGGACGACCCAGTATTCCAACACAGCAAGGTAACATTACCACAGAGGGCAGACTATGGTCTGGACGACCCAGTATTCCAACACAGCAAGGTAACATTACCACAGAGGGCAGACTATGGTCTGGACGACCCAGTATTCCAACACAGCAAGGTAACATTACCACAGAGGGCAGACTATGGTCTGGACGACCCAGTATTCCAACACAGCAAGGTAACATTACCACAGAGGGCAGACTATGGTCTGGACGACCCAGTATTCCAACACAGCAAGGTAACATTACCACAACCGCAAGGTAATTACAGGGCATTGGTTGGACGACCAGCAAGCAGGTAATTAAGAGGCAATGTGGACGACAATCACAGCAGGTAAATTCAGAGGGAGATTGGTTGGACGACCTATTCACACAGCAAGTACTTAACGAGGGCAGATATGGTTGACACAGTATTAACACGAGTACTACACAGAGGACTTGGTCTGACGACCAGTATTCAACAGCAGGTACATACACAGAGGGCAGACTTGGTTGGGACCAGATTCCACCAGCAGGTAAATACAAGGGAGCTGGTTGGAGATATTCAAACGCAAGTAATTACAGAGGGCAGACTATGGTGAGACGATTCACAGAAGGTACATTACACAGGGCGATGGTCTGACGACCGTATTCAACGCAGGTAACTACACAGAGGGCAGACTTGTTGGACGACCAGTATCCAACACAGCAAGTACATTACCACAGAGGCAGATTGGTCTGGAGACCAGTATTCCAACACAGCAAGGTACATTACCAAGAGGGCAGCTATGGTTGGACGACCAGTATCAACAGCAGGTACTTACACAGAGGGCAGATTGGTCTGGACGACCAGTATTCAAACAGCAAGGTAACTTACCACAGAGGCAGACTATGGTCTGGACGACCAGTATTCAACACAGCAAGGTACATTACCACAGGGGCGATATGGTCTGGCGACCAGTATTCCAACACAGCAAGGTAACATTACCACGAGGGCAGATATGGTCTGGACGACCCAGTATTCCAAACAGCAGGTAACATACAAGAGGCAGATTGGTTGGACGACCCAGTATTCCAACACAGCAAGGTACATTACCACAGAGGGCAGCTATGGTCTGGACCCAGTATTCACACGCAAGGTAACATTCCACGAGGGCAGACTATGGTTGGACGACCAGTATTCCAACACAGCAAGGTACATTACCACAGAGGCAGACTTGGTTGGACGACCCAGTATTCCAACAGCAGGTAAATTCCACGAGGGCAGACTTGGTTGGACGACCCAGTATTCCAAACAGCAGTAACATTCACAGAGGGCAGACTTGGTCTGGACGACCAGTATTCCAACACAGCAAGGTAAATTACACGGGGCAGACTTGGTCTGGAGCCAGTATCCAACCAGCAGGTAACATTACCACAGAGGCAGAGCAATATGGTACATTCAAACAGCAAGTTAACATATCCAACAGCAGGCTTACCCGCAACAGCGGACATCCCAGAGCAGACAGGTACACCCAGATCAACAGCAGGCAATTACACAAGAGACTATCGGCGACGTCAACACCAATAAACACAAGGAATAGCGGAGACAGTTCACACAGTATTCACACAGCAGGTACACCCAGATCAACAGCGGGACATTCCAAAGCAGTATTCGAGCAGTATTCAACGCAGTATTCCACAAGAGATATTCGGCGACGTTTCCACGCAGTACAACACAAGGCAACTTGCGAGCAGATTCACAGAGACAACCACAGAGGAACTAGGTGGCACATTTCACACCAGTACATCACAGAGGAAATTACACAGCAACAGCGGAGACATTCCACACAGAAGGTCAACCAGACAAAGCGGAACATTCCAACACAGGTGGACACCCAATCCAACACGCAAGGTAACATTACACAGAGGGAGATATGGTCTGGAGACCGTATTCAACAAGAAGGTAACATTACACAGAGGCAGACTGGTTGACGCCAGTATTCAAACGAGGTAACATACACAGAGGCAGACTTGCGCCCGACAACCAAGACACACAGGCAGACTTGGTCTGACGACCCAATTCCAACCAGCAAGGTAAATTCCACAAGGGCAGACTTGGTCTGGAGACCAGTATTCCAACCAGCATCCACAGAGGTAACTTCACAGGGGACTTGTATTGACACCCAGTATTCCAACAAGGACATACTAGCTGACAAGGGATCACATGTTACGACCCAGTATTCCAAAGCAGAGGTAGTTGGACGCCAGATCCAACTGAGCACCATTAACACACAAGGGCTTACACAGGTGACATCCGACCACACATTCACAACAAGAGGCGACAGTTCACAGCACATATTCCGACGGGCAGTTAACTTACACAAGGGTAACTAACAGGTGGAGACAGTTTCGAACAGCAGGTAACCATACCAAGGCAAGTACTGTACGACAGAGTCAACAGCTGGCGAGTACACCACAAGGGCATACTGGGTAAACAAGTATCACATTTGCGACGAAACATATACCAAGAGGCAACGTAGGTTGGACGACAAGGATATCGAAAACAAGTAATTCCAACAGGAGGAACTATTTCCACCAGATTACACATGGGAGAACATTCCAACAGACAAGCAAGGTAACACCACAGAGGCGGTATGCACGACCCAGTTCCATAACCAGAGGGCATTAAGGGCGAATGGTCTGGACGACCCAGTATTCCAACACAAGAACATTACCACAGAGGGCAGATGGTCTGGACGACCATATCCAACAGCAAGGTAACATTACCACAGAGGGCAGGACTTTGGTCACACCAGTTATTCCAACACAGGCAAGATACAGAGGGCAGACTATGGTCTGGACGACCAATTCCAACCAAGGTAACATTACCACAGGGGCAGAGGTTTGGACGACCCAGATTCCAAACAGCAAGGTAACTACCACAAGGGCAGACTATGGTTGGACGACCCAGTATTCCAACACAGCAAGGTAACATTACCACAGAGGGCAGACTATGGTCTGGACGACCCAGTATTCCAACACAGCAAGGTAACATTACCACAGAGGGCAGACTATGGTCTGGACGACCCAGTATTCCAACACAGCAAGGTAACATTACCACAGAGGGCAGACTATGGTCTGGACGACCCAGTATTCCAACACAGCAAGGTAACATTACCACAGAGGGCAGACTATGGTCTGGACGACCCAGTATTCAACACAGCAAGGTAACATTACCACAGAGGGCAGACTATGGTCTGGACGACCCAGTATTCCAACACAGCAAGGTAACATTACCACAGAGGGCAGACTATGGTCTGGACGACCCAGTATTCCAACACAGCAAGGTAACATTACCACAGAGGGCAGAATATGGTCTGGACGACCCAGTATTCCAACACAGCAAGGTAACATTACCACAGAGGTCAGACTATGGTCTGGACGACCCAGTATTCCAACACAGCAAGGTAACACGATTCCTCTTATCTGGTGTCTACACAATCTCCTATCCTACGGACGCCGTGGACTCTTCCCGGGAGCAAGACGGACGAAGCTTTAAGATGACCACTTATCTCTACCTAGTGCCGAAGTTAAGAATGCGTATAACTATACATCTACTCCCCCATACGCCTCATGGTGTGGCACTTAGTTAAGTACAGAAATTTTGTGAAATTATAAGCAACATTCAGAGTCAAAAGTTTTAACTAATATGGAAAACGTTGTAGAAATGTTTTGCACAGCATTAGGTGAATTGCTATCAAGCCAGTAACGCATGCGTCCTTCGGCTGTGTTACATTCATATTACAGCCGCGGCCATAGCGACTGAAGCTTGGCCTGATTCCCCATTGTTGCCACATCTATACCGTCAAATATACATTCTACACAAAGAGGCAGCACGAAGCAATAATAAACATAACTTACAGAAAAACACTATACATAATACTAAGTACGCATCGTCGCACGAATTCATATTATACAGGTTGGGGCAAAAGTCACGTGACCGACGTACGAAAAAAAAAAAGACCTTATATGACAATAGGTAGCTTTTGAGAGAGTATCTGCAAGCGTGCGGGAAAAACTGAGTGCGTCAACGTAAAAGACACTTCGAACATTTCGCATAGCCAATAAACGTAAGTGCTGTGTTTTGTTGCCTTATCTTAAGTGACTTTTGCATCACCCTGTATAATACGGTATTTAAAGAACACCAGTAACGTTGCCACATTTTGGTCCTCCCTGGCCAGTTCCCCTATCTGACAACGTTGCATTTAACCTCATGCTTCAATTGTTGTGGCCGCGGCTTGTAACGATCTATTTTATCGACAGAAGCACCGAGTCGGTTTCCTCTAAACTAATCAGCCGAAGCCACCTACAGGCAGGGTAATCCCCGATTGCCGGTTTTAAAATCCCCACGTAGAATCAAAACCGCACCCACGAAACACATGCAAAATACAGGGCATACACAAAAGAATGGTGCGGATTCAATAGTATTCATTATTGAAACAGCACCATTCTTTTGTGTATGCCCTGTACAGTGAGAGTTCAACTGTCTTATAGTTTCCGTCCTGTGTTCATACTCCTGTCAACTAACCCCATTATACATTTTTTACTTTCGAAAGTGATACTTACCTGACTTAGACTCCAATCCATGATGGAATATCTTCGTTAATAAATTTTATATATCTGTCACCGTTCATTTTCACTAATTCAGTTTATTTTACACCAACTAATGCACACGTAAAACTATATTTTTGTAGTTTTTATTGTAAAATGTACCCCTACACGTGTTTCGATCCTCGGATCATAGTCAGGGTTTTTTTTAAATTAAATGTTTTAATAAGTGTTATTGGACCCTTCAAAATATGCATTGAAGTGATAGTGGCTTTTTTAAAAAAAAACCCTGACGATGATCCAGGATCGAAACACGTGTAGGGGTACATTTTACAATAAAAACTACAAAAATATAGTTTTACGTGTGCATTAGTTGGTGTAAAATAAATTGTCTTCGTTAATAATTTTGTACTTCGTCAACTGGTCACAAATTTAACCCTTTTACAGATACATCGAATCTCGGTGGGGGCGAGATTTTCCGTACCGTCCACACCGGCACTGGGGCCCACCCAGCCTCCTATACAATGGGTACCGGGTCTGTTTCCCAAGGGTAAAGCGGCCAGGGCGTGGAGTTGACCACCCACCCCCATCTAGTTCCAGGGTTAAAGAAAGAGTAGAACTATACCTCTACTCCCCCTCTGTGTCTTCACGGCCTGTTCAGGGAGACCTTTACCTTTACTTACAGATCCATCAGAAGTATTACAGCCCCCCAGTGCACGCTGTCTTCCGTAAATTCGATCTCACATCTCATTCCTCTTAAATCTATTTTCATATTATATTTCCTTCTACACGTGTTTCCTAAGTATTCTCCTCATTTTTCGTTCTGGCTCAAATTGTGTATGCATTTCTCATCTACCAAATGCGTGCTACATGCCTCTCGATGTTTACTCGCCCCATACATCTCTCTTCATGGAACTCAAAGACGTTCGTCCACTGCCACAAACGCGTACCCCGATCCCTATACTCGTTCTTGTTCTTCTGGCATTAAAGTCCTTGGTGGACCTCAGCCTCTTCTTTTTTAGAAGCTTCTCAAGTGAACATTTTTAAGGGGTGGTTTGTCGCCAACCACCAACCTGGAGGACCAGGATATCCCTTCTTGTCTGGGTCATCACCTTTGACCTGTCTGGCTCGGGAGGTCCTACCAGTAGCTACACTACCGTCAGCGTAGCTCTCAGGAACATTTGACCACACAAGCACCACCACTACTCAAAGTAGGCACACCTTCGACAGCGATCCCTATAATTAGTCCACAATAATACGTTAACGTTTCCACAAACAATATTACCTATGATTCATTTAATATATCACAATAGAATTCGTTATATATTTCACTTACGCACTTTTGTGTACCATGTATTTACTTAATGACATTTTTATAATTCTGTTAACAAACCTGATATGTAATTATTGTCTAACATCGAATCTGACAAATGATTATCATTCCTTGATTAAATGATCCTAACCGTATCAAGTAAGTCGGCAGTGGCCGCTGCGGTCTAAGGCGTCGGTCTTCGGCCGCTCGCTTACTAGGATCGTGGGTTCGAATCCCACCGGGGCATGGATGTCTTGTGTTGTGTTTGTTGTATAAGGACAGTAGCATGGAACGTAAAGTGACATGAAGGACGAAAGGATTTAAACAGTACAAAAATGGATCAAAGGGGAAAAACCCCGGACAACAAAAAAAAAAAATCCCCCACCGGGGCATGGATGTCTGTCTGTTGTGGGTGTTGTGTGTTGTCAGGTAGAGGTCTCTGCGCGGGCTGATCACTCGTCCAGAGGAGTCCTACCGAGTGTGGTGTTTCTAATGTGTGACGTGAAGCGTCGACGAAACGAGGAGGCCCAGGCCCATACAGGGCTGTCGAGCCATAAAAAAGACCCGTATCAAGTAATATGAGAATCTCCTCGCCATGTAATTATCACCAAAAGTGGGATTAAGTGGCGAAAAACAAAAGAAAAATGCACAAATAGCCCAACAAGTCTTTCGCGTGCTAAACTCAATGCTAATAATTTTATATTACACGTAACGTGCATTCTGTTATAAGTCAATACCAACGTACATTTAGCACTGCAGTCAGCACGTAACGGCAACACTCTGCATGTATTGAGCGGTAGCCTGCAATGCAGGAGGAAACAGACTTCATTTATAATGTAACCTTATACACTTCTTGACAGACAATAATAAACTGTTTTTCTTTTGAAGAAGGAAGCAAAACGTTGGGTCGATTTTTTACGCTCGTCTATTTCCCTTGTCATCCATTAACGTAATGAGGTAGTGACTAACGCAGCTAAAAGCCCAACCAATCAATTTTCTGAGCTTCTGACTCGCATGGAGCCGGACAAAAGCAATGTTCTCTCTCCTTTACCGAATTTAGACACGGTCAGAGGTACTATGGATTGATACGACTGAATGTCATTAAAATTGCATTACATTCATATTTTGCCTTTAAATATTAACCTTTCATTCTCTCAGCCTCCTTGTGCATGGATATTCACGATCATTTTTCTTGTCAATATAGACGTAATGGCATTATGACGTCAATACATTTATTTAGAAAATAACAAATTCCATTTCTCAATCTTCTTCTCATTTATAGAGTGTTTTTACTAATGCATTCTCGATTAACTTCTATTGTTGTAGTTGTGTAAACACAAAGGGTGTCCCAGAAGTCCCGGACGTCCTACTTATAACTTGGATCCGCACGTGCACGCCTTGCACCGTGGTACACTGCGAGAATTGGCGGTGGTGTGTCGCAACACTGCGCAAGCCATGATACATTGTGCACATCGTGAGTAGGGGCAAGGAGACATCGAACACTGTATTTGGCTGTACAGACAGCGACTTAACTAGAGATATTATTTCATATACTTTAACCATTTGAACAATAAGAATAAATGGAATTATATTTAGAGATTCAGTTCGTACCGCGCAGTAAACATACTCCGTCTCAGTTATACAAACCAGTCAGTTAATGTTGTACAGTGAAATAATCGCTGTTTGTTCTGAGATCCACACAAAACACATAAATACAGTCCGTACCGCGCAGTAAACACACTCCGTCTCAGTTATACAAACCAGTCAGTTAATGCTGTACAGTGAAATAATCGCTGTTTGTTCTGAGATCCACACAAAACACATAAATACAGTCCGTACCGCGCAGTAAACACACTCCGTCTCAGTTATACAAACCAGTCAGTTAATGCTGTACAGTGAAATAATCGCTGTTTGTTCTGAGATCCACACAAAACACATAAATACAGTCCGTACCGCGCAGTAAACACACTCCGTCTCAGTTATACAAACCAGCCAGTTAATGTTGTACAGTGAAATAATCGCTGTTTGTTCTGAGATCCACACAAAACACATAAATACAGTCCGTACCGCGCAGTAAACACACTCCGTCTCAGTTATACAAACCAGTCAGTTAATGCTGTACAGTGAAATAATCGCTGTTTGTTCTGAGATCCACACAAAACACATAAATACACTGTGTTGGCAGAACATAGAATTTGTGAATGTTAAACTGGTGGTACATATAGTAACCACTGGGCTTTAGTTGGTACATTTAAATATTCAGACCGTACCGCGCAGTAAACACACTCCGTCTCAGTTATACAAACCAGTCAGTTAATGCTGTACAGTGAAATAATCGCTGTTTGTTCTGAGATCCACACAAACACATAAATACAGTCCGTACCGCGCAGTAAACACACTCCGTCTCAGTTATACAAACCAGTCAGTTAATGCTGTACAGTGAAATAATCGCTGTTTGTTCTGAGATCCACACAAAACACATAAATACAGTCCGTACCGCGCAGTAAACACACTCCGGCTCAGTTATACAAATCAGTCAGTTAATGTTGTACAGTGAAATAATCGCTGTTTGTTCTGAGATCCACACAAAACACATAAATACACTGCGTGGGCAGAGCATAGAATTTATGAATGTTAAATCTGGTGGTACATATAGTAACCACTGGGCTTTAAATGGTTAGAACCTTGCCTAGCCGCCAACGGCCTTGGCCTACCCTCCTGCTCAAATGGCGGTGTCAAGCCGTGTGACCGCGCAACAAATGCTAAGTGCCAAATGCACTCCGTTACAATGCAATCAAGCAGTTACCTGCAACATCCACTCTCTCTGGCGACCTCGTACGACCATTCAGACGTCGCATTATCCGCGCCATCCGACCTCAACCTAAAAGCGTGATGTTCATACTTTCTCTGTTACTGTTAAATTGAACCTCAACATTTCGCGATTTAACCTCTGCTGTAAGACCCTTCTTGATTTTCCACGCATATATTTGCCATTTATCTTATTTCGTTACGTCACGCTCTATCCCTGGCACTACTTTGTGATACATGACGACCAGTTCCTTGGGACATTCACATCCATGCCAGAAAAAACACAACCCTTCCTCAGGCGCTGACAGTCGCTCAGCCCATCAACAAATCGGCTGTCTTTATAAAGCTAAAACGGGTAAAGATGTTCCTATCCACGCCATGAAGGCGTATAGGGAGAGCTAAGGTATAGCTCCACTCATTTTTAACTTCGGCGCTGGATGGGAGTGGTCACACTCACGCCCCGGCCGCTTCATCGCCGGGGAAGAACACCGATAAGGGGCTGGGTTGGCCACTGAGTCGGTATGGAAGTTTTAAAGAAGAGATAGATCTCTTACCTCTGCCGGGACTTGAACCCCGAACCTGCCATACCGTAGCTCAGTCACTATACCGACTACGGTTATCCCCGCTACCCCGCCCTTCTTTTAGGGGGAAAGAACTTTACTGCCGTTCAGAATAACCCGCCAATTGACTGTGACCTTAACCAGATGACCGCAGTGCTTGACCATTACACCATGGATTTTAAAGACCAATTGTACCAGTAACATCAACAACGTTGAAACCCCCATAAATCTATTTATGCCATGATATGCCTGTTATACAGCGGAAGGCATACTGTAGTCTGCTGAACATACCTATACACAGATATGTGTTTGTTACTGTACCACTCATTTAGGAACTGGGACGTTTCGGCCGAAAACATTCACCCCGTCATCATGTCATTCGTTGACATAAAAAACCGGAAATATGGAATAATTACAAGAGCTTATAATTACGAACTAATAATTTTTTTTTTGTGGCTCGACAGCCCTATATGGGCCTGGGCCTCCTCGTTTCGTCGACGCTTCACGATCACACACATTTGAGACACACCACAGTCGGTAGGACTCCTCTGGACGAGTGATCAGCCCGACCCAGAGAACTCTACCTGACAACACAAAACACTCACAACAGACAGACATCCATGCCCCCCGGTGGATTCGAACCCACGATCCCAGTAAGCGAACGGCCGAAGACCGACGCCTTAGACCGCACTGCCACTGGGATCGGCCTCATTTCTTTTACGGTATCGAATTAATTAAACAGTCTTGCACTAAAATGCAGTACAGTCGTACAGAGACTAGGCAACGGACTGAACAATTCGCGGTTCAAATTCCGGAAGGGACATCAGATGTTTCTTTGCTTCAAAACGTTGATCTATTCAAGGGGTACCGGAGTTCTTCCCGGGCGGTGAAGCGGCCGGGACGTGAATTTGACGACTCATCTCCATTAGTGCCGAGCATAAGAATGAGTTGTGCTGTATCTCTACTCCACCATACGCCTTCATAGCGTGGACAGGGAAAAATTCACCGTTTTATGTACATCTGTAGAGAACGTTACATTCAAATCCTGGAAAAGAGGAGATGCAATATTTACGTGATTACCGTATGGACTGTGTGTATGATATATATATATATATAATGTATGGAGACTGCGATAAAAGCACACAACTGTCATTTTAGCAACACGAGACAAGCTGGATGACCTTAATATACCTGCAGGTTGTTATATTTAACACGTGGGCACCGTGGACGAAGAAATATGAAGTAATTAACAATTTAAAGATAAAATTTATGTACAGATTCAGCTCGTACCGCGCAGTAAACACACTCCGTCTCAGTTATACAAACCAGTCAGTTAATGATGTACAGTGAAATAATCGCTGTTTGTTCTGAGATCCACACAAAACACATAAATACAGTCCGTACCGCGCAGTAAACACACTCCGTCTCAGTTATACAAACCAGTCAGTTAATGCTGTAAAGTGAAATAATCGCTGTTTGTTCTGAGATCCACACAAAACACATAAATACAGTTCGTACCGCGCAGTAAACACACTCCGTCTCAGTTATACAAACCAGTCAGTTAATGCTGTAAAGTGAAATAATCGCTGTTTGTTCTGAGATCCACACAAAACACATAAATACAGTCCGTACCGTGCAGTAAACACACTCCGTCTCAGTTATACAAACCAGTCAGTTAATGCTGTAAAGTGAAATAATCGCTGTTTGTTCTGAGATCCACATAAAACACATAAATACAGTCCGTACCGCGCAGTAAACACACTCCGTCTCAGTTATACAAACCAGTCAGTTAATGTTGTACAGTGAAATAATCGCTGTTTGTTCTGAGATCCACACAAAAACACATAAATACAGTCCGTACCGCGCAGTAAACACACTCCGTCTCAGTTATACAAACCAGTCAGTTAATGCTGTACAGTGAAATAATCGCTGTTTGTCCTGAGATCCACACAAAACACATAAATACAGTCCGTACCGCGCAGTAAACACACTCCGTCTCAGTTATACAAACCAGTCAGTTAATGCTGTACAGTGAAATAATCGCTGTTTGTTCTGAGATCCACACAAAACACATAAATACACTCCGTACCGCGCAGTAAACACACTCCGTCTCAGTTATACAAACCAGTCAGTTAATGTTGTACAGTGAAATAATCGCTGTTTGTTCTGAGATCCACACAAAACACATAAATACAGTCCGTACCGCGCAGTAAAACACACTCCGTCTCAGTTAACAAAACCAGTCAGTTAATGCTGTACAGTGAAATAATCGCTGTTTGTTTTGAGATCAACACAAAACACATAAATACAGTCCGTACCGCGCAGTAAACACACTCCATCTCAGTTATACAAACCAGTCAGTTAATGCTGTACAGTGAAATAATCGCTGTTTGTTCTGAGATCCACACAAAACACATAAATACAGTCCGTACCGCGCAGTAAACACACTCCGTCTCAGTTATACAAACCAGTCAGTTAATGTTGTACAGTGAAATAATCGCTGTTTGTTCTGAGATCCACACAAAACACACAAATACAGTCCGTACCGCGCAGTAAACACACTCCGTCTCAGTTATACAAACCAGTCAGTTAATGTTGTACAGTGAAATAATCGCTGTTTGTTCTGAGATCCACACAAAACACATAAATACAGCCCGTACCGCGCAGTAAACACACTCCGTCTCAGTTATACAAACCAGTCAGTTAATGCTGTACAGTGAAATAATCGCTGTTTGTTCTGAGATCCACACAAAACACATAAATACAGTCCGTACCGCTCAGTAAACACACTCCGTCTCAGTTATACAAACCAGTCAGTTAATGCTGAACAGTGAAATAATCGCTGTTTGTTCTGAGATGCACACAAAACACATAAATACAGTCCGTACCGCTCAGTAAACACACTTCGTCTCAGTTATACAAACCAGTCAGTTAATGCTGAACAGTGAAATAATCGCTGTTTGTTCTGAGATCCACACAAAACACATAAATACAGTCCGTACCGCTCAGTAAACACACTTCGTCTCAGTTATACAAACCAGTCAGTTAATGCTGAACAGTGAAATAATCGCTGTTTGTTCTGAGATGCACACAAAACACATAAATACAGTCCGTACCGCTCAGTAAACACACTTCGTCTCAGTTATACAAACCAGTCAGTTAATGCTGAACAGTGAAATAATCGCTGTTTGTTCTGAGATCCACACAAAACACATAAATACAGTCCGTACCGCTCAGTAAACACACTTCGTCTCAGTTATACAAACCAGTCAGTTAATGCTGAACAGTGAAATAATCGCTGTTTGTTCTGAGATCCACACAAAACACATAAATACAGTCCGTACCGCTCAGTAAACACACTTCGTCTCAGTTATACAAACCAGTCAGTTAATGCTGAACAGTGAAATAATCGCTGTTTGTTCTGAGATCCACACAAAACACATAAATACAGTCCGTACCGCGCAGTAAACACACTCCGTCTCAGTTATACAAACCAGTCAGTTAATGCTGAACAGTGAAATAATCGCTGTTTGTTCTGAGCTCCACACAAAACACATAAATACACTGCGTGGGCAGAACGTAGAATTTGTGAATGTTGAATTTGGTGGTATTGCGTTTCAATGGTTTTATAGGTGGTTTTGCATAAATTGCTAGAATCATCTGATGGTAGCACAACACAAAAACAAGACACGTCTATTTACGTGTCTCCTCAAAACGCCTAATATTCAACGTTTTAAATATAATTTTCTGTAATGCATTAAGACAGTTTGTATACAAATGCAGTACAAAGCAACGCGGCTGCATCAAAGTCCGCTAGTCACAATACTAATTACACTACAAACAACCACCTACTGATCTGTCTGCATCGCCCACAAACCTACATGAACCTGCCTGAAGCCAGTCGATAACAGCACAGTGCCACAGTTACCGACCGATAGTGACTGCAGTGTGCGCACGGCCGTCTTGTTACTGCATTCCTGTTTTCAGTTATTAAGCAATGTTTATGACGTAAAAACAAGAACGCCAAGTTTAGAGGTAAAGTCCGCCCGTCTGTAACCTTGTATAAGCAAATAAACCGTTCGTCGGATTTTCATAAAATTCGGTATACATTTTTTACACAAGGATATAGCACGGTAACGTGAGTTGCGTGAAAATCCGCTCAGTAACAAAACTTACAAAGGGTTGCACATGAATTCCTACCAATAATCACCACATTTATTTAAGCTTTGGGTAAAATTCGGTATAAATGACATCGGATTTGCTAGTTTTGAGATAACAGAAGCAGTGGAATCCATACTCTAGTTAAGCGTGTAAAGCTCTGCCCGTATTTTCGGCAGTTTTCATCCAGTTCATCAAAGGTACGTTAAATTACACGTCAATAAAATGTTATTGGTGATTGTAAGTTTTGAAAGAAAAAAAAACCGTGACAGTAAGCTCCATGGCTTACGTAGGGACGTTTCGGCACATCTATCAGAAGTCTCCACATTTATCGTCCGCTTTGCTTAAATTCGGTATACGAAATCTGCACATAATACTGTTGGGTCATTTGTGAGTTTCGTGACAGTCGACCTAGCGAAGGCTAATAATTGAATTATAATTGAATTAATAATTGAATCGCATAATTGAAATTACTTCTATGCATGTACCGTAACACAGTATACCATATTGAAAGTAAAAACGCCTTGGTAATGAAATCTGCGGTCTTCTGGGGTATTATGCGTCGTCGTGTGGTAATTGCTTACCATTGTGGTAAACAATTACCACACGACACCGCGTAATGCCCCAGACGACCGCAGATTTAATCGACATCGCGGCGGAAGTCTGAAATAAACGCGTTGGTAAGATCTGCGCACTGCGTCGCAAAGTAGACCATGCGCAATTTTGTAACCACTGACTCAGATTTAGAAAGATACATTATTACACCTTTGTATATACTGGGTATACACAAAAGAATGGTGCGGTTTCAACAGTATTCACTGTTGAAACCGCACCATTATTTTGTGTATGCCCTGTATATATATACAATTTATTACAACTTTCTTTTTTCGAAACGTGAATACGTGGAAGTGTTAAAGCACCGTTGTTAAATCCTCTATCACAAAAGTTTTAATTTAGGTTCTTTTGTGTGTAACCCCGTACTATACGAAACAAGACACGATTTTAAATACAGGGCATACACAAAAGAATGGTGCGGTTGCAATTGAATATGAATTGAAACCGCACCATTCTTTTGTGTATACCTTGTATAAGGCGAATGTCACGACATGCCACAATGAAAAATCCGTAAAAAAAACACTTTATATCAGCTAAACAAAACACAATTTATCTTAAAATGTCAGCGAAAAATATACAAAGGGCTCTTTGAATACTGGCTCATACGGTGCAATAGAGGGTAGACTTCCGGGGCTTGATAACGTGTAAGTAAGTTCAGGTTATTACTGACGTTTCGGAGAAAAGTGACGACACCGTCTTCAGGATTTAAGGCATAATTCCAAGTAGATAGAGAAACGATTTTCTAAACTTTGAAGATTAACGCAGCAAGTCTTCTGTTGCAACACGACATTGATGATAATGACACTAACGATATTCGCCTCATCATAATTATATCTGTTCTCAGCACTACATGCCCTATAAGTGTTCATGCTAAAATCACGTTTCAGAGTGTACGTTCTGAAGCTAGAGGCAGCATCCTTCCCCGAAAAGTCGATGTTAAAATCTTGAACTTAAGAAGCTCCTCATTACACGGCTCTGATAGTGACAATATAATAGTGTGAGCTATTTAACGACGCTGTAATTTGCTAATATCATACAGCGTCGGTGGTAGATAAATGAATTAGTATGGAGCATTGGTGGAATGATACTGACAGGGGAAACTGAAGTACTGGGGAGAAACATTATACAGCGTTGGTGGTAGATGTATGAATGAGTATGGAGCATTGGTGGAATGATACTGACAGGGGAAACTGAAGTACTGGGAGAGAAACATTATACAGCGTTGGTGGTAGATGGATGAATGTGTATGGAGCACTGGTGGAATGATACTGACAGGGGAAAACTGAAGTACTGGGAGAGAAACATTATACAGCGTTGGTGGTAGATGGATGAATGTGTATGGAGCACTGGTGGAATGATACTGACAGGGGAAAACTTAAGTACTGGGAGAGAAACATTATACAGCGTTGGTGGTAGATGGATGAATGTGTATGGAGCACTGGTGGAATGATACTGACAGGGGAAAACTGAAGTACTGGGAGAGAAACATTATATAGCGTTGGTGGTATGTGTATGAATGAGTATGGAGCATTGGTGGAATGATACTGACAGGGGAAACTGAAGTACTGGGAGAGAAACATTATACAGCGTTGGTGGTATGTGTATGAATGAGTATGGAGCATTGGTGGAATGATACTGACAGGGGAAACTGAAGTACTGGGAGAGGAACATTATACAGCGTTGGTGGTAGATGGATGAATGTGTATGGAGCATTGGTGGAATGATACTGACAGGGGAAAACTTAAGTACTGGGAGAGAAACATTATACAGCGTTGGTGGTAGATGGATGAATCTGTATGGAGCATTGGTGGAATGATACTGACAGGGGAAAACTTAAGTACTGGGAGAGAAACATTATACAGCGTTGGTGGTAGATGGATGAATCTGTATGGAGCATTGGTGGAATGATACTGACAGGGGAAAACTTAAGTACTGGGAGAGAAACATTATACAGCGTTGGTGGTAGATGGATGAATGTGTATGGAGCATTGGTGGAATGATACTGACAGGGGAAAACTGAAGTAGTGGGAGAGAAACATTATACAGCGTTGGTGGTAGATGGATGAATGTGTATGGAGCATTGGTGGAATGATACTGACAGGGGAAAACTTAAGTACTGGGAGAAAAACATTATACAGCGTTGGTGGTAGATGGATGAATGTGTATGGAGCATTGGTGGAATGATACTGACAGGGGAAAACTTAAGTACTGGGAGAGAAACATTATACAGCGTTGGTGGTAGATGGATTAATGTGTATGGAGCATTGGTGGAATGATACTGACAGGGGAAAACTGAAGTAGTGGGAGAGAAACATTATACAGTGTCGGTGGTAGATGAGTGAATGAGTATGGAGCAATGGTGGAATGATACTGACAGGGGAAACTGAAGTACTGGGAGAGAAACATTATACAGCGTTGGTGGTAGATGTATGAATGAGTATGGAGCAATGGTGGAATGATACTGACAGGGGAAACTGAAGTACTGGGAGAGAAACATTATACAGCGTTGGTGGTAGATGTATGAATGAGTATGGAGCATTGGTGGAATGATACTGACAGGGGAAACTGAAGTACTGGGAGAGAAACAATACAGCGTTGGTGGTAGATGTATGAATGAGTATGGAGCATTGGTGGAATGATACTGACGGGGAAAACTGAAGTACTGGGAGAGAAACATTATACAGCGTGGGTGGTAGATGTATGAATGAGTATGGAGCATTGGTGGAATGATACTGACAGGGGAAACTCAAGTACTGGGTGAAAAACATTATACAGCGTGGGTGGTAGATGAATGAATGAGTATGGAGCATTGGTGGAATGATACTGACAGGGGGAAAACTGAAGTACTGGGAGAGAAACATTAACAGTGTCGGTGGTAGATGATGAATGAGTATGGAGCATTGGTGGAATGATACTGACAGGGGAAAACTGAAGTACTGGGAGAAAAACATTATACAGCGTGGGTGGTAGATGAATGAATGAGTATGGGGCATTGGTGGAATGATACTGACAGAGGAAAACTGAAGTACTGGGAGAAAAACATTATACAGCGTGGGTGGTAGATGTATGAATGAGTATGGAGCATTGGTGGAATGATACTGACAGGGGAAAACTGAAGTACTGGGAGAGAAACATTATACAGCGTTGGTGGTAGATGGATGAATGTGTATGGACCATTGGTGGAATGATACTGACAGGGGAAAACTGAAGTACTGGGAGAGAAACATTATACAGCGTTGGTGGTAGATGTATGAATGAGTATGGAGCATTGGTGGAATGATACTGACAGGGGAAATCTGAAGTACTGGGAGAGAAACATTATACAGCGTGGGGGGTAGATGTATGAATGAGTATGGAGCATTGGTGGAATGATACTGACAGGGGAAAACTGAAGTACTGGGAGAGAAACATTATACAGCGTGGGTGGTAGATGTATGAATGAGTATGGAGCATTGGTGGAATGATACTGACAGGGGAAAACTGAAGTACTGGGAGAGAAACATTATACAGCGTTGGTGGTAGATGGATGAATGTGTATGGACCATTGGTGGAATGATACTGACAGGGGAAAACTGAAGTACTGGGAGAGAAACATTATACAGCGTTGGTGGTAGATGTATGAATGAGTATGGAGCATTGGTGGAATGATACTGACAGGGGAAAACTGAAGTACTGGGAGAGAAACATTATACAGTGTCGGTGGTAGATGAATGAATGAGTATGGAGCATTGGTGGAATGATACTGACAGGGGAAAACTGAAGTACTGGTGAGAGAAACATTATACAGTGTCGGTGGTAGATGAATGAATGAGTATGGAGCATTGGTGGAATGATACTGACAGGGGAAAACTCAAGTACTGGGTGAAAAACATTATACAGCGTGGGTGGTAGATGAATGAATGAGTATGGAGCATTGGTGGAATGATACTGACAGGGGGAAAACTGAAGTACTGGGAGAGAAACATTATACAGTGTCGGTGGTAGATGAATGAATGAGTATGGAGCATTGGTGGAATGATACTGACAGGGAAAACTGAAGTACTGGGAGAAAAACATTATACAGCGTGGGTGGTAGATGAATGAATGAGTATGGGGCATTGGTGGAATGATACTGACAGAGGAAAACTGAAGTACTGGGAGAAAAACATTATACAGCGTGGGTGGTAGATGAATGAATGAGTATGGAGCATTGGTGGAATGATACTGACAGGGGAAACTGAAGTACTGGGAGAAAAACATTATACAGCGTGGGTGGTAGATGAATGAATGAGTATGGAGCATTGGTGGAATGATACTGACAGAGGAAAACTGAAGTACTGGGAGAAAAACATTATACAGCGTGGGTGGTAGATGAATGAATGAGTATGGAGCATTGGTGGAATGATACTGACAGGGGAAAACTGAAGTACTGGGAGAAAAACATTATACAGCGTCGGTGGTACATGAATGAATGAGTATGGAGCATTGGTGGAATGATACTGACAGGGGAAAACTGAAGTACTGGGAGAAAAACATTATACAGCGTGGGTGGTAGATGAATGAATGAGTATGGAGCATTGGTGGAATGATACTGACAGGGGAAAACTGAAGTACTGGGAGAAAAACATTATACAGCGTCGGTGGTACATGAATGAATGAGTATGGAGCATTGGTGGAATGATACTGACAGGGGAAACTGAAGTACTGGAAGAGAAAACATTATACAGCGTCGGTGGTACATGAATGAATGAGTATGGAGCATTGGTGGAATGATACTGACAGGGGAAAACTGAAGTACTGGGAGAGAAACATTATACAGCGTTGGTGGTAGATGAATGAATGAGTATGGAGCATTGGTGGAATGATACTGACAGGGGAAACTGAAGTACTGGGAGAGAAACATTATACAGCGTTGGTGGTAGATGAATGAATGAGTATGGAGCATTGGTGGAATGATACTGACAGGGGAAAACTGAAGTACTGGGAGAAAAGCTGTCCCATTTCCACTTTATCCACCATAATGTCACATAGACGGACGTGGGATCGAAACTACATATGTGCGGTGAGCAAACCGCCTGTCTGGGAATGCCAGCAATTTGTTTTGGCAAAATACATAAAATATTAAATACACATAAATAAAAAAAAAAACATATCTGCAGAAGCATACCAAACAATTCAACATACACCTTGATACTCAAAATGTCAAGCAAAACACGAAAGGATAAACGCACATGGTTTGAAAAAAACATAACACAAATTGCTGAAAGAGGATACACTGCCATGGTCAACATTGGACCACAAGACAGTAACTCGACCACAAGACAGTAACTCGACCACAAGACAGTAACTCGACACAAGACAGTAACTCGACCACAAGACAGTAACTCCTCTCTTACCTTCTTCCTTCCTTAAAATCCAGCTGTCTTCAGATTATTGCTGTCCATTTCATACACGTCACAGCAAAATCTATACACTTGTCCACTCATGAACAACATATCTCCTCACACGAATCAAACGTTCGACGTATCACACTGCTTTGTTCCGATAAGACTCACACAATCACAAGTCAATAAGTTGAAGCTTGAACCGACTTCATAAAACTCGCACCTGAATGATCGTAGCAGTTCCTTATATATATATATATATATATATATATCTACATGTACTGCTAGTTGGAACGTCTGTCTTGACATATATTGAAGCAGCCTTTCGTTTGCTCTTACTACTTTTGTTTGCCTGCTTAAACTTTTAAAATATGTCAATAAAAGAACACTGTTCAGTACAATGTTACGTCTTTATATGTGCTATATTTTTTTTCTTCTTGTTGTTCGCATGTTGATACAAGCCCAAAGTTTCTGCGCCTTTTCAGTTTGCAATATTATGATTATATATTTATTTACAAGATAACTTCAGGAGTTCAAACTTCGCAGTAGCGGACTGTACTAATGATGCTTTCTCTCACAGTAGTTCACAAGCATTTTGGCAAAAATTTGTACATAATTGAATTATCACTGAGATATATTATAGTCTTAAACGTCAAACGGAATATCGCATAAAACGTATTTCATAACAATTCTTTCACATCCATGTTAACTTCATATAAGGATTTAAAATACACTTCGATTCGATGTTTTATCTCTGTTAAATACTTCATACATCCGTGTGAATAGTATCAGTTAACTTACAAATTTTTAAATGCACGGAAAATATTCGGAGAAAGTATGTACATTTGTTGTGTAATAAGAAATAATTCTGTCATTAACATATATGCCACACTTAGTACTTCGATAACAATAAACGTAACGTAATGTAGATATTTGAAAAAAAAACTTTTACCACCTGTCAGCAGTTCAGTTAAATCATACGTAATACTTTGCACTCGCCTGCAGAATTATAAAACCATAAATCAGAATTTTTTTAAACAGATCAACACAAATGTAACTATTACGATCCTATTCGCTCCAACCATCCACTTTATGTCTCCAAATTTCAGTCAACAAAACCATGACATATGTACAAGCTGACACACACACACACACACCGCACAATTTAATAATACAAAATATCATATATATTGATAAATAATTTTTCTCGAACTTTTCACCAAACAACAAACTACTCCATATCCTTACACGACCACGTAACCAGCCTCTCACTGTACAAGTTTAAACTCACATTACGACAGTATTTACAACACCAGCCAGCCACTGCACCACGTGGTACCTCTACTGCCACGCGGGTTCACGCTGGGCGTCTGACTGAGCCCGAGCGAGGTCCCGTTCTGTTCGACCCTACCACCGCTCTGCTGACGTCTTCGTTATGACGTAGCATCTGACGTCATACACAGATTCATAAAAGATTAAAAGGACAGACTGTTGTGTATAGACGTCGACAGAGGAAACAGGGCGATAGCACAGTACGGGCAAATACAGTGTGCCTTGCAATGTGTTACACCTACGTATTTGTAGGCCAACTTCACGAAGGAGTATTCGTTCTTCGTCCGGGATATGTTTACAGGTTTATTTGTTAACATTACAGTCCGTTAAATTGTCATTGTTATATTAAATGCCAGGGGAGGCTCCGGCCCCCCAGTAGACGCTCCAGAAGCTGGTAAATGGCACGGCTTGAAAAATGTAGATCTTTTGTTTATACCTGTTGGAAAAATTGAAAATAAAGCTCCTATAATTTAAAAAAAAAAGTCCCTTAAAATATTACAAATCTACTCACGTAAATATCCCAGTGGCTGCGCGGTCTAAGGCGTGGGTCTGCAGCCGCTCGCTTACTGGGATTGCGGGTTCGAATCCCGCCGGGGGCATCGATGTCTGTCTGTTTGAGTGTTGTGTCTGGTCAGGTAGAGGTCTCTGCGACGGGCTGAGCACTCGTCCAGAGGAGTCCTACCGAATGTTGTGTGCCTAAATGAGTGTGATCGTGAAGCCTCGATAATGAGGAGGCCTAGGCCCCCAAGGGGCTGTTGCGCCGTGGGGAAAAAAAAACGTAATTAAAATAAAATTGCGAATACGGATTCGACTCGCATTTAAGAATACTGACAGTCAATAAATTCTACGAAAGTGTGGCACAGTTGAAATATTTGAGAACAACCTAACGAATCGAAATTCCATTCATGAAGAAATTAAGAGCAGATTGAAGTCGGGGAATGCTTGCTATCATTTGGTGCAGGATCTTGTGTCTTACAGTTTGCTGTACAAAAATATAAAGCGTAAGATATATATATAATAATATAACCATGGCTCAACAGCCCTATATGTGCTCGGGCCTCCTCTTGCCTCCTCTTTCCGAGGTTACTAAGTCGTGGCATTCGTGGCAGTTGGTGACTGGTCAACTGGCCGCGCTACTATTCTATCGATCCTGATGTGTCCGCCAGAGCCATCTGGCAGGCAGTCAGGAGACTTGGGTGAGAAATGGAGGCTTTGAATTTAGCTTATGTAACATTTTTATAAAGAGTAAGATATACCGAACTATAATTTTGCCTGTTGTTGTGTACAGGTATAAAACTTGGTCTTTCGCATTGAGGGAGGAACACACGCTACGGGTGTCCGAGAATAGTGTGCTGAGGAGGATATTTGGGTCTAAGAGGGACGGGGTAACAGGGGAGGGGAGAGAAAAGACTAGTTCGTAATTCGAGGAGCTATTACATGATAATGATTGACTCCTAGCCAAAAATTATTACGGTGACCAAATAAAGAATAAGATGGGTGGGGCATGTGGCACGTATGGACGCGAGGTGAAATGGTTATAGAATTAAGTGGGGAAGACCTGAGAGAAAGAGACCACTTGGAAAACCTAGGCACAGATGGGAGATAACACCACAATGGAGCTTATATGAGTCGGGAGGTTGCGGACCGGATATATCTGGCTCAGGGAAGGGACGGGTGGCGGGCTTTTGTGAGTGCGGTAATGAACCTTCGGGTTCCATAAAATGCAAGGAATTTTGAGGCTGGCTGAGGAACTGTAAGCTTCTCAGAAGGACTCTGCTCCGTGGAATTAGTTGTCACAGAACACTGCCACAGTGCGCCATTTGAGGTTCTCACATTGGTGTTGCTGAAGATGCAAATCATCTGGAAAGTGACGCCGAGTCGTTGCGTGTAGCTCCCGACGTTTAGAAGGAACCTAGTTGCTCTATCATCGGAACCAAGCATTTCAAGGATATTTTCAGTGCTGAACAAATGACTTTAAAATCCGTAGCCCTCGTGCCCATTAAAACATCGAATTTCGTAGTAACTATGTGGTGTTTTCTATCACGTCCGCGTGGCAGTACAAAACAGTAAAGTTACATTGTGTATACAAATAACTTTACTGTTTTCTATCACGTCCGCGTGGCAGTACAAAACAGTAAAGTTACATTTGTGTACACAAATATAACTTTACTGTTTTCTATCACGTCCGCGTGGCAGGGATACAAAACAGTAAAGTTACACATTGTGTAATATACATTTATTATTACTCCGTATTGTTACACTTGTATACAATATACTTTCTTCAACGTCCGCGTGGCAGTACAAAACAGTAAAGTTACACTTGTGTATACAAATATAACTTTACTGTTTTCTATTACGTCCGCGTGGCAGTACAAAACAGTAAAGTTACACTTGTGTATACAAATATTATATACAGGTAAATGCATCTCAGAGTTTTGCATATCTACACATTATCTGACAAACACCATCAGCCGCAATCATAGCTACAGTTCGCAGTCCGACTGAATACAAACAAAGGCTCGGCTCCACGTGTCTTACAACAGGGGACAAATTTAGACAGACACCGACTGTCTTCCAGTCTGTCATTGCTGTTATTTATACTCTGGCAGTGTTGTTTAATACTGCCAGAGATTTGTAGAAGTATGTGTCTTAAAATCAACAACTGTGTTCAGTGTATCATCCTTAACACTCATAATATACAGGACGATCCTAAAGGAAAGGTTAATATTTTGGGAGGTGATGTATCAATCACTGTGAGAAAAACGTTCAATTAACTTTTTTTCTCACAACAAGCGATACTGAACATGTTTCTCACAACAAGCGATACTGTCGCCTCCCAAAACATTTACTTTTCCTCTTAAATGACCCTGTATATGAAACATTTAAATTACGTATTTCTTCTTACTTTATTAACCTCGTTGCTCACAACAAAAGTGCCGAATAGAAGGGTTATTAAAAGTACACAGAATGGTAAAATACTATAGGAGTCAGTAACATAACAAAAAAAGCATTTCTTTCCATGAAAAATGTCTCCAAAAATCACCCTGTGTTTTAAATCCGGATGAACTGTTACATCAGTAGACTGTTACATCAGTAGACTGTTACATCAGTAGACTGTTACATCAGTAGACTGTTAATCAGTAGACTGTTATATCAGTAGACTGTTACATCAGTAGACTGTTACATCAGTAGACTGTTACATCAGTAGACTGTTAATCAGTAGACTGTTACATCAGTAGACTGTTACATCAGTAGACTGTTACATCAGTAGACTGTTACATCAGTAGACTGTTACATCAGTAGACTGTTAATCAGTAGACTGTTACATCAGTAGACTGTTACATCAGTAGACTGTTACATCAGTAGACTGTTACATCAGTAGACTGTTACATCAGTAGACTGTTACATCAGTAGACTGTTACATCAGTAGACTGTTACATCAGTAGACTGTTACATCAGTAGACTGTTACATGCAACAAAAAGACTGTTACATCGTACGTGTTACAGCAGTTAGCTGATTACAGCAGTTAGAACGTAACATCTGAGAGTCTATTACATCAGTAGCTGTTCTAATTATAACTGTTACATCAGTAGATGTTAATTAGACTGTTACATCAGTAGACTGTTACATCAGTAGACTGTTACATCAGTAGACTGTTACATCAGTAGACTGTTACATCAGTAGACTGTTACATCAGTAGACTGTTACATCCGCAAACAAAAAACACCTTGTGGTAATTACAAGTTGCGTACTGTTTGTTACAGCAGCTTTTGAGGCGGGAAATACAGCAAATATTGTTGGATCGAAACGTAAATCTGAAAGGAAGTCTAAATTACAGAACCCAGTCGAGCGCTGTTCTAATTACTCACTTCTAATCAAAAGATTTTCCAGAAATTATTATTAAGTCACCAACTGAATGCACTATTTATTTAAAAAAAACACTATATGGTTCCTTAAAATATTTTGGTAAACACCCTATATATGTTTCGGCTTCCTCATGAAGCCATCCTCAGGGATGCATTCAGTTGGTGACTTAACAATAATTGTGAAAAACGCACGGTGATTATAGAATAAAATATTTTCCAAAAACTTAGCGTCTTTTTTTTTTTTTTTTTGCTTATCTTATTTATTTCAGGTTTAGAATTCGAGTTGATGTAATTTTGGTTATTGATAAAGGAGCTCTTACGTGCTCGTGTGACTGTAAACAGGGTGTTCACACAAAGTACGTACTGCCACACGTACAGCAAGTATTTGGAGGGCAAACTGAATTTAAACAAGATATCAACGGCATAAAAAACACGAACTGACAGGTTTCTGTCAGAAAGATTATGACCGATTTGTATGTCAAGCGATACAACATTTCTATTCACAAATTTTAATCTCTGGGCCCTGATCATAGATTGTTTTGAAAAACTTCAAGCGCCTCCAGTTAGACATTCCTGACTTAACGAGGAGTGAGACACGGGTGCACAAATTCCCGGGGCGCGCCAGGCGCACTCCATGCGACTAAATTCTGTACGATGGCGCCTAAATATTTGTGGGTCCTCAGTATGGAACTTTCTTCATGCCCTGCTTCTGACGCCTACAATTTTCAGGTGACTCCTAGATTTTTTTTAAAAATTTGTGCACCCCTGGCTTAACAACTGGCGTATTTCTGAGGATTATATACCTGCTTTATATAGACTTGAGCAGTCGATCTGATCCCTGCGCCCATTTTCCTCCTCAATGACACGTGACAGCACGTCACGAATAACAGGTTATTGTTAGATTTATGGCTGTGTTGCTGCGTCTCGTGACTGCGTCGTTATTATG
Organism: Reticulitermes speratus; assembly: GCA_021186555.1. Lineage (NCBI taxonomy): Eukaryota > Metazoa > Arthropoda > Insecta > Blattodea > Rhinotermitidae > Reticulitermes > Reticulitermes speratus. Next base: position 22,669,016 of record JAJKFL010000010.1, read on the forward strand.
TGTGTCTTTATGATTATGTATAAAGCGGCCGACCAACCTGAAGAAGTCTGTGGTCTTTTGGGTAATTACACGGCGTCGTGTGGTAATTATTTACCGACGTTTCGGGACAACGTGTCGGTCCCATCTTCATGGGTCAAGATTCCAAGATGGAAAGCCCTTTCCTTTCCATCTTGGAATATTGACCCATGAAGATGGGACCGACACGTTGTCCCGAAACGTCGGTAAATAATTACCACACGAAGATTCCAAGATGGAAAGCCCTTTCCTTTCCATATTGGAATACTGACCCATGAAGATGGGACCGACACGTTGTCCCGAAACGTCGGTAAATAATTACCACACGAAGATTCCAAGATGGAAAGCCCTTTCCTTTCCATATTGGAATATTGCCCCATGAAGATGGGACCGACACGTTGTCCCGAAACGTCGGTAAATAATTACCACACGAAGATTCCAAGATGGAAAGCCCTTTCCTTTCCATATTGGAATATTGCCCCATGAAGATGGGACCGACACGTTGTCCCGAAACGTCGGTAAATAATTACCACACGAAGATTCCAAGATGGAAAGCCCTTTCCTTTCCATATTGGAATATTGACCCATGAAGATGGGACCGACACGTTGTCCCGAAACGTCGGTAAATAATTACCACACGAAGATTCCAAGATGGAAAGCCCTTTCCTTTCCATATTGGAATATTGACCCATGAAGATGGGACCGACACGTTGTCCCGAAACGTCGGTAAATAATTACCACACGAAGATTCCAAGATGGAAAGCCCTTTCCTTTCCATATTGGAATATTGACCCATGAAGATGGGACCGACACGTTGTCCCGAAACGTCGGTAAATAATTACCACACGAAGATTCCAAGATGGAAAGCCCTTTCCTTTCCATATTGGAATATTGACCCATGAAGATGGGACCGACACGTCCCGAAACGTCGGTAAATAATTACCACACGAAGATTCCAAGATGGAAAGCCCTTTCCTTTCCATATTGAAATATTGACCCATGAAGATGGGACCGACACGTTGTCCCGAAACGTCGGTAAATAATTACCACACGAAGATTCCAAGATGGAAAGCCCTTTCCTTTCCATCTTGACCCATGAAGATGGGATCGACACGTTGTCCCGAAACGTCGGTAAATAATTACCACACGAAGATTCCAAGATGGAAAGCCCTTTCCTTTCCATCTTGGAATATTGACCCATAAAGATGGGACCGACACGTTGTCCCGAAACGTCGGTAAATAATCACCACACGACGCCGTGTAATTACCCAAAAGACCGCAGATTACATCAACATCGCGGCGGAAGCCTGAAATCAAGGCACCCTGAAGAAGTCAAGCATTTAAATAGCAAGAGACGCAGTGCAGTGCTTTTATTATTATTATTATTATTATTATTGTTATTATTGTTGTTATTGTTATTATAGAAAGTCACAAAAATCTGTCCAAACACAACTACATTTTCAGTTAAACCAACCAACGCACAAAAATTATTAACAAAATAAGATATGTTTGTAACCCCTACATATGTTTCGGCAATCAAGTTGCCATCCTCAGGGGACGCATCAAAGTATCACAAGTATCAATTTAAATTTGTGATCGGCATGTGTACTTCCATTATAATGCCAAATGTATGTGTATCTTAATGCCATGGATAGTTGTGATTTTTTGATGAGCCCCCTGAGGATGGCAACTTGATTGTCGAAACGTATGTAGGGGTTACAAATATATCTTACTTTGCTAATAATTCTTGTGCGTTGGTTGGTTTGACTTAAACTTATGGCAGAATGCACGTTACATAGAATATGAAAAACAAATACATTTTTTTATAATATATAAATACATATTTCGACATATCTCAGGTTATCCTCAGGTTCACAATTGGTATTTAAAACACACTAAGGAAAAAATATATACAGGGCATACACAAAATAATGGTGCGGTTTTAATAGTGAACACTATTAAAACCGCACCATTCTTTTGTGTATGCCCAGTATTATGTAAGTCCGTAAAACCAACGGTGAACCTGAAGATGACCTGAAATAGGCCGAAACATGTATTTCTATACAATAAATAGGATTGTGTTTGGAGAGATACTGATTTAATTTGTTGTACTATTAACAACACAACGAGATGACAACCTTTAAAATAAAATGTCACTTTGTTGGAGAGTATAAGCAAGATTTGCAAACGGATATATAAGGAAAACAAATTAAAAGATCGTAGCAAACAATCTACAATCAACTAGCACAAAACCCATCGAAATTTAGTGTAAATTTTTAGAAAACAAATTGAATTATAAGACAAAATGAATTCGCTTTTCCTTCAATCTACAACACTGAATCAAGACTGCAATATCCAATCCACTGCCCCAAAAGTAAGACACGTTTCTTTCATTCAAAGCAAGGACATAATTTTCAGAAGCTGTGTGATTACGCTGTCAGATACAAAATTAGCGCTGACAAACACCACATAAATTCCACGGACACCCACTGTTATAACAGTAGGCCGTGCATTTTATACTGCGCACACACAAGAACATTATACACATTTTCACCCACTGCCATGTTTTACAACCTAAAGGCATGAAACAAGTCTTAAAATAGGAGAAAATAGGTAGAACGTCGACCTACATCCACGCCAAATTTCACATTTCTAGACGCAGCATCTATGTTTATATAACTGAAAGACATGCAAACTTACGTCAAATTATACACGGATTGAAATCTGCGGTCTTCTGGGGTATTACGCGGCGTCGTGTGGTAATTGTTTACCGACGTTTCGGGACAACGTATAGGTCCCATCCTCGCGGGTCAAGATCCCGAGTGGGAAAGAAAGCCTATAACGTATATTCTGGAAAGTACGGCGGGGTAGCAATCAGTGTGATGTGATGATAGCCCAAAAGACAGCAGATTTCATCAACATCGCGGCGGAAGCTTGAAATAAAGGTTATACACAAATTATCTTATAAAATTGCTTATTCCTGTTGGGTGTTTCGACACAACATTTTACTGCCCAAATACAGTGCCACTAATACCACTGTACTTCCCCCCAAGGAATTGAAGTTGCCGCCATTATGATATCTATAACGCAAGAGATTTAAAAATAAAAGGGATGAGGAAGCCTTGACTAACATGACGCTGTAAGACAATGTGGTGACTGAACGCACACGCACAAACATACGCAGGCACGCACACACAAACATGCACACACAGAGAAACGTAATGACACCGAAATAAATTAAACAAAACATAGTAAATAATAAATAAAATACAAACTTTTTATTTAAAGGGAAAATACAGGCTAAAATAATCAATAAACTAATTCATTCAATCATTCATTCATACTGCAGTCTGTCTTACGACAGGTCCGTAGCCTCTTCATTCCGTAGTCTGTCTTACGACAGGTCCGTAGCCTCTTCATTCTGCAGTCTGTCTTACGACAGGTCCGTAGCCTCTTCATTCTGTAGTCTGTCTTACGACAGGTCCGTAGCCTCTTCATTCTGCAGTCTGTCTTACGACAGGTCCGTAGCTTCTTCATTCTGTAGTCTGTCTTACGACAGGTCCGTAGCCTCTTCATTCTGTAGTCTGTCTTACGACAGGTCCGTAGCCTCTTCATTCTGCAGTCTGTCTTACGACAGGTCCGTAGCCTCTTCATTCTGCAGTCTGTCTTACGACAGGTCCGTAGCCTCTTCATCTGCAGTCTGTCTTACGACAGGTCCGTATGCCTCTTCATTCTGCAGTCTGTCTTACGACAGGTCCGTAGCCTCTTCATTCTGCAGTCTGTCTTACGACAGGTCCGTAGCCTCTTCATTCTGCAGTCTGTCTTACGACAGGTCCGTAGCCTCTTCATTCTGCAGTCTGTCTTACGACAGGTCCGTAGCCTCTTCATTCTGCAGTCTGTCTTACGACAGGTCCGTAGCCTCTTCCAAAGCGAGTTCTCCACAGGGTGCGATCTAGTGCTTCCCCCTTCAATTTCCAGAAACTTCTGTTTTCTTTAAGGTCATCCAGTAGCTGCTTACGTCTTCTTCCTCGTCTTCCCGTCATTTCTATCCTTCCCTCTAACTTTCCTTCAATCACGTGTTTCAGAAGGCAGTTTCTACGCAAGATGTGACCAATCCAGTTAGCCTTTCTTCTTTTTATTGTATGTACGATATTCCTCTCCTCCTTCACTCTATGTAATACTTCTTCATTTCTCACACGATCGGTCCAACTGATCTTCTCCATTCCTCTCCAGCACCACATTTCAAAACTCTCCAGATACTTCTGATGCACTTTCCCAGTGTCCACGTTTCAGCACCACACAAAGCTACGCTCCAAATGTAGCACTTTACTAGTTTCTTCCTTAAATTTAAGTCCAGTTTGCTGGTGAGAAGATTCTTCTTGTTGAATGCTGCTTTAGCCATGGAAATCCTGGATTTAATTTCAAGTGTACATCTTGCATCATTTGTCATCATGCTACTCAAATAGATGAAATATTCCACATTCTCAGGTTGTTTTTGGTCTATCATAATCTGTATTGTGCATGGTTGTCTTGAGATTGTCATCATCTTAGTTTTTTCCACATTCATTTCCATTCTATAGCAACCATAATCTGTAGCACTGCTTCTAATTAATAAATAGGTCACTTTAAAATTTCCAAGGGCCCTAGCGGGAATCGAACCCGGAACCTTCCGTCTTGTGGCGCAGTACCTCAACCAACTGCGCCGCTCGAGGCCTATATATAATAATCAACATGTAACTAAATATTGATTTATTATACCACAAACAGTATTGCTGCCAAATTGGATAAAAAAAAGTGAAATTGTAATCAGATATTATTTAAGAGCCGCAGAATAAGGTTTCAGTACCGGGGTTAATATTCACGAAACATGAGAAAGGAAAATACGAGACAAAATAAAGGCACAGTGATTATCAAGACCCACACTTCTTAGTAAAGAAATGAGTAGACAGTCTGGATCATTAATTTTTTATCATAAATTGATTGAGATTAGAAACAGATCGATAACTCTGACCGTTGCCTACCGCGTCTGATGTATAACATTGCGTTACTCATGCACCACGACCTTTGCTTTCCCCGGACAGATTTGTCTCAAAGAACGGCCTGTTTTCTGTTATAAACACATCAATGTATAATGCCTTCATTTCTACGCTTCTCTGACGTCTTTTGCCTGGCACCCTGAAGAATCCCGTGCTAGAGAAGTCTCGTCAAGGTCAACACGCACATCTGGTAATGTTCCTCCTCTCTTACACAAATACACACTGAAGCAAACACATCAGACCTACTGTGACACGCAGCAATACACACGTTCTATTCAAAGTATGCTCTTAAATATTTACAGCCTAGTGGTGACTATATGTACCACGCACTCTAACAGACATTTATTCCACACATTTATTTATGTGTTTAGTACAATTCATAAAAGCCGATCGCAGTGACCGCGCGGTTTAGGCGTGGGTTTTCGGCGTCTCGCTGGGATTGCGGGTTCGAATCCGGCCGGGGACATGGATGTCTGTCTGTTGTGAGTGTTGTGTGTTGTCAGGTAGAGGTCTCTGCGTCGGGCTGATCACTCGTCTAGAGGAGTCCTACTGAGTGTAGTGTGTCTGAGTGTGATCGTGAAGCCTCGATAATGAGAAGGCCCTGACCCACTACGGGCTGTCGAGCCATGGGGAAAAAAAGTCATTCCTAAAATAAACACCGATTATTTCCTAAACAGAATTGACTGATCTATCTTTGTAATGCATATGGAGTGTGTTCTCTATGAGGCACAATCCGAATTTTATATACAATTTAAATGAAAGTCATTAATGCTGCTCACGCATTGTTTAAAAACGCCACCGAAGGCAGGAACATTACTATATTCTGGAATGTGACGTCGTGCAGCTTGGTCACGTGTCTCATAACACGTGGTCACTACTTGCACGTGGACGCAAATCAGCATATCTTTATTCTTCCAAGACGTATGTAACATTGCATATCGATGTCTAAACATATATCGATTTATTATTTTGCACTGCATAATGCTTGTCACACAAGCGCGTAAACTTTCAGTCTAGTCGCCACCTCAAAATTCTAGTCGCCAGAAGGGTGAAATGAAGCATATTCTACACCGAAGACCCATAAATATTAGGCGCCACAGTACCAAATTTAATCTCCGGGGGGGGGGGGGGGGGGCAACCTGGCGCCCGGGATTTGTACACCCCTGGCTTAATATACAGGGCATACACAAAGAATGGTGCGGTTTTAATAGTGAATCCTATTAAAACCGCACCATTCTTTTGTGTATGCCCTGTATTTACAAGTGGTAACGTTTATACTGTACCTTACCACCTTCATGTGTCGATTGTCTAAAAACCTGAAAGCCTCGACCTCCTGGAGCCCTAAGGGCCTTCCTAGGCCTGTATGTGACTGCTGTACAACGTCGATACTGTATATCGACTGGCAGCAAACTGCAGCCGTATAAAAGCTATTTCAGTGCACAGTAGCAGCGATTCAAATCGGCATGTCAGTCACGGATGAACACAACAATAAACTTTTATTTGTTTACAATAGGCTAAACTCAGCTCGGAACACCAGATCTTCCTGGCCAGTTCAAATTGTCTGTAGTTTTACACGCGACGTAAAACGGACGTATATTATGTGTCGAAACGTCGGTGGTTGAATTGTGTGACCAAGGAATTAGCAATATCATATACAGTTGCATATTAATACACCCAATTCTTTATGGATTATACACGTTATAAATTTATATATTATGCACAACAGTCAGGCTGGACGCACTCAAAGACAGCAAATATACACCTTGCTGCAAATGGTGGTGAATTTTATATAAATAAGCTGTATTATATATTTTTATAATGACACTTTCTTTTCACATGTGTGGACAGAACCATCTTACATTCAAGCTTATACAGGGTGATTCAGGAGGAAAGGTCAATAATTGGTGGTGATAGCATCGGTCATTGTTAGATAAAACTTCATATAAACATGTGTCTAATTCTGAACGGTTACCGAGATACAGCTGTTTGAATCTCCAGACATAACTGCGTTAGATTTTTGTTTGTGCGGTTGGATGAAGAGCGAAGTTTACAAAACAAAGGTGGACACACAGACGAATTGCTGGCTAGCATTTTGGATGTTGCTGCCTGCATAAAGAAACGTGAAGATCAACTGAGACGAACAGCACGCGATCTTAGCACACGAGTTGCAAAGTGCACTGAGGTTGACGGTGGGATTTTGGAACATTTATTGTGAAATGTAACAAATTTGTCATTTATGTGTAACAAAGTTGTCGTTTAAACATTACATTAAAATTAACTTAACAGTAAGTTTTTTTTTCTTTATTATCGTTCACAATGCTTTTATATTTGTAGACTCAAAACAGCTCTATCTAGGTACCTATTTATATTTGTAGACTCAAAACAGCTCTATCTAGGTACCTATTTATATTTGTAGACTCAAAACAGCTCTATCTAGGTACCTATTTATATTTGTAGACTCAAAACAGCTGTATCTAGGTACATATTTATATTTGTAGACTCAAAACAGCTCTATCTAGGTACCTATTTATATTTGTAGACTCAAAACAGCTCTATCTAGGTACCTATTTATATTTGTAGACTCAAAACAGCTGTATCTAGGTACATATTTATATTTGTAGACTCAAAACAGCTCTATCTAGGTACCTATTTATATTTGTAGACTCAAAACAGCTCTATCTAGGTACCTATTTATATTTGTAGACTCAAAACAGCTCTATCTAGGTACCTATTTATATTTGTAGACTCAAAACAGCTCTATCTAGGTACCTATTTATATTTGTAGACTCAAAACAGCTCTATCTAGGTACATATTTATATTTGTAGACTCAAAACAGCTCTATCTAGGTACATATTTATATTTGTAGACTCAAAACAGCTCTATCTAGGTACCTATTTATATTTGTAGACTCAAAACAGCTCTATCTAGGTACCTATTTATATTTGTAGACTCAAAACAGCTCTATCTAGGTACCTATTTATATTTGTAGACTCAAAACAGCTCTATCTAGGTACCTATTTATATTTGTAGACTCAAAACAGCTCTATCTAGGTACCTATTTATATTTGTAGACTCAAAACAGCTCTATCTAGGTACCTATTTATATTTGTAGACTCAAAACAGCTCTATCTAGGTACATATTTATATTTGTAGACTCAAAACAGCTCTATCTAGGTACCTATTTATATTTGTAGACTCAAAACAGCTCTATCTAGGTACATATTTATATTTGTAGACTCAAAACAGCTCTATCTAGGTACCTATTTATATTTGTAGACTCAAAACAGCTCTATCTAGGTACCTATTTATATTTGTAGACTCAAAACAGCTCTATCTAGGTACCTATTTATATTTGTAGACTCAAAACAGCTCTATCTAGGTACCTATTTATATTTGTAGACTCAAAACAGCTCTATCTAGGTACATATTTATATTTGTAGACTCAAAACAGCTCTATCTAGGTACCTATTTATATTTGTAGACTCAAAACAGCTCTATCTAGGTACATATTTATATTTGTAGACTCAAAACAGCTCTATCTAGGTACCTATTTATATTTGTAGACTCAAAACAGCTCTATCTAGGTACCTATTTATATTTGTAGACTCAAAACAGCTCTATCTAGGTACCTATTTATATTTGTAGACTCAAAACAGCTCTATCTAGGTACCTATTTATATTTGTAGACTCAAAACAGCTCTATCTAGGTACCTATTTATATTTGTAGATTCAAAACAGCTCTATCTAGGTACCTATTTATATTTGTAGACTCAAAACAGCTCTATCTAGGTACCTATTTATATTTGTAGATTCAAACAGCTCTATCTAGGTACCTATTTTATATTTGTAGATTCAAACAGCTCTATCTAGGTACCTATTTTATATTTGTAGATTCAAACAGCTCTATCTAGGTACCTATTTTATATTTGAGATTCAAACAGCTCTATCTAGGTACCTATTTTATATTTGTAGATTCAAACAGCTCTATCTAGGTACCCATTCAGAATTATACACATGTTACTATTAATTTTCTTTCTCACAATGACCGATACTATCACCTTCCAAAATATTGACATTTCCTCCTGAATCACCCTGTATATGTGATCACGTGCGTAGCCAAAGGCGCCGAAGTAATTTCAAGAAAAAAAGTAGCTATTTTATCAGTAATATTATTGGCAGTAAAATTATTTAGAAATATATATAAAATATATTTAATCAAATCACAATTTCTTCTTACATTTAAATATAAAACTGTTGTATCGTTAAGTGGGCTACCAACTCTGCATCCCTCTCATTTTAATGCTATTGGAGACTCACTGATAACGGCCCAGCTGGGCCGAAACATGTGGAATACTGACAACAGACAATTAGAGATGTCTTCCTATAAACAGTGTATTTGGTTGGCGTTTAATTTACATGACGAATTATAATTACTAAGTTATTCAGTAAGTTTTCTTTGTTATGTAGTTCCGTGGATTGCGTCACGACGCTGTCGTCATGACGCTATCGTCAACCCGCATTACAACGTCAAATTCTTAAGCTTTTAGTAAATCACGAACAGTCGGGATTGGAATGGCTACCTTCGGAATGAAGATGAAGTATGTAACCGATATATAACAAGATAGGCAATGTAACACTTTGGCGCGTTCCCATAATATTTATACCTCCTCGGCTATCCTAACAGCCCGATAGCATTTCACTCAAAGATTTATGGCGATTTAATGTCGCCAGCAACAGCAAAACATACTTCATGTAGAGTGCCCGATATTTGTGCCCGATATTTGTGCCCGATTTTAACCACAATTTGGAGTTTCTTGACATATTTTCATAAAAGTCGCCAATATTAAATTTGACACAAATCCGTCCAGTGGGGGGCGGGCTGATACACGCGGACGGACGGGACAGACGGACATGACGAATCTAATAGGCGCTTTCTGCGACTATACGAAATAACCAAAGCGAAATGGATATAAAAAAGGCCGCAGCACGAACCTGACCAACCATTTTAACATAATGGAAAAGGTACGTAGGCGTCTTATGTACTGAAATCTGCGTTCTTCTGGGGTATTACACGGCGTCGTGTGGTGTTTACCGACGTTTCGGGACAACGTATCGGTCCCATCCTCACGGGTCAAGTCGGGCTCTTGACCCGTGAAGATGGGACCGATACGTTGTCCCGAAACGTCGGTAAACAATTACCACACGACGCCGCGTAATACCCCAGAACACCGCAGATTTCATCAACATGGCGGCGGAAGCTGAAATCACTTATGTGCTGTTTAATTTAACCAAAAGGACAAAACCTTGTCTTAATTTACACTTCACAGTCTGCATACAGAAGGTCAATAGCGTGACGTCACTGCGACGCAGACTGTTCAGTCTACAAGCCACATTCATGTCCATCTATCAGCCATCGGCCTGGATACTAGCGGCGTCGCTAAATAAACCACCAAAGACTTAACCAATCACGTAAGAGACAGCTCGGTGCATGAAATGTCTGGCATTGATCGACACAGAAATGATAGCATGCACATTACAGGCACGCTCACGATCAGCTCAAGGTACGCTCACGTTCAGCTCAAGGCACGCTCACGATCAGCTCAAGGTACGCTCACGATCAGCTCAAGGTACGCTCACGATCTGCTCAAGGTACGCTCACGTTCAGCTCAAGGTACGCTCACGTTCAGCTCAAGGTACGCTCACAGTCAGTGACTTGTTTACAGCATGTACACTGAAGGCTCTTCCGGCAGCCGCGCAGTTCACTTTGCAAGAAACACGTGTTCAGAATCTTAACCAGTAAATTGTACTTGTGTGTCAAGTATTCCTTCGAAGAATACCCGCGCCCCTTGAGCGCCCCGTGACGTAAGTGCGACGTCTGGTATAAACAGTCGGATTTAACTGCAGACAAAAAATGTTTTCAATAACCATGAGCCGACTGTGAGCTTACCCAGACAGTGAATCAAGTTTTAAAAGCAGCTTTGAAGCTCCGGGCTCAAATTTCTATAAATGAAGTTGCTCCAGGTATTCTTCAGACTCGTCAATAAAATTCCAGAACTCCCAGCGTACTCAACATTGATGGCCGGCCACCTTTGCATTTCTTCGAAGTTACATAACCACCACACTTGAAAGAGCGACGTTACACAGCCCAGCTTAAGAATTACCTCCAGAAAGTTCTGTTACCCAAAAGAGGCGTGTGTCGAGAGAAAAAAAACTGCTGCGCTATACGGAGACACCAGTAGAGCTTTACGCAAGTCAGAGAGGCCTAGGTTATCAGTGACGTCTGGTGGCACAAAGGTATGACAAAGCTTCTTAAAGAAACCAGAAACCTCAGCCCTACATATGTAAGTGTTGCAGAATCAAGCAAACTTACCACAGCTTCTGTGCAGCAAGCAGACACGCCTGTGATGTCGAGTTGCGTTCGCTCCGACGAGACGACGTCGGGACCACCTGTTTGTAAGGAAGGAAACCCCTCATAAGACAAAGTCATCATTGTAGTGTCTAACTAACTACTAACTAACTAACTACATGCAGCACAGTCCTTCTTGAGAAGCTAACAGTTCCTCAGCTAGTCAAGAAATTCCCATCATTTTATGGAACCCGAAGGTTCATTACCGCACTCACAACAGCCCGCCACCTGTCCCTGTCCTGAGCCATATCAATCCAGTCCATGACCCCCATCCCACTCTTGAAGATCCATCTTCATATTATCCTATGTAGTGTCTATAACATAAACTCTCTCTCTCTCATTACCTTTCTCCCTTCTAAGTCATCTCTTGTCAGCAGCATGCAGTACAAAACCACAACACAAATATAAGTTTAACGTCTTCTGGGATGCTATTCGTGCGGCGTCCTCAGAAGCACAACACGGCACTCCAAAAGACTTGAATCTTCCGCAACACGGACGTAAGAACTTCAAAGGTCGCAGCATAAATGCAGATAAAATTTCATACGAAAATGTGACGAAGTTCAAATAGGAGGCAACGCCTCCCACAATCAAAATTCCTTGCACGAAGACAATCGGTCCAGAACCTTTCGTCTTCCCGTCTGCTCCCTAGGTATATAACTCTGACAGGATACACAACATTACAGTATTTATATCGGTGTGTAACTTTGTGACGTTACGGGAAAAACACACGAATTGACTGAGGGTGTTCGAGTACAGGGTGATAAGGAAAACATTCAGATTTCAGAGGGAGGAAGCATTAATACTCAGGAGGAAGCTGTATAATGAGGATCTTTATGATCTGGAATCACGACCAAACATGCTGTACACTCAGTGTAAGTTTGGTTGTGATCTGTGAGTAATTAAGGTAAATACGAATAGTAGAGCCGATCTCAGTGGCCGCGCGGTCTAAGGCGTGGGTCTGCGGCCGCTCGCTTGCTGGGATTGAGGGTTCGAATCCCACCGGGGCATGGATGTCTGTCTGTTGTGAGTGTTGTGTGTTGTCAGGTAGAAGTCTGTGCGACGGGCTGATCACTCGTCCAGAGGAGTCCTACCGAGTGTGGTGTGTCTGAGTGTGATCGTGATGCGTCGATAATAAGGAGGCCTAGGCCCCCAAGGGGCTGATGCGCCATTGGAAAAAAAAAACGAATAGTAGGTTTTAACAATTTGATGAATGCACTGTGTTCAATTTTTATGACAGTCACTCACGGTAACTGCTTATTATTGATTTGCGTCTACTGTCTGATCGCACTCATTCTTTGAGGCAGAGAATACGAAAAAAAATGCAAGTAGGACGTAACATTCAGGCCGTGTCACGTAGGAATATCAGTAAGAGCTTAGTCATTTGTCTTTTATAGCTAATGATACACACACGCTGCTAGAATAAAGTTGGAATAAAATACAGAAAGGTGAAATGTAGTGACAACAGACATGTAATGTCCTATGCAAAACTTCATCGCTGACCCAGTGATTACTGTCACATTAAATTGCTACATTTCTTTTTATGTATCACATACAGACTTCGTGCGTGAAAACTGGTCTGTCACATTTAAGAAATAGAAACTGGGGAAAACAAAGGAGTCTCAGAGGGAGAAAACAGCAATATACTGGAGGAAATAACATAATTGTGGGCCTCGTGGTGTGTACTAATTTGTACAAAAATGAGATGGGCAAGGCATATGGCATGCACGGGACCGAGAGAAATGTGTACATAGTTCTCGTTTGTTCTGAGATCCACACAAAACATATAAATACACTGTGTGGGCAGAACGTAGAATTTGTGAATGTTAAACTTGGTGGTACATATAGTAACCACTGGGCTTTAGGTGTGTACATATAAAGATCCGATCCGTACCGCGCAGTAAACACACTCCGTCTCAGTTATACAAACCAGTCAGTTAATGCTGTACAGTGAAATAATCGCTGTTTGTTCTGAGATCCACACAAAACACATAAATACAGTCCGTACCGCGCAGTAAACACACTCCGTCTCAGTTATACAAACCAGTCAGTTAATGCTGTACAGTGAAATAATCGCTGTTTGTTCTGAGATCCACACAAAACACATAAATACAGTCCGTACCGCGCAGTAAACACACTCCGTCTCAGTTATACAAACCAGTCAGTTAATGCTGTACAGTGAAATAATCGCTGTTTGTTCTGAGATCCACACAAAACACATAAATACAGTCCGTACCGCGCAGTAAACACACTCCGTCTCAGTTATACAAACCAGTCAGTTAATGCTGTACAGTGAAATAATCGCTGTTTGTTCTGAGATCCACACAAAACACATAAATACAGTCCGTACCGCGCAGTAAACACACTCCGTTTCAGTTATACAAACCAGTCAGTTAATGCTGTACAGTGAAATAATCGCTTTGTTCTGAGATCCACACAAAACACATAAATACAGTCCGTACCGCGCAGTAAACACACTCCGTTTCAGTTATACAAACCAGTCAGTTAATGCTGTACAGTGAAATAATCGCTGTTTGTTCTGAGATCCACACAAAACACATAAATACAGTCCGTACCGCGCAGTAAACACACTCCGTCTCAGTTATACAAACCAGTCAGTTAATGTTGTACAGTGAAATAATCGCTGTTTGTTCTGAGATCCACACAAAACACATAAATACAGTCCGTACCGCGCAGTAAACACACTCCGTCTCAGTTATACAAACCAGTCAGTTAATGTTGTACAGTGAAATAATCGCTGTTTGTTCTGAGATCCACACAAAACACATAAATACAGTCCGTACCGCGCAGTAAACACACTCCGTCTCAGTTATACAAACCAGTCAGTTAATGTTGTACAGTGAAATAATCGCTGTTTGTTCTGAGATCCACACAAAACACATAAATACAGTCCGTACCGCGCAGTAAACACACTCCGTCTCAGTTATACAAACCAGTCAGTTAATGTTGTACAGTGAAATAATCGCTGTTTGTTCTGAGATCCACACAAAACACATAAATACAGCCCGTACCGCGCAGTAAACACACTCCGTCTCAGTTATACAAACCAGACAGTTAATGTTGTACAGTGAAATAATCGCTGTTTGTTCTGAGATCCACACAAAACACATAAATACAGTCCGTACCGCGCAGTAAACACACTCCGTCTCAGTTATACAAACCAGTCAGTTAATGTTGTACAGTGAAATAATCGCTGTTTGTTCTGAGATCCACACAAAACACATAAATACAGTCCGTACCGCGCAGTAAACACACTCCGTCTCAGTTATACAAACCAGACAGTTAATGCTGTACAGTGAAATAATCGCTGTTTGTTCTGAGATCCACATAAAACACATAAATACAGTCCGTACCGCGCAGTAAACACACTCCGTCTCAGTTATACAAACCAGACAGTTAATGCTGTACAGTGAAATAATCGCTGTTTGTTCTGAGATCCACATAAAACACATAAATACACTGTGTGGGCAGAACGTAGAATTTGTGAAAGTTAAACTTGGTGGTACATATAGTAACCACTGGGCTTTAGAGTGTTAAAAACTGAGGTGCGAGACAGTGGCCTGTATTCATTTGATTTAGAATATGGCCAGTGGCAGACTTTTGTGATCACGGTAATGAACCCATGGCTTCTATACATGATTTCAAGCTTCCGCCGCAATTTAGAGAGGTCTGCGCTGTTCTGGGATATTACACAGCGCTGAATGGTAGTTCTGTACCGACGTTTCGGGACAACGTATCGGTCCCATCTTCAAGGGCCAAGAAGCCCTTGAAGATGGGACCGATACGTTGTCCCGAAACGTCGGTACAGAACTACCACTCAACGCTGTGTAATATCCCAGAAAGCGCGGCTCTAACCTATAATTCCATAAAATGCAATCAACTTCTTGACTAGGTAAGCAACTATGAGCTTTCTAAGGATAAATATTTCTGCTATAATGAATATACGCTGTTTGTAATACGCAAGCCTTCCAACAGCGGACATTACCAGTTACTGATTCATACTCCCCATTCGCAATGTTACTTGCACGTGACTGTACTATACTACAGGTAGAAACATGTAGTCATTTCAATATCTTGGCCTTCCATTCGACTGGACACAACAACCACAAACCTGTAAGGTATAAGATCGATTCCCGATGGACATATCGATTCAGAGGAGCCAGAAACACACGTGCGTCTCCATGTCCCCCACATACGCATTGTTTAGGTATAAACCGTAAGACAGCATGTAATGCTTCACAAGGCACTGGATTCACGCTGCTAAGATTCTTGACAGACAGCTTCAGAGATGTTATGCCAGCCACAGTCAACAACTCGGTCGCTTGAATTGGGCAGGCATTTACTTGTATAGCACATTTAACAGAAAAAGCGGTTACACAGCGAGTCTTGTTGCCGTGATGGAGGATTGTCTTGATAGGCGCTTCAACAAACACGGAACAACTCGGCTCCCACTGAACGGATTTTTATCAAATTTGATACAGCCACCCCTACATATGTTTCCCCACACTTACGACCTCAACTTATTCAGAAAACAAAGTTAAAAATCCCCCAAATATGTTTCTAAAATTTAGTGTCTAAAATGCCAAATTCGTGTTTCGCGCTTGCCCCATCTTACAAATAGCCTCTCATGTGTCGCTCAGGATAAGTGACGTCACTTTCAATGTGAAATGTCATACATAAAACTGTTATATGGGACAATTCCCACATATAAATCTTTCCGACGTAAAGTCACACAGCAACCCCGACGTTTTCGGAAACACCCTGTATTATAAAACCTGCGTCCATTAGGTCGAGGTAATTAAAAGTGGACAATGGACAACGTAATATTCATTAAGGTACCGATATCAGTTTCAACGCCGTTGTACTGATTATCAATACACATCATGCGAGGGTCATACGAGATGAAGGGAACAGAAAGTGAGAAGTAACTACCTGTATCGGTGTTACTAATAAAGCATACGTAATTCATTAAACACGACATAAACCTGTAAAAAAAAAACGCCTCACGTTTCTGGAACTTTATGAAAACGAATCTTTTTTTCTGAAACCGAACAAAAAAAAAATTTTCAAAAAATACAACTAAAAGCTAAAATATTTGAACATGACACAGCATGACTATGCTACGGCATTGCTCCTGTTGTCTGAACTGACACAGCATGACTATGCTACGGCATTGCTCCTGTTGTCTGAACATGACACAGCATGACTATGCTACGGCATTGCTCCTGTTGTCTGAACATGACACAGCATGACTATGCTACGGCATTGCTCCTGTTGTCTGAACATGACACAGCATGACTATGCTACGGCATTGCTCCTGTTGTCTGAACGTGACACAGCATGACTATGCTACGGCATTGCTCCTGTTGTCTTAACGTGACACAGCATGACTATGCTACGGCATTGCTCCTGTTGTCTGAACGTGACACAGCATGACTAGCTACGCATTGCTCCTGTTGTCTGAACATGACACAGCATGACTATGCTACGGCATTGCTCCTGTTGTCTGAACATGACACAGCATGACTATGCTACGGCATTGCTCCTGTTGTCTGAACATAACAGCATGACTATGCTACGGCATTGCTCCTGTCGTCTGAACATGACACAGCATGACTATGCTACGGCATTGCTCCTGTTGTCTGAACATGACACAGCATGACTATGCTACGGCATTGCTCCTGTTGTCTGAACATGACACAGCATGACTATGCTACGGCATTGCTCCTGTTGTCTGAACATGACACAGCATGACTATGCTACGGCATTGCTCCTGTTGTCTGAACATGACACAGCATGACTATGCTACGGCATTGCTCCTGTTGTCTGAACATGACACAGCATGACTATGCTACGGCATTGCTCCTGTTGTCTGAACGTGACACAGCATGACTATGCTACGGCATTGCTCCTGTTGTCTGAACATGACACAGCATGACTATGCTACGGCATTGCTCCTGCTGTCTGAACATGACACAGCATGACTATGCTACGGCATTGCTCCTGTTGTCTGAACGTGACACAGCATGACTATGCTACGGCATTGCTCCTGTTGTCTGAACATGACACAGCATGACTATGCTACGGCATTGCTCCTGTTGTCTGAACATGACACAGCATGACTATGCTACGGCATTGCTCCTGTTGTCTGAACATGACACAGCATGACTATGCTACGGCATTGCTCCTGTTGTCTGAACATAACAGCATGACTATGCTACGGCATTGCTCCTGTTGTCTGAACATGACACAGCATGACTATGCTACGGCATTGCTCCTGTTGTCTGAACATGACACAGCATGACTATGCTACGGCATTGCTCCTGTTGTCTGAACATGACAGAACATGACTATGCTAGGGCATTGCTCCTGTTGTCTGAACATGACACAGCATGACTATGCTACGGCATTGCTCCTTTTGTCTGAACATGACCCAGCATGACTATGCTACGGCATTGCTCCTGTTGTCTGAACATAACACAGCATGACTATGCTACGGCATTGCTCCTGTTGTCTGAACATGACCCAGCATGACTATGCTACGGCATTGCTCCTGTTGTCTGAACATGACACAGCATGACTATGCTACGGCATTGCTCCTGTTGTCTGAACATGACACAGCATGACTATGCTACGGCATTGCTCCTGTTGTCTGAACATACACAGCATGTCTATGCTACGGCATTGCTCCTGTTGTCTGAACATGACAGAACATGACTATGCTAGGGCATTGCTCCTGTTGTCTGAACATGACACAGCATGACTATGCTACGGCATTGCTCCTTTTGTCTGAACATGACCAGCATGACTATGCTACGGCATTGCTCCTGTTGTCTGAACATGACAGAACATGACTATGCTACGGCATTGCTCCTTTTGTCTGAACATGACCCAGCATGACTATGCTACGGCATTGCTCCTGTTGTCTGAACATGACAGAACATGACTATGCTACGGCATTGCTCCTTTTGTCTGAACATGACCAGCATGACTATGCTACGGCATTGCTCCTGTTGTCTGAACATGACAGAACATGATTATGCTACGGCATTGTTCCTGTTGTCTGAACATGACAGAACATGATTATGCTACGGCATTGCTCCTGTTGTCTGAACATGACAGAACATGACTATGCTACGGCATTGCTCCTTTTGTCTGAACATGACCCAGCATGACTATGCTACGGCATTGCTCCTGTTGTCTGAACATGACAGAACATGATTATGCTACGGCATTGTTCCTGTTGTCTGAACATGACAGAACATGATTATGCTACGGCATTGTTCCTGTTGTCTGAACATGACAGAACATGATTATGCTACGGCATTGTCCTGTTGTCTGAACATGACCAGCATGACTATGCTACGGCATTGCTCCTGTTGTCTGAACATGACAGAACATGACTATGCTACGGCATTGCTCCTTTTGTCTGAACATGACCCAGCATGACTATGCTACGGCATTGCTCCTGTTGTCTGAACATGACAGAACATGATTATGCTACGGCATTGTTCCTGTTGTCTGAACATGACAGAACATGACTATGCTACGGCATTGCTCCTGTTGTCTGAACATGACACAGCATGACTATGCTACGGCATTGCTCCTGTTGTCTGAACATGACCCAGCATGTAGTACCATTTGCTAAACAGCATTGTGATTCCTGTTGTCTGAACCACAACTGCTGATTTGAACCATATTTTTATTTACCAAGGTCATCGTGTGTGCACACTCTTACCATGTACACTAATCGTTAATAGGCCGTGCCATGGCTCAGGCGGTTAGTCGCCGGCCTCTCACCGCGGCGGCCCGGGTTCGATCCCGGGTCAGTCCATGTGGGATTTGTGGTGAACAAAGTGGCACTGGGACAGGTTTTTCCCCCAGTACTTCGGTTTTCCCCTGTCAGTTTCATTCCACCGGTGCTCCATTACACGGAAAACGAAAAAAAAATTAATCACCTTCATCACAGGTTGCACAATAAGCCTCAAGGCTGCGGTGCGTCAGTAGCATCTGCTGCGGGGCCCTTAACCAGAAAAAAAATCTTTAACAAGTTTTAACAAACATTTTGGAAACTGTATCCCTGAAGGTGATTACAACCCACATAGAAACATGTTTCATATGTAATAACAGTTGATAAAACGTGTGTGATGTTTGTGGTTAACAACATTACAGATGACGTAATGACTTACGTAATACTGACGAGATGCAGTACTTCAAAACACGTCACATTTACCACAGTTTAACCGCAAACAGTTGACATGCGGTTGGTACTGCCATCGTCAAGAAAATGAGAGCAGCGGACACAAAAGCTTAGCCGAGAACAACAGTGCTTCAAATAATTTCAACGAAAGTCATCCCTTTGTGTTGTGCACAGTAGAAAAGTTAAGCAAATGTCTGTCCAAACACAACTAAATTATATTTATTATATGAAACTACACGTTTCGACATATTTCAGGTCATCCTCAGGTTAACAATTGGTCTTTAAAACATGAGGATATGTAAATACTTTTTTTTTTGTGGTGAACGGCCCCGCAGCAGATGCTACGGACGCACCGCAGCCTTAAGGCTTTTTGTGCAACCCTGTGATGAAGATGAAGATGAAGTTTTTCTGCTTTTTCATTTAATGAAGCATCGGTGGAATGAAATTGACAGGGGAAAACCGAAGTACTGGGGGAAAAACCTGTCCCAGTGCCACTTTGTCCACTACAAATCCCACATGGACTGAACTGGGGTCGAACACAGGTCTCCGCTGTGACAGGCCGGGGACTAACCGCCTGAGCCATGGCACGGCCTATGTAAAAACTTACATAATATATGTCATCATCTTCATTATCTTCATGTAGCTGTCATGCAGTTCGGCCACCCGTTGACCCGTTCCAGTCTCAATCATCCAGAAGTCTCTTCAGTGGTCTTCCCTGTTCCTTCTGCCTTTTGGTGTGCAGACGAGGAAGAAGACGTAAGCAGCTACTGGATGACCTTAAGGAAAACAGAAGATAATGGAAATTGAAAGAGGAAGCACTAGATCGCACTCGCTTTGGAAGAGACTACGGACCTGTCGTAAGACAGACTGCAGAATGAAGAGGCTACGGACCTGTCGTAAGACAGACTACAGAATGAAGAGGCTACGGACCTGTCGTAAGACAGACTACAGAATGAAGAGGCTACGGACCTGTCGTAAGACAGACTACAGAATGAAGAGGCTACGGACCTGTCGTAAGACAGACTGCAGAATGAAGAGGCTACGGACCTGTCGTAAGACAGACTACAGAATGAAGAGGCTACGGACCTGTCGTAAGACAGACTACAGAATGAAGAGGCTACGGACCTGTCGTAAGACAGACTACAGAATGAAGAGGCTACGGACCTGTTGTAAGACAGACTGCAGAATGAAGAGGCTACGGACCTGTCGTAAGACAGACTGCAGAATGAAGAGGCTACGGACCTGTCGTAAGACACTGCAGAATGAAGAGGCTACGGACCTGTCGTCAGACAGACTACAGAATGAAGAGGCTACGGACCTGTCGTAAGACAGACTACAGAATGAAGAGGCTACGGACCTGTTGTAAGACAGACTGCAGAATGAAGAGGCTACGGACCTGTCGTAAGACAGACTACAGAATGAAGAGGCTACGGACCTGTCGTAAGACAGACTGCAGAATGAAGAGGCTACGGACCTGTCGTAAGACAGACTACAGAATGAAGAGGCTACGGACCTGTCGTAAGACAGACTGCAGAATGAAGAGGCTGTGGACCTGTCGTAAGACAGACTACAGAATGAAGAGGCTGTGGACCTGTCGTAAGACAGACTACAGAATGAAGAGGCTACGGACCTGTCGTAAGACAGACTACAGAATGAAGAGGCTACGGACCTGTCGTAAGACAGACTACAGAATGAAATTAATTATGCGATATGTTGTTCTGTATTGTTCTATTCAGGTCTAATTTCACGCTTTTCAGAATTATTCTCTATTTCATCCTTCCGTCTTAATTATGCCTTCCAGCAAGTTTATACGGTGGCTATTCCTTTGCCTGTACTTACATTCTCCTCCTGTAATTATTTATTAACGTTAACCTTTTCAGTGAAGCCGGTTTCAGAGCAGCATTCGTACAATATTGTCTTCTGTAGGAAATATGACGGTGTAATTAAAATGCTGACACGTAACGAACTCAGATATTAATTAAATAAATATTTACACCTTTGTAAGGCAATTTAATTTAGCAGCACGCCTTGTTTATTCCTGCTGTGTGTAATTTTAGCCATTCTCCAAGATCTGTAGCAAGCTCTGATCGTACTATATTCCCGCCTGGTTCCTGTTTCCATTTTCCTCTGACCTCTTGACCTCTTGGTCTTCGTACATTCCGCAAGCTAGGCGCACGTGACGTCACGGGTAACTGTTTTTTGACTTGGTGGTAGACATTTCTGTTTCACCCTTGTTACCACTGATTTTGCCCCTTTTGTAAATACAGTTTTAATCCCAGGCCGGCATGCTTTGGATTTGTGGCATACAAAGTGGCACTGGGATACGTTTTCCTCCCAGTACTTCGGTTTTTTCCCAGTTAGCACCGTCCCACAATTCCTCCATATTCAATTGTTCGTGTATCATCAACACTACATAATGTTAGCAACTGACAGCGTCACTAAATAAGCAGACTTAAGGAACATGATCGTGTACAGACGCAGACTTGACTTGCTTTGATCTGAACTCAATTTAGTTTAATTTGTTTTTATTGGTTTGCTTCTGTCTGTCTGTCTGTCTGTCTCATCCTACACTTTGTTTCCTTTGGCTCAATACATCACGTTTGCTTCTTAATTTTCATTTCTTATTTCGCTTGTTTATTTGTATTTCTTTCCTTTAGTAATTCATGTGGGATTTCACTTTCTTTCTTAAGATATTTATGTTTATTCAGTTGCTTTCCTTTGACCGTTTTCGCCTGAACTGCATCGCTTTGTTTTCGTTATATGTATTTTTCCACTTTTACAAGCAGCTTTACGCTGTTTTGTGTTTTTCTTTGAATTATCTGCCTGCAAAAAAATAACTCACAGTAGCTTTTCAACAACTGAAATTCATTTTTTGACAGTTTCTATATAAGTACAGCCTGCACACCAACGAACGGTTTGCTTGTAGGATTTGCCAGACTGTACACGCATTTGCCTAATTCTGAAATCATAGTAATTAAATGACAGCTTTTTTTCTTGAACGTTCTGTCAAAAATCATCAATTTAAAATTACTTTCGCTCTCTAGCCACTATGTCGACAGACGAAATATAGGACCTTCTTTGAGGTTTCTGTACCTAGAATAGGGACCGCAGTCTTTACAACACTTGCGATATATTGCGCTCAGATACACGCTGGCTGTCTAGAGTCAATCATCCTAGCTTATCCTAAGTCCTTGTAGGATTATGCCAGGAGGAAGCGAAAATAATCTGGGCCCTACCTGTTATGATCTCCCTATACACGACAGTGTAATGTCCTCGTGAGTGACTGAGTCACTCTGCAGTTACCGCGGTTAACGGCCTGCCATGTTCTTTGTAAGGTACGAGCTGAAGACGAAGAATGATCAAAGTACGTGTTTTCGGAGAGGTACGAGCTGAGGCCGAAGAAAGATGAGCATGGACTCTTCTCTGTGAGGTAAGAGCTGAGGCCGAAGAAACAGATGAGCATGGACTCTTCTCTGTGAGGTAAGAGCTGAGGCCGAAGAAACAGATGAGCATGGACTCTTCTCTGTGAGGTAAGAGCTGAGGCCGAAGAAACAGATGAACATGGACTCTTCTCTGTGAGGTACGAGCTGAGGCCGAAGAAACAGGTAAACATGGACTCTTCTCTGTGAGGTACGAGCTGAGGCCAAAGAAACAGATAAACATGGACTCTTCTCTGTGAGGTACGAGCTGAGGCCGAAGAAACAGGTAAACATGGACTCTTCTCTGTGAGGTACGAGCTGAGGCCAAAGAAACAGATGAACATGGACTCTTCTCTGTGAGGTACGAGCTGAGGCCGAAGAAACAGGTAAACATGGACTCTTCTCTGTGAGGTACGAGCTGAGGCCAAAGAAACAGATGAACATGGACTCTTCTCTGTGAGGTACGAGCTGAGGCCGAAGAAACAGGTAAACATGGACTCTTCTCTGTGAGGTAAGAGCTGAGGCCGAAGAAACAGATGAACATGGACTCTTCTCTGTGAGGTACGAGCTGAGGCCGAAGAAACAGGTAAACATGGACTCTTCTCTGTGAGGTAAGAGCTGAGGCCGAAGAAACAGATGAACATGGACTCTTCTCTGTGAGGTACGAGCTGAGGCCGAAGAAACAGGTAAACATGGACTCTTCTCTGTGAGGTACGAGCTGAGGCCAAAGAAACAGATAAACATGGACTCTTCTCTGTGAGGTACGAGCTGAGGCCGAAGAAACAGATGAGCATGGACTCTTCTCTGTGAGGTAAGAGCTGAGGCCGAAGAAACAGATCAGCATGGACTCTTCTCTGTGAGGTAAGAGCTGAGGCCGAAGAAACAGATGAACATGGACTCTTCTCTGTGAGGTACGAGCTGAGGCCGAAGAAACAGGTAAACATGGACTCTTCTCTGTGAGGTACGAGCTGAGGCCAAAGAAACAGATAAACATGGACTCTTCTCTGTGAGGTACGAGCTGAGGCCGAAGAAACAGGTAAACATGGACTCTTCTCTGTGAGGTACGAGCTGAGGCCAAAGAAACAGATAAACATGGCCCTCTTCTCTGTGAGGTACGAGCTGAGGCCGAAGAAAGAAATGAGCATGGACTCTTCTCTGTGAGGTACGAGCTGAGGCCGACGAAACAGATGAATATGGACTCTTCTCTGTGAGGTACGAGCTGAGGCCAAAGAAACAGATAAACATGGACTCTTCTCCGTGAGGTACGAGCTGAGGCCGAAGAAAGAAATGAGCATGGACTCTTCTCTGTGAGGTACGAGCTGAGGCCATAGAAACAATGGAGCATGTTCTGTCACGCACGAGCTGAGGTTGAAGAAATAGTTGAGCATAAATCATAGAATTGAACATAACACGACCATATATTAGAATTTCAAGATTCAAGTCTTGTGGAATGTTACGCTGCGCAGACTGCAGCTAGTTACAGACGTTTCGGTTAAGCCTAGTGCCCACGTATTCTGTGTCCAGCGGGCATGGATACTGTAGACGAAGGCATTAACCTACTCTAAAACGCCGATATAACTATTTACCAGTCGATACGGCGTAACATTCCAGAAGACTTGAATCTTCATCAGCACTGTTGTAAGGGCCTCAGATTTGGCACTTTTAGATCCCGTTTTATATTTAACGCCTCACAATTTTCCAGCAGCAATTACTGAAATGTCACGCAATCTGTTATTATAGACTCAAAGTTAGGAGGCGTGAGAGAAAACTGCTTCTTATATTCTCACGGATTTAAATGCACTAACGTATAGCTCGTACGGAACACTAAGGCTCAGGACAAATCACAGGCCATTCACTGACACGTAAGCTCTGGGCGGGCGTAGATAACAGCTGTCCTCCCTTACCCGCCAGTCCACATTGTACTGTACGGTGTGGACTGGCGCGTTAAGGGGGCATACTGTTAGCCAAGGCCGCCTAGAGGTCAAGAGTCAATGAAGTACCTCTAGCACGGTTTTTCTAAATATTTATTATTTCCAACGAACGCACAGGCCGGTATTAGCGACGGTAATGGAGACTGTGAGATCCATCTATCATACATAAGCTACATTTCCTGCAATGGGTATTTGACAGGTTACGAACAAACAAGACTATTTTGACAGGTCGTCATTCTTTCTCTAGTATACAATTATACAGGGTTATTCAAAATTATTGTCGGGGTTCTAACAACTTGGTCACCCCGTTCTCCAGATGCAACCCCATGTCATTTCTTTGTATGGGGTTACGTCAAGGATCAGGTTTATGTTCCTCCTCTTCCCGCAAGTATCCCGGAACTGAAGGTACGAATCAGAACCGCCACTGAAACCATCACCGCTGACATGCTAGAAAAAGTTTGGAACGAACTCGATTATCGTGTTGATGTTTGTAGAATCACAAAGGGTGCACATATAGAGCACCTGTAAGGTGTGTCACAAAAACTTGGAGTGTTGTTCTATTAAATACAAAAATACATATACTGCTATCTGAAGTGTCTTGTGTATGACAAGTTGTTAAAACCGCGACAATCATTTTGAATAACCCTGTACTTGTCCAAAACTTAGGTCTTACGAGAGTAGTGACAAAACATAACTGTACAATTAAGACTGTAAAACTCCAAAATCTTTCGATTTCTTAAGTATTATCATCAGGAACAAAACATCGATAACATATGTATAAAACATGAATTATATTAAACTAATAACACGTTATGTATTTGAATACCTGGAGTCCAAGTACGAGCAGAAACATGTAGAAATATTGCATACGATGACAATACAGGGCATACACAAAAGAATGGTGCGGTATCAAAAGTGAATAAAAAACGTATTTCTCACCTTACACGGGCACAACATACACCGTCAGCGGCGGCAACTGTCCAAGTTTCTCATTTGGTAATTAAAATCTTTCAATGTTTGCACTCTGGGTCACACGACACACATCCACACGGTAATCAAACTCATCCCAGACCCGGAGCACACAGAAAGCCTTCTCCTGCTGCAACGCCATCTTTGAAACTGGCCCCGCGGCCACGCAGTAAGCATGAGAAGCGAACTGCTGGTAGCGCATGAGAAACTTGGACAGTTGCCGCCGCTGACGGTGTATGTTGTGCTTGTGTAATGTGAGACATAAATTTCTAATTCACTTTTGAAACCGCACCATTCTTTTGTGTATGCCGTGTATTTAGGTATAAACATAAGGTGCTTAAATGCAAGTCTGTTAATGATCAGCCAAGTTCCTTCTGTCTCCTGTGAAACTGTGTATCAGTGGGTCACGAGACACTGCTGGTCCACGAGCGATATATACTTTAACAGTTGCGTTCATGTAAAGACAGTACTGCTACTATTGATTGCGATCGACACTTTGCAAGGTCTTTAGCTCGAATCTCGCCTTCTGTCATTTACTTCTTGTCCTCGTTGCCGTGATAAGCTTATTGTTGCTATTCTTACATGCAGTATGCCATTGTCTAATTGTCTCCTAGCCCCATTATGTCCCATAAGCAGCTCTTGCATTCAGTCCGCCTACCGTCGGTTTCCAAAAATGTGTTCCTCCTCATGGACCATGATTCCAAAATTGCGTTTGGGATAATATTTTCTACCATTTCACCCTAAACTGGCCCCGCGGCCACGCAGTAAGCATGAGAAACGAACTGCTGGTAGCGCATGAGAAACTTGGACAGTTGTCGCCGCTGACGGTGTATGTTGTGCCCGTGTAATGTGAGACATAAATTTTTTATTCACTTTTGAAACCGCACCATTCTTTTGTGTATGCCCTGTATAATAAATAGTATTGTTGGATGACAATTGCTCAATATTGCAGAGACATCTTGTAAATGGGGACGCCGGTGAGAATCGTACAGTACGTTCCTGATAAAAATATATCACATCTCGTTTGAAACTTACATTTTACTGGCCTACTTATGTTTAAGTGAGAAGTAAATGTTATATAGGAACATAGGCTGAGGGTGTTCGAGAATAGGGTGCTGAGGGGGATATTTGGGTCTAAGAGGGACGGGGTAACAGGGGAGTGGAGAAGACTACATAACGAGGAGCTTTATGATCTGTACTGATCTGAATAGTGTGCTGAGGAGGATATTTGGGCCTAAGAGTGACGAGGTAACGGGGGAGTGGAGAAGACTACATAACGAGGAGCTTTATGATCTGTACTGATCTGAATAGTGTGCTGAGGGGGATATTTGGGTCTAAGAGTGACGAGGTAACGGGGGAGTGGAGAAGACTACATAACGAGGAGCTTTATGATCTGTACTGATCTGAATAGTGTGCTGAGGGGGATATTTGGGTCTAAGAGTGACGAGGTAACGGGGGAGTGGAGAAGACTACATAACGAGGAGCTTTATGATCTGTACTGATCTGAATAGTGTGCTGAGGAGGATATTTGGGCCTAAGAGTGACGAGGTAACGGGAGAGTGGAGAAGACTACATAACGAGGAGCTTTATGATCTGTACTGATCTGAATAGTGTGCTGAGGGGGATATTTGGGTCTAAGAGTGACGAGGTAACGGGGGAGTGGAGAAGACTACATAACGAGGAGCTTTATGATCTGTACTGATCTGAATAGTGTGCTGAGGAGGATATTTGGGCCTAAGAGTGACGAGGTAACGGGAGAGTGGAGAAGACTACATAACGAGGAGCTTTATGATCTGTACTGATCTGAATAGTGTGCTGAGGGGGATATTTGGGTCTAAGAGTGACGAGGTAACGGGGGAGTGGAGAAGACTACATAACGAGGAGCTTTATGATCTGTACTGATCTGAATAGTGTGCTGAGGAGGATATTTGGGCCTAAGAGTGACGAGGTAACGGGGGAGTGGAGAAGACTACATAACGAGGAGCTTTATGATCTGTACTGATCTGAATAGTGTGATGAGGGGGATATTTGGGTCTAAGAGGGACGGGGTAACGGGGGAGTGGAGAAGACTACATAACGAGGAGCTTAATGATCTGTACTGATCTGAATAGTGTGCTGAGGGGGATATTTGTGTCTAAGTGGGACGGGGTAACGGGGGAGTGGAGAAGACTACATAACGAGGAACTTTATGATCTGTACTGATCTGAATAGTGTGCTGAGGAGGATATTTGGGTCTAAGAGGGACGGGGTAACAGGGGAGTGGAGAAGACTACATAACGAGGAGCTTAATGATCTGTACTGATCTGAATAGTGTGCTGAGGGGGATATTTGTGTCTAAGTGGGACGGGGTAACGGGGGAGTGGAGAAGACTACATAACGAGGAGCTTAATGATCTGTACTGATCTGAATAGTGTGCTGAGGGGGATATTTGGGTCTAAGAGTGACGGGGTAACAGGGGAGTGGAGAAGACTACATAACGAGGAGCTTTATGATCTGTACTGATCTGAATAGTGTGCTGAGGGGGATATTTGGGTCTAAGAGTGACGGGGTAACAGGGGAGTGGAGAAGACTACATAACGAGGAGCTTTATGATCTGTACTGATCTGAATAGTGTGCTGAGGGGATATTTGGGTCTAAGAGTGGACGGGGTAACAGGGGAGTGGAGAAGACTACATAACGAGGAGCTTTAATGATCTGTACTGATCTGAATAGTGTGCTGAGGGGGATATTTGGGTCTAAGAGGGACGGGGTAACGGGGGAGTGGAGAAGACTACATAACGAGGAGCTTAATGATCTGTACTGATCTGAATAGTGTGCTGAGGGGGATATTTGTGTCTAAGTGGGACGGGGTAACGGGGGAGTGAGAAGACTACATAACGAGGAGCTTAATGATCTGTACTGATCTGAATAGTGTGCTGAGGGGGATATTTGTGTCTAAGTGGGACGGGGTAACGGGGGAGTGGAGAAGACTAATAACGAGGAGCTTATGATCTGTACTGATCTGAATAGTGTACTGAGGGGGATATTTGTGTCTAAGTGGGACGGGTAACGGGGGGGGAGAAGACTAATAACGAGGACTTTATGATCTGTACTGATCTGAATAGTGTGTGAGGGGATATTGGTCTAAAGGGACGGGTAACGGGGAGTGAGAAGACTACATAACGAGGAGCTTAATGATCTGTATGATCTGAATAGTGTGCTGAGGGGGATATTTGTGTCTAATGGGACGGGGTAACGGGGAGTGGAGAAGACTACATAACGAGGAACTTATGATCTGTATGATCTGAATAGTGTGCTGAGGAGATATTTGGGTCTAAGAGGGACGGGTAACAGGGAGTGGAGAAGACTACTAACGAGGACTTAATGATCTGTACTGATCTGAATAGTGTGCTGAGGGGGATATTTGGTCTAAGTGGGACGGGTAACGGGGAGTGGAGAAGACTACATAACGAGGAGCTTAATGATCTGTACTGATCTGAATAGTGTGCTGAGGGGATATTGTGTCTAAGTGGGACGGGGTAACGGGGGAGTGGAGAAGACTACATAACGAGGAGCTTAATGATCTGTACTGATCTGATAGTGTGCTGAGGGGATATTTGTGTCTAAGTGGGACGGGGTAACGGGGAGTGGAGAAGACTACATAACGAGGACTTATGATCTTATGATCTGAATAGTGTGCTGAGGGGATATTTGGGTCTAAGAGGGACGGAACAGGGGAGTGGAGAAGACTACATAACGAGGAGCTTATGATCTGTACTGATCTGAATAGTGTGCTGAGGGGATATTGGTCTAAGTGGGACGGGGTAACGGGAGTGGAGAAACTACAAACGAGAGCTTAATGATCTGTACTGATCTGATAGTGTCTGAGGGGGATTTGTGTCTAAGGGACGGTAACGGGAGTGGAGAAGACTACATAACGAGGAGCTTATGATCTGTACTGATCTGAATAGTGTGCTGAGGGGATATTTGGGTCTAAGAGTGACGGGGTAACGGGGAGTGGAGAAGACTACATAACGAGGACTTTGATCTGTACTGATCTGATAGTGTGCTGAGGGGATATTTGGGTCTAAGAGGACGGGTAACGGGGATGGAGAAGACTACATAACGAGGAGCTTATGATTGTACTGATCTGAATAGTGTGCTGAGGGGATATTGGGTCTAAGTGACGGGGTAACGGGGAGTGGAGAAGACTAATAACGAGGAGCTTATGATCTGTACTGATCTGAATAGTGTCTGAGGGGATATTTGGTCTAAGAGGGACGGGTAACGGGGAGTGGAGAAGACTAATAACGAGGACTTATGATCTGTACTGATCTGATAGTGTGCTGAGGGGATATTTGTGTCTAAGTGGGACGGGGTAACGGGGGAGTGGAGAAGACTACATAACGAGGAGCTTAATGATCTGTATGATCTGAATAGTGTGCTGAGGGGGATATTTGTGTCTAAGTGGACGGGGTAACGGGGGAGTGGAGAAGACTACATAACGAGGACTTATGATCTGTACTGATCTGAATAGTGTGCTGAGGGGGATATTTGGTCTAAGTGGGACGGGTAACGGGAGTGGAGAAGACTACATAAGAGGAACTTTATGATCTTACTGATCTGAATAGTGTGCTGAGGGGTATTTGGGTCTAAGAGGGACGGGTAACGGGAGTGGAGAAGACTACATAACGAGGAGCTTAATGATCTGTATGATCTGAATAGTGTGTGAGGGGATATTTGTGTCTAAGTGGGACGGGTAACGGGGGAGTGGAGAAGACTACATAACGAGGAGCTTAATGATCTGTACGATCTGAATAGTGTGCTGAGGGGATATTTGTGTCTAAGTGGGACGGGTAACGGGGGAGTGGAGAAGACTACATAACGAGGACTTAATGATCTGTACTGATCTGAATAGTGTGCTGAGGGGATATTTGTGTCTAAGGGACGGGTAACGGGGAGTGGAGAAGACTACATAACGAGGAACTTTATGATCTGTACTGATCTGAATAGTGTGCTGAGGGGGATATTTGGGTCTAAGAGGGACGGGGTAACGGGGAGTGGAGAAGACTACATAACGAGGAACTTTATGATCTGTACTGATCTGAATAGTGTGCTGAGGGGGATATTTGGGTCTAAGTGGGACGGGGTAACAGGGGAGTGGAGAAGACTACATAACGAGGAACTTTATGATCTGTACTGATCTGAATAGTGTGCTGAGGGGGATATTTGGGTCTAAGAGGGACGAGGTAACAGGGGAGTGGAGAACACTACATAACGAGGAACTTTATGATCTGTACTCATCACCAAATATTATTTGGGTGATCAAATTAAGATGAGGTGGGCGGGACATGTAGCAGGTATGAGTGAGGGGGAGAGATGCATATAGGATTTTGGTGGGGAGACCTGAGGGAAGGAGACCACTTGGAAGACAAAGGCGTAGATGGGAGGATAATATCAAATGGATCTTCAAGAAGTGGGATGGGGGGGCATGGACTGGATTGGTATGGCTGAGGATAGAGACAGGTGGAGGGCTGTTGTGAGTGCGGTAATGAACCTTCGGGTTCCATAAAACGCGGGGAATTTCTTGACTAACTGAGGAACTGTTAGCTTCTCAAGAAGGAATTTGCTGCATGGAGGTAGCTGGTATTTCCAGTGTATAAACGTATCTATACACAAATTCACATATCTACTGGCCGTGAATTTTCCTAACAGGCCAGAGTTCCTATTTGGTATCGGAACATTGAGTTAGACCGAAATGTCAATGTGTACATGTGTTATGTATGTTTGTATAACATCGGTCTGTCTAGTACCGTCCTTCAACGAGGGCGCAGGAAATGTGTTGTGAAAATAAGGTAGCTGTTTAAATGGGGCACAGCACGGCACTCTCAAGCCGTGTAGTATTAACCCTTCAGAGCCAAGTGGTTACTATATGCACCACCAGGTTTAACATTCACAAATTCTACGTTCTGTCCACACAGTGTATTTATGTGTTTTGTGTGGATCTCAGAACAAACAGCGATTATTTCACTGTACAGCATTAACTGACTGGTTTGTATAACTGAGACGGAGTGTGTTTACTGCGCGGTACGGACTGTATTTATGTGTTTTGTGTGGATCTCAGAACAAACAGCGATTATTTCACTGTACAGCATTAACTGACTGGTTTGTATAACTGAGACGGAGTGTGTTTACTGCGCGGTACGGACTGTATTTATGTGTTTTGTGTGGATCTCAGAACAAACAACGATTATTTCACTGTACAGCATTAACTGACTGGTTTGTATAACTGAGACGGAGTGTGTTTACTGTGCGGTACGGACTGAATATCTTTATATGTACACACCTAAAGCACAGTGGTTACTATATGTACCACCACGTTTAACATTCAACAATTCTACGTTCTGCCCACACAGTGTATTTATGTGTTTTGTGTGGATCTCAGAACAAACAGCGATTATTTCACTGTACAGCATAAACTGACTGGTTTGTATAACTGAGACGGAGTGTGTTTACTGCGCGGTACGGACTGTATTTATGTGTTTTGTGTGGATCTCAGAACAAACAGCGATTATTTCACTGTACAACATTAACTGACTGGTTTGTATAACTGAGACGGAGTGTGTTTACTGCGCGGTACGGACTGAATATCTTTATATGTACACACCTAAAGCACAGTGGTTACTATATGTACCACCACGTTTAACATTCAACAATTCTACGTTCTGCCCACACAGTGTATTTATGTGTTTTGTGTGGATCTCAGAACAAACAGCGATTATTTCACTGTACAGCATTAACTGACTGGTTTGTATAACTGAGACGGAGTGTGTTTACTGCGCGGTACGGACTGTATTTATGTGTTTTGTGTGGATCTCAGAACAAACAGCGATTATTTCACTGTACAACATTAACTGACTGGTTTGTATAACTGAGACGGAGTGTGTTTACTGCGCGGTACGAACTGTATTTATGTGTTTTGTGTGGATCTCAGAACAAACAGCGATTATTTCACTGTACAACATTAACTGACTGGTTTGTATAACTGAGACGGAGTGTGTTTACTGCGCGGTACGGACTGAATTTTAAATATGAGGTATAATTCAGGTTAACCATTCCAGGTTAACCAGTCATTAAATACTACACCACAAAAGTGAGTTTATCAAAATGGTATACGGTGTGCAGTGTGTACAACAAATAATTTCCTTATGCCTTTTTCATGTACGGTCTTACAAAGTGCTTCTGTACTAAAATTCTGAGGTTGGTAAGCATTCAGGTCACCACTAAATCAACTGTAAGGTTCCTCCCTCAATGACACATCGCTGCACGGACTGAATGAATACGCCAAATCAGCTTCAGTTTAAAGTGATAAGGACATTCATATTGGCAGAACTCCAGGCAATTGGCAGCAGTGAGTAACTAAACGGCCCGAGACTGACATAGATCAATATCCTGCCATCTAGTGAGAGAACTGCGTACTTTCTCATTTCTTCTTCACGCCAATTTATTATGAAAATATTCTTCAAATTTTAGAGGCGGAAAATTTTCTTTTCAAGCTAATTAATCACACAAAAATTTAATATGCCTCCAACACGAAAGGAAATATTGTTTGTTAGATGCTTCTTACTTCTGAGGTAACTACATGTATGGAAAGCCAACCCCAGTGGCCGAAAGGTCTAAGGCGTGGGTCTGCGGCAGTTCACCTGCTGGGATTGCGGGTTCGAATCCCGCTGGGGGCATGGATTTCTGTCTGTTGTGAGTGTTGTGTGATGTCAGGTAGAGGTCTCTGCGTCGGACTGATCCCTCGTCCAGAGGAATCCTATCGAGTGTGGTGTGTCTGAGTGTGATCGTGAAGCCGCGATAACGAGGAGGCCCTGGCCCACTAGGGGCTGTTAGGCCATTGGAAAAAAAAAGTATGAGAATGTATAGAAACATACAAAGGAAATCATCAGATGGAAAACAGAGCTAGATACAGAGTGGCTGATAATAGTACATTAGACCTACAGGACCGTTATGCAGCGAATGAGCAAAATGAAGTCGCATTTACATCAGTCTAACGAATAAATCCAGCAACAAAAACGAACTTTACGAAAGTTGAGGTTCAGCTCCTAAATCACGAAAACAGATATTGTAACAGACAAAGACCATTCTTACACAGTACAAATACTGCATTAGCCACATGACAGTGCTGTTTCAATTGTTGCTTCTGATACAAACAGTATATTTATGTAACATTTGAACTGAGGGTAAGGTACACGGCATTTTGGGAGTTACTAAGCAGCTCTGTGGACTTA
Organism: Reticulitermes speratus; assembly: GCA_021186555.1. Lineage (NCBI taxonomy): Eukaryota > Metazoa > Arthropoda > Insecta > Blattodea > Rhinotermitidae > Reticulitermes > Reticulitermes speratus. Next base: position 22,703,284 of record JAJKFL010000010.1, read on the forward strand.
GGTGACTGCACGACATATTATTATTATTACTTATCGAAGGGCCCCGCAGCAGATGCTACGGACACACCGCAGCCTTAAGGCTTGTTGTGCAACCCTGTGATGAAGAAGAAAGATGAGCAGATTTTTTTCATTTTTACAAGTAATGGAGCACCGGTGGAATGAAATTGACAGGGGAAAACTGAAGTACTGCGAGAAAAACATACAGCGTCGGTGGTAGATGGATGAATGAGTATGGAGCATTGGTGGAATGATACTGACAGGGGAAAACTGAAGTACTGGGAGAGAAACATTATACAGCGTTGGTGGTAGATGTATGAATGAGTATGGAGCATTGGTGGAATGATACTGACAGGGGAAAACTGAAGTACTGGGAGAGAAACATTATACAGCGTGGGTGGTAGATGTATGAATGAGTATGGAGCAATGGTGGAATGATACTGACAGGGGAAAACTGAAGTACTGGGAGAGAAACATTATACAGCGTGGGTGGTAGATGTATGAATGAGTATGGAGCATTGGTGGAATGATACTGACAGGGGAAACTGAAGTACTGGGAGAGAAACATTATACAGCGTTGGTGGTAGATGTATGAATGAGTATGGAGCATTGGTGGAATGATACTGACAGGGGAAACTGAAGTACTGGGAGAGAAACATTATACAGTGTTGGTGGTAGATGAATGAATGAGTATGGAGCATTGGTGGAATGATACTGACAGGGGAACCTGAAGTACTGGGAGAAAAACATTATACAGTGTTGGTGGTAGATGAATGAATGAGTATGGAGCATTGGTGGAATGATACTGACAGGGGAAAACTGAAGTACTGGGAGAAAAACATTATACAGTGTTGGTGGTAGTTGAATGAATGAGTATGGAGCATTGGTGGAATGATACTGACAGGGGAAAACTGAAGTACTGGGAGAGAAACATTATACAGCATTGTTGGTAGTTGAATGAATGAGTATGGAGCATTGGTGGAATGATACTGACAGGGGAAAACTGAAGTACTGGGAGAAAAACATTATACAGTGTGGTGGTAGATGAATGAATGAGTATGGAGCATTGGTGGAATGATACTGACAGGGGAAAACTGAAGTACTGGGAGAAAAACATTATACAGTGTTGGTGGTAGATGATGAATGAGTATGGAGCATTGGTGGAATGATACTGACAGGGGAAAACTGAAGTACTGGGAGAAAAACATTATACAGTGTTGGTGGTAGTTGAATGAATGAGTATGGAGCATTGGTGGAATGATACTGACAGGGGAAAACTGAAGTACTGGGAGAGAAACATTATACAGCATTGTTGGTAGTTGAATGAATGAGTATGGAGCATTGGTGGAATGATACTGACAGGGGAAAACTGAAGTACTGGAAGAAAAAAATTATACAGCGTTGGTGGTAGATGGATGAATTAGTATGGAGCATTGGTGGAATGATACTGACAGGGGAAAACTGAAGTACTGGGAGAGAAACATTATACAGCGTTGGTGGTAGATGTATGAATGAGTATGGAGCATTGGTGGAATGATACTGACAGGGGAAAACTGAAGTACTGGGAGAGAAACATTATACAGCGTTGGTGGTAGATGTATGAATTAGTATGGAGCATTGGTGGAATGATACTGACAGGGGAAACTGAAGTACTGGGAGAGAAACATTATACAGCGTTGGTGGTAGATGAATGAATGAGTATGGAGTATTGGTGGAATGATACTGAGAGGGGAAAACTGAAGTACTTGGAGAGAAACATTATACAGCGTTGGTGGTAGATGAATGAATGAGTATGGAGTATTGGTGGAATGATACTGAGAGGGGAAAAGCGAAATACTGGGGGTAAAACCCTGTCTCAGTGCCACTTTATCCACCCCAATTCCCACACCGATCGGCCTGCGATCGAACCCGTGGTTCCGTGACGAGGGTCCGGCGACAAACCGCCTGGCCCATGCCACGACACGTCGGTACCACAACACTTAATGGTCGGTGCTTCAGGTTCCCTGCTCTTATCTCAATTACACTCTGCTAGGCAGACAAGGCTTTACATCCCTCGTTGTGCTCCACACCCTAACTACCCCGTGGATGTTTACATTATCGGACAGAGCTCTTAGCACGCCACCTCCCCGTGCAAACACAGTTGCTGTCACAGCTACATTACAGCATGCCACGAGTTTAACTGGTTAATATCACAGGCCATAACAACACAGCAACAGCCGTGCTGTACATTTACTGTTCTGAAGTAAATCCAAGCAACTTAATAACCTCTCAACTATTTAATAACCCCCCCCCCCTAAAAAAAAAAAATTTAAGAAGGTTCTTGTAGATAGCACAAGAGCTCGCCAACGCGCTCTGTCCTCAGTCATAACAGCCAGTGCAAAGACAGCCGACGACCTCAAAACCCCGTCCACGAAACAGACCTGTTTTCAGCACCGTTCATCAGCGACTGCGACAGACAACAAATATATCAGGATTACTTACATAAAGTTCCTGACGTCAATTCAGCGAGATCGGGCTGACGTCTCGAGAGTCAAGAGCGTATGCGTCTGCTCCTTTAGGTTACGTAGCAGCGGTGACGCAGTTGAGGCCCTGCGCTGCAAGCCGGAAGGTCGCGGGTTCGATTCCCGATTGGAATTTTTCATCTACTTAATCCTTCCAGCCGAAATATGGCCCTGGGTTCGACTCAGCGTCTAACATAAATGAGTACCAGCACTAGTTCCTGGAGAGTAAAGGCGGCCGGTGCGTAGGGCTGACAACCTTACCACCTTCATGTGCCGATTGTCTAGAAATTCTGGCAGCCACAACATCCTGGAACACTCAGGACCTGTCCAGGCCTTTATAGGGATAGCTTTAACTTTACCTATAATCACGTGACTGAAATAGGAGCAGCTTTAAGGTCAGGTTACACTGTTATGAACCTCAAGAGCTGTTGTCACTCGCAGTTACTGGAGTGAGTTCTGCTTTTGCGCATTGTAAAATGTAATATGTACTTGTCTGGGCAATCGGTGAGACTTCCAGCCACGTGCTTCTTAAAGGTGTGAGGAAATGGAAGTCACTGGGCTCGAGATCGGAACTGTAGGGAGGATGGGCCAAACTGTAGGGAGGATGGGCCAAACTGTAGGGAGGATGGGCCAAACTGTAGGGTGGATGGGCCAAACTGTAGGGAGGATGGGCCAAACTGTAGGAGGATGGGCCAAACTGTAGGGAGGATGGGCCAAACTGTAGGGAGGATGGGCCAAACTGTAGGGAGGATGGGCCAAACTGTAGAGGGGATGGGCCAAACTGTAGGGAGGATGGGCCAAACTGTAGGGAGGATGGGCCAAACTGTAGGAGGATGGGCCAAACTGTAGGGAGGATGGGCCAAACTGTAGGGAGGATGGGCCAAACTGTAGGGAGGATGGGCCAAACTGTAGGGAGGATGGGCCAAACTGTAGGGAGGATGGGCCAAACTGTAGGGAGGATGGGCCAAACTGTAGGGCGATGGGCCAAAATGTAGAGAGGATGGGCCAAACTGTAGGGAGGATGGGCCAAACTGTAGGGAGGATTGGCCAAACTGTAGGGAGGATGGGCCAAACTGTAGGGAGGATGGGCCATGAACCGCAAGAAGTACCCAGGCAAGTCATATTTCCAGTAGGGAGACACAGTGACTTGCATATATTTAGACCTCTTGAAAAGCACGTGGAAGGAAAGTTGTTTACAACAGACGCCGACGTGAAGCAAGCTGTCACCTGCTGGCTACAGACACTTGACACAGATACAAGCCTTGGCCCCACGATAAGACAAATACTTAAATGTCAATGGTGACTGCGTGTAAGTCTGGTGTGCACCATCTGCGACGCATGTGCCACGTACACGTCAAAAAATGAAGTTCTTCGCATTACAGTGTCTGTTATATTTTTATTTCAAACTTACCCATGCATATGTGACGCCATGTATTTTGGTATACAGGTACCGTTTCGGAGGAACCTGCTACCGCCATCTTCATGATAGAATAAGCCGCTCGAAAAAACGATCGATGTAAAAGCTGTGACTAAGAGAAAATATATCGTTACATCCTGTAAGACATTACTCGGCACAGTAACCGCTACGATACCCTCAAATGTCACAGAATTAAAGGCCCTTTGACTTCCATTATGCACCAATTCATTTACGTTAAGCAATGATTACCGGACGAGTCGACCTCGGTGGACTAGTGGTTAGCGTGCTCGCCACTGGACCCAAGGTTCGCGGGTTCGATCCTGACCGAAGTCGATGGATTTTTAAGGGAAGTAAAGCCGTCGGTCCCATGTCGTAGATTTACGGCATGTAAAAGAACCTTACGGGCATGAATAAAAATGTTGCGTAAGCCAAATTGCCTCCATTTCTAGCCCAAGTCTTCTGACTGCCCGCCAGATGACTCTGGCGGGCACATCAGAATCGATAGAACACTAGCGCGGTCAGTTGACCAGTCACCAACTGCCACGAATGCGCACAACTTAGTAACCTCGAAAAGAGGAGGCAAGAGGAGGCCCGGGCCCTTATAGGGCTGTTGAGCCATGGTTGTTATTATTATTATATTAATGATTACCGGACGACGTCACTGGGCTACCTTTTATTGGTATGGTAATGTTTATAATAATGTTAGCCTTTAATAACCAGTGTCACGACATGGTCGTAATTGGGATAATATTGAAATGAATCTTCAACAAACAGAATGCGACAGCATGGACTGAATTCATCTCACTCGATAAGTGGCGGGCTGTTGTAAAAATGGCAATGAACATTGGGATTACATAAATCTTGACTAGCTGTGGAAGTACCAGGAGCGGATAGTTTAATGATCACGCAAAGTTCGTGGATTTATTTTCACCAACGTAGTTTGCATTGTAGTATTACAATACACGACGCCTGTAACTCATTCGTGCGTCCAGTGACGCGTCATCATCATCATGACGAACAAAACACGAAACGCATTAGGTGTGGCTACACTACGCTGACATCAAAGGCTGCAGTATTTCAGTGTAATTAGTTGAAAGTGTATTGAAACAGACGTGGCGAGCGCCATGTTAGACGTATGTTCATGTTCATGTCTGCGTCATGTTGACTTCAAATAATTTTAGGCCTGTCGCAAAATTGAGAAAAGCTACTTTAGCTTCATCATACGATCATATATGTCTGTCCGTCTGACCGTCCGTATGGAACAACTCGGCTCCCATTGGACGGATTTTAATCAAATTTGGTATTTGAGGATTTTCGAAAAGTCTGTCGAGATAATTCAAGTTTTATTAAAATCTGACAAGAATAACGGTACTTTACATGAAGACCTATGTACATTTATGATAATATCTCGCTGGATTCTTCTTAGAATGAGAAATGTTTCAGAAAAGTTGTAGATAAAATAAAATCACACATTTTGTGTTCAATAACTTTTTCCCAAAAATCGTACCGTTTATGAGATAATGTGGAAAAATATGGTAGAGCCGGACAGGTCACAGATGACAATATAATACGGCGCATGCGCTTTGCATGCTGGATACCTAAGGCTACAGACACACACTCAGAATATGTAATACCGCTTTTACACGGCAACGATGGTCACGCGAACGCGTCTGAGTGTTACGTTGTACGTACATTGCCCCCACAGTGTATTTCCAACAACACGTGTTCACTAATTTACGTTTGTTTAACAACGAACACCGTGAGAAGGTTAATCTGTTTGCAGATTTCCACACTTTTTGTGGTGAAGGGCCCCGCAGCAGAAGCTACGGACGCACCGCAGCCTTAAGGCTTATTGTGCAACACTGTGATGCAGTTGTTTCTATTTTCCCATTCAATGGAACACCGGTGGAATGAAATTGACAGGGGAAAACCGAAGTACTCGGGGAAAAACCTGTCCCAGTGCCACTTTGTCCGCCACAAATCCCACATGGACTGACACAGGATCGAACCCGGGCCTCCGCGGTGAGAGGCCGGCGACTGACCGCCTGAGCCATGACACGACCCTCCCTGCACAGTGTTAATGACAGTGGTAGACTGAAATACAGAGAGCTAAGTCACTGGCAGCTGATTCTGGTGCCTTTGAAGTCCAGATTGCTACTGATGTGTAGCAAAACTATAAATCAGCAGTTACCGATACAATTGCAACATTTTTTCGAACAGCAGATGAAACATTAGGCCCTGAGGTCCATAAACTGATTAATTGTATTTGGAATAACAAAGAATGCCTTAGCAGTGGAGGAATACAATGACCGTTAGAGGTAAAAGTTACACATAAAGTTGGCCGTGCTATGGCTTAGGCGGTTAGTCGCCGGCCTCTCACCGCGGAGGCCCGGGTTCGATCCCGGGTCAGTCTATGTCGGATTTATGGGGTACAAAGTGGCACTGGGACAGGTTTTTCTCCGAGTATTTCGGTTTTCCCCTGTCACTTTAATTCCACCGGTGCCCCATTACACGTAAAATGAAAAAAAGAACTAATCATCTTCATCACAGAGTTGTACAATAAGCCTCAAGGCTGCGGTGCGTCCGTAGCATCTGCTGCGGGGCCCTTCACCAGAAACAAAACACGTAAAGTCCACCCTACAACAGGCCAAGAAGACACAGGCGGGCAGTACAAGTATAGCTCTGCTCTTTCTTTAACCTCGGCGCTACATGGGAGTGGGTGGTCAACGCCACGCCCCGGCCGCCTTACCCCAAGGAAAGATACCTGGTACCCATCGTACAGTTTGGTGTGCCCCGGGGCCGGTGTGGACGCGTGCGGAAAAGTTCGTCCACACTGGGGTTCGATTCCCGGAACGTCCATCCCGTAACAGCCTTTATCCTTAGACCGTATTGTAAACACCCTCGGCTATGTCACCACTAATGCGAGCCTCCGGTTGTTTGGTAACCCATTTAGGCCCATCAATAAATTTGGGGACTTCAGTCTGGGACCCCATAGCAGGCCAAAGTCCCAGCAGTTGTCGGCAGGCCTTAGCAACACAAAACACTAACACACCGTCCATGCAGACAGACATCGAAGCCGATAACTCACGAATGCGAAGCACAAATGCTAACTACCGAACCGCAGTGTTTAGTTGCTGCAGTCATTTTGTGTGACCAATTGAGTTCGGGTTAGCATATGACTGTGGTCAGATGCTTGACCGCTATTCAGGTCATGCATCTGACCACAGCCGCGCATTCAGTAGACCAGCGGTATTCAACCCTTTTGTTCGCGTACCCCCACATATAATTTCTCTTCAACTTTGTACCCCCAAAGTTGTTGGTGCACAATTCAAGTTATACACATCTATAATCTACATCTAAAATAAGTTAAATAAATTACATCCAAAATAATGTATTAAATAATAAGTTTTAAATGAGAAAAAGGAGAGTCAAGCTATTAAATAACAAATATATTATTGTCTTCGTATAAAAATTAATAAGAACAAAGGTATTTTAGCAAAGCAAAATTATATGCACTGTGTGGAATAAAATGAAACTGCCGCCCAGATAAGAATCGCATAAAGGAGAGAGAGAGAGAGAAATGTGCGCTCCCAAATCGCATGTCCTTACGTCCGGTCTCTTGTGGCTAACCCTAAACTGGCCCTGATTATTCAGTGTTTATCATGAAATAATATATTTATTTTTTTTTAATTTTACGTACCCCCTAAGATGTCTTCGCCTACCCCCGGGGTTAACGCATACCCCAGGTTGAATACCACTGCAGTAGACCATCCGGCTCTTTCACGTGTATCTGGCACTCAGTGACACACACAACATCCGTCTGTATTTCTATCGGTTACTAAATACTACGAAACTCTATCACGTGACCTACTAGAAACGACACAAGCAACCAAATAGCAATTTAACTCCAAAAACATCGCTTTTCTTTAACAGACTAGACACACGTGGAACGTACGAAAATCTGTACTGGCCATGAGCTGTGTGTTCAGCCTTTTCTGTGACTTTCTTCCGAAACGTCCGTCAATGAAATAAGTATCTAGTGAGTTACAGCGAGTACCACTCGACACGGCCCACAAACACATGCAGGTTCAATTGCAGTTCGCCGAGTATACAGTCGAACTCGGTTATAACGTCACGAAAGGCACTGAATATTTTGTGTCGTTATAAACGAGTGTCGTTATAACCGAGTAGTATAATGTTATGGTTAACAGTGAGACATTAATTGGTAAAACAGAATATCTGACGTTATAACGAGGTGTCGCATAAACCGGTGTCGTTATAACCGGGATCGACTGTATTTGAAATCAAGTGGGCATTATTCATGGCATGTGACATTTCCTTCCAATAAAAGATTCTTAGGAAGTGACGTCATAAACATCGTTTTCATAAAGTATAATTTGACCTATACCACAAGTACGACATGATGTGTGACGTCAACTTATGGCGTCAGAGGTTCGTCATAAATTTTCCTGGATTCCAGTATTTTGACCTTTCTGTTTGGAATGTTATAGGATATTTTCCAAACGACGATTCTGGCGCTAAACACACACACGGACACACGACCGGTACGTAAGTATATGCATATAACAGAAAACGGTCCTACACTTTACTTATCAAAGGTCAAAGGTCACATGTATGGTCTACAGTTACGTAAGACGTACTCGCTTCGCGTGTTTCATGTCTGTTACAAGTACTTCGTACCAAGGACACTGAACTAGTACAATGAATCGTCCATTCTCAAAATGGGGTACGCAGTTGGTTAAGGCACTGCGCTACAAGCCGGAAGGTCGTGGGTTCGATTCCCGATGGTATCATTGGAATTTTTCATTGACAAATCGTTTCGGTCGCACTATGACCCTGGGGTCGACTCAGCCTTTAACAGAAATGAGTACCAGGAATATTTCCTGGGGGGTAAAGGCGGCCGGTGCGTAGGGCTGATAACCTTACCACCTTCATGTGCCGATTGTCTATAAATCTGGGAGCCTCAACCTCCTGGAACCCTAAGGGCCTGTCCAGGTCTGTAATGGGATTGCTTTACCTTTACACCATTCTCAAAATTTATTTAAAAATAAACTGAAATAATTTTTCTTTGAGATCTCTTGCAACAGACCTCTAAAGCAGGTCTAGTATCAACTGAAATTCGATAAGTTTCATACCACACACAGGTATTCCCCTTCTTAACCCTTTCAAAAGACAGTGGTAAATATATATACCACATGATTTGACATTTAGATCTCTGAATATCAGACTTTCTGTGGGGTAGAAACTGAATTTTTAAACACTAAGATGCAGCCTCCCAAATCCAAATTCTTGCCAGGGCAGACCACCATCATCTTTCCAAATTACACAGTTCATCATTACACCAACAACCCACGTCCCATCACTCCAACTAATAGCACATGTTACTCGCACAAAGTTTCGTAACACAGGACAGCACCTGACCGGTTCTTCTCATCAATATCCAGACTACTGAGCACAACTCAGGCCCTTTGTAACTCACACGCCCGAAACTAACGGACTGAATCTTCCCCTCAGTAAGATCCCAAGAAATTCCTCCCTTCCAGCATCGCTAAACATGCGTGATTTCAGGCTTTCCGCCGCGATGTAGATGAGATCAGCGGTCTTCCGGGATTTCACGCAGCGTCTAGTGGTAGTCCTGTACCGACGTTTCGGGACAACCTGTCGGTTCCCTCTTCAAGGGTCAAAAAGTCTTGGACTTCTTGACCCTTCAAGATGGGACCGATAGGTAGTCCCGAAACGTGGGCACAAATCTACCACCCAACGCTGCGTAAGACTTCTTGGCCCTTGAAGTTAGAACCGATAGGTTGTCCCGAAACGTCGGTACAAAACTACCACTTAACGTTGCGTAAGACTTCTTGACCCTTGAAGATGGGACCGATAGGTTGTCCCGAAACGTCGGTACAAAACTACCACTTAACGTTGCGTAAGACTTCTTGACCCTTGAAGATGGGAACGATAGGGTGTCCCGAAACGTCGGTACAAAACTACCACTCAACGCTGCTAAGACTTTTTCGACCCTTTAGGATGGGATCCATAGGATGTCCCGAAACGTCGGTACAAAAGTACCACTCAACGCTGCGTAAGACTTATTGACCCTTGAAGATAGGACTGATAGGTTGCCCCGAAACGTCGGCACAAATCTACCACTCAAAAGAGCGCAGATCTCAGCGCCAAACACGCACACGCACATCCAACCACGCCACATAACTACATATCTTACGCAATATAAATTTTAATTGTAGGATTTTAGGTTCTCACAGCGGTGCTGCTGATGATTCACGTCTTCTGGGATGCGAAGCTATGTCGTTGGGTGAGTGGCTACCGACGTTTCGAGCGATCGTGCTGTCTTCAATTGTCGAACAGTCCATGAAGATGAAGCAGTCCAAAGAGTCTGACCCTGGAAAGTGAATGCGACATGATCCTTCGAAACGCCTGTACCCCCCCCCCCCCAAACGAAAGAACCTCACATCCCGTGAGACGTGCACCAATCTATCGTTCAAGCACTAATTTCATTGAAGCCATTTCGGAAGCAACTTCAGTTCCTGTACGAGCAAATCAATAAGACGAATGACAGAAAGAGGAAGCAACCTGCCGATATTAATGGAATATCTACTGACTTACGTAACCTCAATTATTTAAACTTAATTCATCATATAAGATTACAGTAAGACAGGCAATGTACGTATAACGTACCATTTTGGAGTCTTAGACTAACCAAAAAGCATAGTATTACATATTCTGAGTGTGTGTCCTGTAGCCTTAGTTATCCAGCACGCAAAGCGCATGCGCCGTATTATATTGTCATCTGTGGCCTGTCTGGCTGTACCATATTTTTCCACATTATCTCATAAACGGTACGATTTTGGAAAAAGTTATTGAACATAAAATGTGTGTTTTGATTTTATCTACAACGTTTGTCTGAAACATTTCTCGTTATAAGAAGAATTCAGCGAGATATTATCATAAATGTACATAGGTCTTCATGTAAAGTTCATGTTATTCTTGTCAGATTTTAATGAAACCCGACTTTTCTCGACAGATTTTCGAGAAGTCTTCAAATATCAAATTTCATGAAAATCCGTCCAGTGGGAGCCGAGTTGTTCCATGCGGACGGAGAGACAGACAGACAGACAGACAGACAAACTGACGAAGCTAACGGCCCATTTTCGCCATTTTGCGAAAGCACCTGAAAAATGAAGAATTCTTCAAAAATTCGAATTGCCTTTAACAGCATAAGTTTCAGTACGTGCTGCCGAGGCATAATAAATTCAAATCGTCGACGTTGCTGAAAATAGTACACCTTTTTTCCATGATGGGTCGATACAAATGACAAATCAATAATTATTATATAAAACAACTGTCACACGGGAGTACAGAAGGACACAGCGGTAAAAGGACATTCTCTAAACGTCTGTGACAATGACTGACTACAGTGTGTACTGTCATAAATGACGTTTCGGACTTTGCTCTATTCCTCTTCTTAAGGAGATATGTTGTCATTATTTTTTTTTTGTTTATTTATCATTATATTGTTTTTATTCGAAAATAATTGCCGAAATGTGTGACCGAACCCGGAAATTTTGAATACCAGGACAGCAAGCTAATAAATTCACCACAATAAATGTGTAACATTAGGACGGAACTGGGGTCAACTGCCGAAACGTCTTGTAGTCTACATATACGTGAGCCTCAAACACTGAAAGATATCGAACACAAGATTTACGCAACTCAAGAAACATGGCTTGCTGCTAAAATCTCTGTCTTGTGCAATTTGTATAAAGCCGTGTCACGGCTAATAGACTGACAAATTTATTTGCAAATTATAAAGAGTACAGAAATTCCACTAATTGGAATAACAAGACAATATAAATACTATTGAGAATTAAAGTTATTTTTTAAACACAAAAATAGTCAACTTTTGTGTGTTTATATCGTAACAAACTTTTTATCCACCTTTAATTTATGTCACTTGACATTTACACTTACGCCTGTGTAATTACTTCGCAAAAGTTGATCAAATTTTTTATAATTATCTGTATCAAAAGCTGTGTGCTGTTACGGTTGATAATCGGGCATAAGTTGATACAGCATTTTGTACTCACAAAATACTAATACAGCAACACCCTGAATCTGAAACACCTCATGCGGAACACAAAGTATCTCAGTTTAAATCAAGTTTGGAACAGACTATTCTGAGGCTTTCTTTTTTCTCCTCAGTTCCTTCACCAAAATTCCTTCAATTACGATAAGAATGATTTCCTTCCACATCCCTTATAGTTCACTACTCGCAGTATCGTACGTCATGCAGGCTGAGTCAGTGACATGTGGGCGACCGAGTTCTTGTGCAGACATTTAGAGACCGAGATGGACCTGAATTATATATAAACATTCAGCTCGTACCGCGCAGTAAACACACTCCGTCTCAGTTATACAAACCAGTCAGTTAATGCTGTACAGTGAAATTATCGCTGTTTGTTCTGAGATCCACACAAAACACATAAATACAGTCCGTACCGCGCAGTAAACACACTCCGTCTCAGTTATACAAACCAGTCAGTTAATGCTGTACAGTGAAATAATCGCTGTTTGTTCTGAGATCCACACAAAACACATAAATACAGTCCGTACCGCGCAGTAAACACACTCCGTCTCAGTTATACAAACCAGTCAGTTAATTCTGTACAGTGAAATAATCGCTGTTTGTTCTGAGATCCACACAAAACACATAAATACAGTCCGTACCGCGCAGTAAACACAAACCGTCTCAGTTATACAAACCAGTCAGTTAATGCTGTACAGTGAAATAATCGCTGTTTGTTCTGAGATCCACACAAAACACATAAATACAGTCCGTACCGCGCAGTAAACACACTCCGTCTCAGTTATACAAACCAGTCAGTTAATTCTGTACAGTGAAATAATCGCTGTTTGTTCTGAGATCCACACAAAACACATAAATACAGTCCGTACCGCGCAGTAAACACAAACCGTCTCAGTTATACAAACCAGTCAGTTAATGCTGTACAGTGAAATAATCGCTGTTTGTTCTGAGATCCACACAAAACACATAAATACAGTCCGTACCGCGCAGTAAACACACTCCGTCTCAGTTATACAAACCAGTCAGTTAATGCTGTACAGTGAAATAATCGCTGTTTGTTCTGAGATCCACACAAAACACAAAAATACAGTCCGTACCGCGCAGTAAACACACTCCGTCTCAGTTATACAAACCAGTCAGTTAATTCTGTACAGTGAAATAATCGCTGTTTGTTCTGAGATCCACACAAAACACATAAATACAGTCCGTACCGCGCAGTAAACACACTCCGTCTCAGTTATACAAACCAGTCAGTTAATGCTGTACAGTGAAATAATCGCTGTTTGTTCTGAGATCCACACAAAACACATAAATACAGTCCGTACCGCGCAGTAAACACACTCCGCCTCAGTTATACAAACCAGTCAGTTAATGCTGTACAGTGAAATAATCGCTGTTTGTTCTGAGATCCACACAAAACACATAAATACAGTCCGTACCGCGCAGTAAACACACTCCGTCTCAGTTATACAAACCAGTCAGTTAATGCTGTACAGTGAAATAATCGCTGTTTGTTCTGAGATCCACACAAAACACATAAATACAGTCCGTACCGCGCAGTAAACACACTCCGTCTCAGTTATACAAACCAGTCAGTTAATGCTGTACAGTGAAATAATCGCTGTTTGTTCTGAGATCCACACAAAACACAAAAATACAGTCCGTACCGCGCAGTAAACACACTCCGTCTCAGTTATACAAACCAATCAGTTAATGCTGTACAGTGAAATAATCGCTGTTTGTTCTGAGATCCACACAAAACACATAAATACAGTCCGTACCGCGCAGTAAACACACTCCGTCTCAGTTATACAAACCAGTCAGTTAATGTTGTACAGTGAAATAATCGCTGTTTGTTCTGAGATCCACACAAAACACATAAATACAGTCCGTACCGCGCAGTAAACACACTCCGTCTCAGTTATACAAACCAGTCAGTTAATGCTGTACAGTGAAATAATCGCTGTTTGTTCTGAGATCCACACAAAACACAAAAATACAGTCCGTACCGCGCAGTAAACACACTCCGTCTCAGTTATACAAACCAATCAGTTAATGCTGTACAGTGAAATAATCGCTGTTTGTTCTGAGATCCACACAAAACACATAAATACAGTCCGTACCGCGCAGTAAACACACTCCGTCTCAGTTATACAAACCAGTCAGTTAATGTTGTACAGTGAAATAATCGCTGTTTGTTCTGAGATCCACACAAAACACATAAATACACTGTGTGGGCAGAACGTAGAATTTGTGAATGTTAAACATGGTGGTACATATAGTAACCACTGGACTTTACAGGGTTAATCTTTTGGAGGTTACAGTATATGTTTTATGTTTAAGTCATTTTCACCACTGTTGTCAATTAGCGCAACAATGTCAATACGTCCGGTAACTGTGCTCTGTATCACGCTACTTTCAACTTTCAAATACATTATTCCCCAATACAATACAATTCAGCTGTACTGAAAACGTGGACATATATGGCTCTCTTATAAAAATAGAGTATTAAATTTTGCTACAAACAAAAACAAACTGCCAGGAACACTAAAACACTGCAGAAAACCGCAATACGAAACGTGCCACATTGTAAGAGCATTAAAATTCATTTCAACGGAAAGACCGCACAACAAATGTAAATATTACAGCAGTTCCGCTTCCGTCCATACTCACACCACGTGACAGGCCAACGTAACCAGGAACTAGAAAGCAAAGTTTTAGACAGTCAGGGGGAAACTCCGTGAAACTCTCTCTCTCTAGCTGGACAAACAACGTAACCTCAGAACTTGCACTGACTCCTGTCTTTAGGCCTCCGACGCCTCAGACTGACATAGTCTAACATCGGCTCCAGGGTTTTACTCACGTCTCATTTTTACCCTGAAAATGGCGGCTCTAGTTCAGGTCGAAACGTTAGACTAGCTTAATTTACGATACGAAGTTATCCCTTTAAAACTCGTACTGACACTACAGGATTAATTTGAGTGTTTCGTGGTTTATGTAACAACACTTCATCAACTACAAGTGTGACAGAGTATCGAAATAGGAAGGCAGAAACATATAAATGGTGATTATTACATCAGCCAGCTAATTCACTGGATATAATACATTCGTAAGCTGTTATAATAAACCGCTACATGTTTCGGCACCGAGGTGCTATCATCAGGACGCCGTTCAATACAAAGGAATGTATATCAACACACTAAACTGGTCATTATATCACCTTTACAGAAGTGATTAAAATATTATACATTACAATTCTAAAATACATAAAATTAATAACCATAAATTTACAATTTTTTTAATATTATAAGTATGAAAATTATTAAAAATAAGCCGTTCCAAGTGTTGAAGTTGTTTGCAACTCTGTGTATGATGCATACAGACTTCTACACCGATCGCATGCAGAGACCTCGCCCTGGTGCAGCTTATGCTATATATCGTGTTGAGCGGTGAGGTATAGGGGAGACCGGGTTTAGTAGGCCAACTTACCCGTGTAGCCAACTAAACCCGGTCTCCCCTACACACTGCATACAAACATCGTACAGAAAATTTGAGTTTATTTCAAATGCGTGATTTCAGTCTTCCGCCGCGATGTTGATGACATCTGCGCTCTTCCGGGATATTACGCAACGTCATGTGGTAGTTCTGCACCGACGTTTCGGGGACAACGTATCGGTCCAGTCTTCAATAGTCACGGGACCGACAGGTTGTCCCGAAACGTCGGTACATAACTACCACTCGACGCTGCGTAATATCCCAGAAGAGTACATGAGTCGCAGGCAGTGTCGTTAAATAAACAAATATTTAAATAAAACAGAAACCACGCCACATAACATAACGGAACTACAAGAGATCCACACACGAAGCTTCGAACGTTAAGGCGGTCTAAACACAATAATACAGACTTACATACTTCGCTTTGATTTCAGGCTTCCGCCGCGATGTTGATGAATTCTGTGGTCTTCTGGGTAGTTACACGGCGTCGTGTGATTACCCAGAACACCACACATTTTATCTACTTTGCGTTTCTTCTCTGCAGGATTCAAAAGTGCACGACGCGCAGCTTGTTCTCTCTGGGCTATGTTACCATTAGCTACAAGCCGGTTGCAGTGCGACACACTAAACCGGGCGACTGAATTTGGAGCCGGAAACAAAACTTGGCAGCTGGTTGTCGTGTTAAATATTCAGCACGTAGCTGCGACCGCGTAACGCTATAGTTGACCTCACTAGCCACAATCCAAACTGTGAAACAACTGTCTTTATTTACAAGTCTACATTATTCTACCCGGACACACGTGACAACATACACTACACAGAATGCCTACCGAAAAATGGCATTCGAAAACCTAAGTTGCATTTAGGACGTAACGTCTTACATACAATAAAAAGAAGAAAGGCTAACTGGATTGGTCACATCTTGCGTAGAAACTGCCTTCTGAAACATGTGATTGAAGGAAAGTTAGAGGGAAGGAAAGAAATGAGTGGAAGATGAGGGAGAAGACGTAAGCAGCTACTGGATGACTTTAAGGAAAAGAAAATATACTGGAAATTGAAAGAGCAAGCACTAGATCGCACTCCGTGGAGAACTCGTTTTGGAAGAGGCTACGGACCTGTCGTAAGACAGGCTACAGAATGAAGAGGCTACTGACTTGTCGTAAGACAGACTACAGAATGAAGAGGCTACGGACTTGTCGTAAGACAGACTGCAGAATGAAGAGGCTACGGACCTGTCGTAAGACAGACTGCAGAATGAAGAGGCTACGGACCTGTCGTAAGACAGACTGCAGAATGAAGAGGCTACGGACCTGTCGTAAGACAGACTGCAGAATAAAGAGGCTACGGACCTGTCGTAAGACAGACTGCAGAATAAAGAGGCTACGGACCTGTCGTAAGACAGACTGCAGAATGAAGAGGCTACGGACCTGTCGTAATACGGACTACAGAATGAAGAGGCTACTGACCTGTCGTAAGACAGACTACAGAATGAAGAGGCTACGGACCTGTCGTAAGACAGACTGCAGAATGAAGAGGCTACGGACCTGTCGTAAGACAGACTGCAGAATGAAGAGGCTACGGACCTGTCGTAAGACAGACTGCTGAATGAAGAGGCTACGGACCTGTCGTAAGACAGACTACAGAATGAAGAGGCTACGGACTTGTCGTAAGACAGACTGCAGAATGAAGAGGCTACGGACCTGTCGTAAGACAGACTACAGAATGAAGAGGCTACGGACTTGTCGTAAGACAGACTGCAGAATGAAGAGGCTACGGACCTGTCGTAAGACAGACTACAGAATGAAGAGGCTACGGACTGTCGTAAGACAGACTGCAGAATGAAGAGGCTACGGACTTGTCGTAAGACAGACTGCAGAATGAAGAGGCTACGGACCTGTCGTAAGACAGACTACAGAATGAAGAGGCTACGGACTTGTCGTAAGACAGACTGCAGAATGAAGAGGCTACGGACTTGTCGTAAGACAGACTGCAGAATGAAGAGGCTACGGACTTGTCGTAAGACAGACTGCAGAATGAAGAGGCTACGGACTTGTCGTAAGACAGACTGCAGAATGAAGAGGCTACGGACCTGTCGTAAGACAGACTACAGAATGAAGAGGCTACGGACTTGTCGTAAGACAGACTGCAGAATGAAGAGGCTACGGACCTGTCGTAAGACAGACTACAGAATGAAGAGGCTACGGACTTGTCGTAAGACAGACTGCAGAATGAAGAGGCTACGGACCTGTCGTAAGACAGACTGCAGAATAAAGAGGCTACAGATCTGTCGTAAGACAGACTGCAGAATGAAGAGGCTACGGACCTGTCGTAAGACAGACTACAGAATGAAGAGGCTACGGACTTGTCGTAAGACAGACTGCAGAATGAAGAGGCTACGGACCTGTCGTAAGACAGACTACAGAATGAAGAGGCTACGGACTTGTCGTAAGACAGACTGCAGAATGAAGAGGCTACGGACCTGTCGTAAGACAGACTGCAGAATGAAGAGGCTACGGACTTGTCGTAAGACAGACTGCAGAATGAAGAGGCTACGGACCTGTCGTAAGACAGACTACAGAATGAAGAGGCTACGGACTTGTCGTAAGACAGACTGCAGAATGAAGAGGCTACGGACCTGTCGTAAGACAGACTACAGAATGAAGAGGCTACGGACTTGTCGTAAGACAGACTACAGAATGAGTGACACGAATACAGCATCCTTATGAAATTTTAAAGAAGTAATAAATATTGAAAAGTATGACTTTTTGAGACGCGCGTCGGATTTTTGTTTGCGGGAATGAAAGCGCAATGTGAAGGTAGCGGAAGAATGTTGCTGGGCGATAACAGCATCGGTGGTGTGGTCATGCTGCGGCCGATCAAGTTCTGCTGCGTTGGAGTTTGGATTTCAGTTGGACTCTCTTGCGTGCGTGTGTGTATGCGTGTATATATATATAATATATATATATATATATATATATATTATGTAGTTGACCACGTGTACACTCAATTCCGACTTTCGCTGGAACTTTCGGATCGCAATTATTGCGTCAGTCCGAGTGTCTGTATACAGGCTACAAAGTTTCAAGAGTGTCTGTATACAGGCTACAAAGTTTCAAGTGTCTGTATACAGGCTACAAAGTTTCAAGTGTGTCTGTATACAGGCTACAAAGTTTCAAGAGTGTCTGTATACAGGCTACAAAGTTTCAAGTGTGTCTGTATACAGGCTACAAAGTTTCAAGATTGTCTGTATACAGGCCACAAAGTTTCAAGAGTGTCTGTATACAGGATACAAAGTTTAAAGTGTGTCTGTATACAGGCTACAGAGTTTCAAGATTGTCTGTATACAGGCTACAAAGTTTCAAGTGTGTCTGTATACAGGCCACAAAGTTTCAAGAAATGTCTGTATACAGGCCACAATTTTTCAAGAGTGTCCGTATACAGGCTACAAAGATTCAAGAGTGTCTGCATACAGGCCACAATGTTTCAAGAGTGTCCGTATACAGGCTACAAAGTTTCAAGAGTGTCCGTATACAGGCCACAAAGTTTCAAGAGTGTCCGTATACAGGCTACAAATTTTCAAGAGTGTCCGTTTACAGGCCACAAAGTTTCAAGAGTGTCCGCATACAGGCTACAAAGTTTCAAGAGTGTGTGTATACAGGCCACAAAGTTTCAAGAGTGTCTGTATACAGGCTACAAAGTTTCAAGAGTGTCTGTATACAGGCAACAAAGTTTCAAGAGTGTCTGTATACAGGCTACAAAGTTTCAAGAGTGTCTGTATACAGACAACAAAGTTTCAAGAGTGTCTGTATACAGGCTACAAAGTTTCAAGAGTGTCTGTATACAGGCTACAAAGTTTCAAGAGTGTCTGTATACAGGCTACAAAGTTTCAAGTGTGTCTGTATACAGGCTACAAAGTTTCAAGAGTGTCTGTATACAGGCAACAAAGTTTCAAGAGTGTCCGTATACAGGCCACAAAGTTTCAAGAGTGTCTGTATACAGGCTACAAAGTTTCAAGAGTGTCTGTATACAGGCAACAAAGTTTCAAGAGTGTCTGTATACAGGCCACAATGTTTCAAGAGTGTCCGTATACAGGCTACAAAGTTTCAAGTGTGTCTGTATACAGGCCACAATGTTTCAAGAGTGTCCGTATACAGACTACAAAGTTTCAAGAGTGTCCGTATACAGGCTACAAAGTTTGAAAACTACTCAGCACTGGAAGTATTTATAAGCTGTAAGCTTCAAATCTTCTTGGATTTAAAGTTCATATTCGAAGCCACGGCAAATCTAAAGTTTCACAAAATATACGAAATTCGATGTTGATTGATCTTTTTTAAATAAACTCGGAAGGTTTGATATTCGAATCCTGACGCATTCAAATAAGGCAGCCGTTTCGACTGTTGCAAACAGAAACTGCGCATAGAAAACAGAGTCTGAAAATGCCAATATATCAAGAAGTGACTTCTCTGATGTCTGATAAACGACACCAGAAATAGGAACATTTCTAGTCATTCAGCTGATATATTTGTTGCTTTTTTTTTAATTTTCAAGTTGAACGCATCCTCCATTTGAAGAGTCCACTCATTCCACCATCACCCCAATCAATCCTAATATCAAACTTTGAACCAACAATCTCTGGCGTGTAAACTTCCGCCATAGATAGTTACACAGTCTCACTACAGATGGCATTGGCATTCATGATGCAGCCAGAACGTTTGGCAGCGCACATTGTGTTGTGTTTCACTGCGCATGCGTCCTGCAAAACGCCGCGAGCTTTCGTAACAAATAAGTACTTCTGTTTGACATTTACATCACAGACAGCTGTACTTATTTACAAATTCGTTACAAAATGCGACGTTTTTCCTGTGCATGCCATAAAGGCATGTGCAATTTGCGTGATTTAGGGCTTCCGCCGCGATGCAGATCAGATCTGCGCTCTTCTGGGATATTACGCAGCGTTCAGTGGTAATTCTGCACCGACGTTTCAAGACTACCTATCAGTCCAATTTTCAAGGGTCAAAAAGTCTTGGACTCGACCCTTGAAGATGAAACCTAGAGGTTGTGTCGAAACGTCGGTATAGAACTACCACTCAATGCTGCATAATATCCCAGAAGAGTGCAGATATCATGTGCAGTTTCTCTGTACGTTTTAACTACCCACAAATATTGGTATCCATTGAGTGACAACTGTCGA
Organism: Reticulitermes speratus; assembly: GCA_021186555.1. NCBI lineage: Eukaryota > Metazoa > Arthropoda > Insecta > Blattodea > Rhinotermitidae > Reticulitermes > Reticulitermes speratus. The sequence goes on from JAJKFL010000010.1 coordinate 22,724,007, forward strand.
CCTCGGTGGACTAGTGGTTAGCGTGCTCGCCACTGGACCCAAGGTTCGCGGGTTCGATCCCGACCGAGGTCGATGGATTTTTAAGGGTGATAAAAATCCGTAGCACACAACTTCCTTCGGAGGGGAAGTAAAGCCGTCGGTCCCATGTCGTAGGTTTACCTTACGGGCATGAATAAAAATGTTTCGTAAGCTAAATTGCCTCCATTTCTCACCCTCAGTCTCCTGACTGCCTGCCAGATGGCTCTTGCCGACACATCAGGATCGATAGAACAGTAGCGCGGCCAGTTGACCAGTCACCAACTGCCACGAATGCGCACGACTTAGTAACCTCGAAAAGAGGAGGCCCGGGCCCATATAGGGCTGTTGAGCCATGGTTATTATTATTATTATTATTATTGAGTGACAACTGGATACAAATTAAATATTTATTCACACATTTCTCAAACCATCAAAATGCACATTTCTTATTTATTACATAAAATAACTTATTTTTACAACAAAATCAGTCCGACATGTTTCGGTTCCCTACTATGTAACCATCATCAGGGATCTATATCTTGAGTTACACAAATTTACAAAACAGCAAGTAATGGCACACATTAAACGTTAAATACGTAAAATGTGGATTTTCTCAGATGTTATTTGTAGGTCGACTGGAAGTTAAAGTTGAAATGAAGTTAAAATGAGATAAAACATGTACAGGGCATACACAAAAGAATGGTGCGGTTTTAATACTGTTCACTATTAATACCGCACCATTCTTTTGTGTATGCCCTGTACAGTGGACCCTCGAACTTCGAACGGTTTGATGTTCGAACAACTTGAAACTCGAACAAAAAAATTCGAGGAAAATCCGGTTTTGAAACTTGAACAAAAAACTCGAAAGTCGAACAAAAAATTCGAGGAAAATCCGGTTTTGAAACTCGAACAAAAACTTGAAACTCGAACAAAAAATTCGAGGAAAATCCGGTTTTGAAACTCGAACAAAAACTCGAAAGTCGAACAAAGAATCACGTAGTCACCTTCTCTCTCTCTGCTTGGTCGCACGCGCAGTTGCTCGGTCAGTTCTCCCGTGACTGGTTCAGTGAGCATCTCGCAAATTGAGTCTGTTTTTAAGCGCTTTATTTATTCTTTGGGTTATTTTTATATTATCATTAATAATGCCCATTCATAATGGCGCCAAAGAAAGTTACTAGAGGTGAAAAGCCTAAGAGAAAAATCGTAATTTCTACGGTAGAAATGAAAAAGGAACTTATCACTAAGTGGGAAAGTGGTACACTTAAAATGTTTTATATTGGGTAAATTTTGGGGGTCTGGAACGGATTAATTCAATTTACATTATTTGTTATGGGGAAATTTAACTCGAAAGTCGAACCGTCTCCTGGAACGGATTGTGTTCGAACTTCGAGGTTTCACTGTACAGGGCATACACAAAACAATGGTGCGGTTTTAATAGTGTTCACTATTAAAATCGCACCATTCTTTTGTGTATGCCCTGTATTTAAAAATTTTTGTTTAGACATATAAGAAAACTAAGGTAGAACGGTGGTTGAAAATGGCAACACTGTAGATACGTGTGTATCAGAAGTATTTATCTGTGGACGGCTAAGACAGTACTGGTGGTAGGTTGCAACAGCGGGTTGTGTGTGCAAATATTTATTAGTTAAGTCAAATTTTTACAGAAGGCTGACTCTGCTTAACACAAGGCTATTCGCAGTTCGCAGCCTTTATATCTAGGTCTACCAACAATATGTTTATTATCGTGTACCTCTATCCACCTCCTGCACTTGCAATATTTAAAAAAAAACTCCAAGAATTGGTCAGCAAAATTCGTGAAGTGAAAGGCATATAGGGGGTGTGGATGTATAGCTCCATTCATTCTTAATTTCGACACTACATGGAAATGAGTGGTTAACTTCACGCCCCGGCCGCTTTACTCCCGGTAGCCATTTTATAGAAGGCTGGGTGGGTCCCGGAGCCGGTCTTAAAGTTCTGGACACAAACGTCTTCGTCGTTACCGGGATTCGAGCCCCTGACCGTCCAGTCCGTAGCCTAGTTGATATACCGACTGAGCTACCTCGGTTCGACCTTTTGCATAAACATATATATATATATATAAATACAGGCAAGAAATATTGTCCTTGACCCCGAGTTGACCGTGAGCGAACCCAAAGGCTTAACTGGGTTCGAACATGCTATACCGCTGTGTCTCGTCTACGAAAGTGCTGGGTGGGTCGGTCCTTGCCGGACACAGACCTCTACTTTACCGGCACGTACTTTGCAACTGTCATTCTGTATTTCAATAACATTTGTATTTCCCCAATTTAACGTGACACAATTTACAGTGTCCTTCATGTATGTAATTTTTTTTTTCCAATGGCTCGACAGCCCCTTGGGGGCCTAGGCCGCCTCATTATCGAGGCTTCACGATCACACACAGACACACCACACTCGGTACGACTCCTCTGGACGAGTGATCAGCCCGTCGCACAGACCTCTACCTGACAACACACAACACTCACAACAGACAGACATCCATGCCCTAGGCGGGATTCGAACCCACAATCCCAGTAAACGAGCGGCCGTAGACCCACGCCTTAGACCGCGCGGCCACTGGGATCGGCCCACGTTCATTTCATTATTTCTTTATTTCGCCCCTCGCATTAGTACGTGGTCAGTTTTCATTCATTCTGCAGTCTGTCTTACGACAGGTCCGTAGCATCTTCATTCTGCAGTCTGTCTTACGACAGGTCCGTAGCATCTTCATTCTGCAGTCTGTCTTACGACAGGTCCGTAGCCTCTTCATTCTGCAGTCTGTCTTACGACAGGTCCGTAGCCTCTTCATTCTGCAGTCTGTCTTACGACAGGTCCGTGCCTCTTCATTCTGTAGTCTGTCTTACGACAGGTCCGTGGCCTCTTCATTCTGCAGTCTGTCTTACGACAGGTCCGTAGCCTCTTCATACTGCAGTCTGTCTTACGACAGGTCCGTAGCCTCTTCATTCTGCAGTCTGTCTTACGACAGGTCCGTAGCCTCTTCATTCTGCAGTCTGTCTTACGACAGGTCCGTGGCCTCTTCATTCTGTAGTCTGTCTTACGACAGGTCCGTACCCTCTTCATTCTGTAGTCTGTCTTACGACAGGTCCGTGCCTCTTCATTCTGTAGTCTGTCTTACGACAGGTCCGTAGCCTCTCATTCTGCAGTCTGTCTTACGACAGGTCCGTAGCCTCTTCATTCTGCAGTCTGTCTTACGACAGGTCCGTGGCCTCTTCATTCTGTAGTCTGTCTTACGACAGGTCCGTAGCCTCTTCATTCTGTAGTCTGTCTTACGACAGGTCCGTAGCCTCTTCCAAAGCGAGTTCTCCACACAGTGTGATCTAGTGCTTCCTCTTTCAATTTCCAGTATCTTCTCTTTTCCTTAAGGTCATCCAGTAGCTGCTTACGTCTTCTCCCTCGTCTTCCCGTCATTTCTATCCTATCTTTCCTTCAATCACATGTTTCAGAAGGCAGTTTCTACGCAAGATGTGACCAACCAGCTAGCCTTCCTTCTGTTTACTGTACGCCCCATGTATGTAATACTTTTATATAAACAACCAATACTAAACATTTTTATACATTTTATACTTTAATCTTTCAACGTCACCATTCTGTCCGCCACACATACACTACACTACACTACACATACACTACACTACACATACACTAACTACACTACACTACACTACACATACACTACACATACACTACACTACACATACACTACACTACACTACACATACACTACACTACACATACACTACACTACACTACAGTACAGTACACATACACTACACATACACTACACATACACTACACTACATATACACTACACATACACTACACATACACTACACACACTACACATACACTACACATACACATACACTACATACACATACACTACACATACACTACACTACACATACATTACACTACACATACACTACACTACAATACACTACACATACACTACACATACACTACACATACACATACACATACCACATACACTACACATACACTACACTACATACACATACACTACACATACACTACACATACACTACACATACACTACACTACATACACTACACATACTACACTACACATACTACTACACATACACTACACATACACTACACATACACTACACATACACTACACACATACACTACACTACACACTACACTACACCACTACACTACACTACACTACACAACGACTACACAAATTACCGTCAGTTCTACACATCCAAAAGCGCAAATATTAGTTAAGAAATTAGATTGTTTTATACACAGCTGGACGGTCCGGGGATCGAATCCCGGTGGGGGCGAGATTTTCAGTACCTGTCCAGACCGATCCTGGGGCCTACCCAGCCTCCTGTACAATGGGTACCGGTTCATTCCCGGGGGTAAAGCGGCCGGGGCGTTGCGTTGACCACCCACCCCTCATCTAGCGCCAGGGTTAAAGAAAGAGTAGTGCTATACCTCTACTCCCCCTCTGGACCTTCATGGCCTGTTCTAGGGTGACCTTTACCTTTACCTTTAATTGTTTTATACAACAACAATTCATGTACTCCCTGATGATGGACCAGCAAGGTCCGGAAGGTGTAGCATTGTAGTGTTTTTACAAACATTATTGCGAATCTAACGATAATTGTGTGCATCTGGTTAAAATTACGAAAAAAATCTCAGCGTCCTAAAATCGAGCACTTCGCTTAGATCTTCTTCTTACAGAGGTAATAGGGGGGGAGGCGGGTAAGGATGATTATGAAACGAGGGAGAGAAATTACGTACTTGAGACAAACAACCAAAGATATACTGCAGAGAGTGGATTAACGTAACAAGTTGGCAGTATAAGAAACTGCACAAAGTGACGTATCCTTAGGAAAGCAAGCTTCATATTCAATTCGATTCGATTTAATTTACCTAAACGATGTGACTTTAATGCCAAACCTGACACCAGTTCCTTACTGCACAGAACACGGACAGATAAAGGCTGGAACAATTTGAACAGAGATTGGGTTGCCTGACAATCCTCCTCGCTGTTGGAAGACATTACTGAATACAGACGATGCAAAGCACTGCAATTCGCATGGGGAGAAAAACTTTCATCTCCGGAGAAGAAACATTTTAAACAATTACGAAAGAAAACTTTAGTAGCGGAGGGACATGTACGTGAAGTACATAAAGTGAACGCGTAATAGGTAGGTCATATGTCTCCTTACGCCCATCCACGTCTCTTCAGCCTCCAAATCACAGCATGGGTTGTAACCAGTTACGTACTAACCAATTAATTAACTAATCTAAAACCACGGAGCAGAGTCCTTCTTGAGAAGCTAGTAGTTCCTGAGCTGGTAAAGAAATACCCCAATTTTACGGAACCCGAAGTTCATTACCGTATTAACAACAGCCCGCCAAATGTCCCACTACTGAGCCAGATAAATCCAGTCTACACAATTCCATTCTATTTCTTTAAGAGTCATTTTAATATTATCCTCGCATTTACATTTTTTACCAAATGGCACTTTCCTTTCAGGTTCCCCCACCAAAACTTTGTAAGCAATTCTCTTCTCCCACATAAGTGTCACTCGTGCCACATGTCCTGCCCATCTCATTCTCCTTGATTTGGTCAACCAAATAATATCTGCTGACGAAATTGATACTTCTCCCATTTATGTTACAATTCTGACTTATTTTTAGACTCCACTGAACCATCGGTGGCGCTGAATATTTTTAGACTCTACTGAACCATCGGTGGCGCTGAATATTTTTAGACTCTACTGAACCATTGGTGGCGCTGAATATTTTTAGACTCTACTGAACCATCGGTGGCGTTGAATATTTTTCCATTTACGGAAAGGCCAAAAATAGAGAAGATTTTATGAAGACAAATAGCAGCCTACATAGTATTAATACCGGCTAACTGTAGTTAATGAAGATATTTTATGAAGACAAATAGCAGCCTACATATGTATTAATACCGGCTAACTGTAGTTAATGAAGATATTTTATGAAGACAAATAGCAGCCTACAGATGTATTAATACCGGCTAACTGTAGTTAATGAAGATATTTTATGAAGATAAATAGCAGCCTACAGATGTATTAATACCGGCTAACTGTAGTTAATGAAGATATTTTATGAAGACAAATAGCAGCCTACAGATGTATAATACCGCTAACTGTAGTTTAATGAAGATATTTTATGAAGACAAATAGCAGCCTACAGATGTATTAATACCGGCTAACTGTAGTTAATGAAGATATTTTATGAAGACAAATAGCAGCCTACAGATGTATTAAAACCGGTAACTGTAGTTAATGAAGATATTTTATGAAGACAAATAGCAGCCTACAGATGTATTAATACCGGCTAACTGTAGTTAATGAAGATATTTTATGAAGACAAATAGCGGCCTACAGATGTATTAATACCGGGTAACTGTAGTTAATGAGATATTTTATGAAGACAAATAGCAGCCTACAGATGTATTAATACCGGCTAACTGTAGTTAATGAAGATATTTTATGAAGACAAATAGCAGCCTACAGATGTATTAATACCGGCTAACTGTAGTTAATGAAGATATTTTATGAAGACAAATAGCAGCCTACAGATGTATTAATACCGGCTAACTGTAGTTAATGAAGATATTTTATGAAGACAAATAGCAGCCTACAGATGTATTAATACCGGCTAACTGTAGTTAATGAAGATATTTTATGAAGACAAATAGCAGCCTACAGATGTATTAATACCGGCTAACTGTAGTTAATGAAGATATTTTATGAAGACAAATAGCAGCCTACAGATGTATTAATACCGGCTAACTGTAGTTAATGAAGATATTTTATGAAGACAAATAGCAGCCTACAGATGTATTAATACCGGCTAACTGTAGTTAATGAAGATATTTTATGAAGACAAATAGCAGCCTACAGATGTATTAATACCGGCTAACTGTAGTTAATGAAGATATTTTATGAAGACAAATAGCAGCCTACAGATGTATTAATACCGGCTAACTGTAGTTAATGAAGATATTTTATGAAGACAAATAGCAGCCTACAGATGTATTAATACCGGCTAACTGTAGTTAATGAAGATATTTTATGAAGACAAATAGCAGCCTACAGATGTATTAATACCGGCTAACTGTAGTTAATGAAGATATTTTATGAAGACAAATAGCAGCCTACAGATGTATTAATACCGGCTAACTGTAGTTAATGAAGATATTTTCGCAACGAAAGAGGTAAACGTTACAACACTCGTAACACGCATCAATACATAAGGAGAAAACTTTATAAGTATTTCACTTACATAAGCAAGGAGGGTTTTCAAATTATGACGCTGCGAGCATAACTGGACTACTTCAGCGCTTTCCCGGACTTGCGTTCTATAAAAATAATCATGTCCTATCGCACTAAATAATAAACGAGATATGAGACAGAAGAGTCTTGGGCAAGACTGAACCATGCTACAGACCACAAAACAACTTTATATTCGAAGTGTCGGACAGAATTAGTTCAGTCGGACACACAGCAACCTGTAATAACAGCAAAAGTATCATGCAAGCATTACATTCACTGGGTCCTCAGGTTGCGGATGGAGGAACGGCCTCCAGATAAGGACGGTAGCTGCAAATTTACTGAATAATCAGTCGCGGACAGCCGACAATGGGTTGTCATCCAGCTTGGGGGTTGGGCGAGGTGCTAAAGATTGCTCACCGTAAAACCTTACGAAGTTACGAAACATTTCACAGGGCCTCGGACATGGAGTGATCCTTTGGCAGAATACAAGCAGTGGATGCGGGAGATATTCTGACTTGCTGAGGAACTGACAGCTTCTCAAGAAGCACCCTGCTCCATGGTGTTAGTTATTTACATTTTCCCACATCTGAGTCAAGGACATTCCTGTCTTATCACGAGTTATAACGCATGTGACATGAACAGGGTATTTGCTTTATCTCTATTGTCTTAGGAACTAACAGCTTCTAGAACACACCTGGCTATCCTCCGAGCAGTCAGTATATTTCTTCACTGTCCTAGAGCAGTTCATTATGTTCTTCCCTGTGTCTTCCTCCAGAGCAGTCCAGTATATGTTTGTGCCTGTGAATCTCAGACAGCCAGTATATGTCTTGCCCTGTGCTTCTCGAGTCAGTCATAATGTCGTGACCTGTGTCTTCCTCCGGAGCAGTCCAGTATATGTTCTGTGCCCTGTGTCTTCCTCCAGAGCAGTCCAGTATATGTTCTGTGCCCTGTGTCTTCCTCCGGAGCAGTCCAGTATATGTTCTGTGCCCTGTGTCTTCCTCCAGAGCAGTCCAGTATATGTTCTGTGCCCTGTGCCTTCCTCCAGAGCAGTCCAGTATATGTTCTGTGCCCTGTGTCTTCCTCCAGAGCAGTCCAGTATATGTTCTGTGCCCTGTGTCTTCCTCCAGAGCAGTCCAGTATATGTTCTGTGCCCTGTGTCTTCCTCCGAGCAGTCCAGTATATGTTCTGTGCCCTGTGTCTTCCTCCGAGCAGTCCAGTATATGTTCTGTGCCCTGTGTCTTCCTCCGGGAGCAGTCCAGTATATGTTCTGTGCCCTGTGTCTTCCTCCAGAGCAGTCCAGTATATGTTCTGTGCCCTGTGCCTTCCTCCGAGCAGTCATATAGTTCTGTGCCCTGTGTCTTCCTCCAAGCAGTCCGTATATGTTCTGTGCCCTGTGCCTTCCTCCAGAGCAGTCCAGTATATGTTCTGTGCCCTGTGTCTTCCTCCAGAGCAGTCCAGTATATGTTCTGTGCCCTGTGTCTTCCTCCAGAGCAGTCCAGTATATGTTCTGTGCCCTGTGTCTTCCTCCAGAGCAGTCCAGTATATGTTCTGTGCCCTGTGCTTCCTCCAGCAGTCCAGTATATGTTCTGTGCCCTGTGTCTTCCTCCAGAGCAGTCCGTATATGTTCTGTGCCCTGTGTCTTCCTCAGAGCAGTCCGTATATGTCTGTCCTGTGTCCTTCTCGAGCAGTCCAGTATTTTCCTGTGCCCTGTGTCTTCTCCAAGCAGTCCAGTATCGTTCTGTGCCCTGTGTTTCCTCCAGAGCAGTCCAGTATAGTTCTGCCCTGTGTTTTCCAGACAGTCCTATATGTTCGTGCCCTGTGTTTTCCTCCAAGCAGTCCGTTATAGTTCTGTGTCCTGTGTTTCCTGCACAGCAGTCCGTTATGTTCTGTGCCCTGTGTCTTCCTCCAGAGCAGTCCGTTATGTTCTGTGCCCTTGTTTCCTCACAGCAGTCCGTTATACGTTCTGTGTCCTGTGTTTTCCTGCACAGCAGTCCGTTATACGTTCTGTGTCCTGTGTTTTCCTCACAGCAGTCCGTTATACGTTACTGTGCCCTGTGTTTCCTGCACAGCAGTCCGTTATACGTTCTGTGCCCTGTGTTTTCCTCCAGAGCAGTCCGTCATACGTTCTGTGCCCTGTGTCTTCCTCCAGAGCAGTCCGTTATGTGTCCTGTGTCCTGTGTTGTCCTGCACAGCAGTCCGTTATACGTTTCTGTGTCCTATGTTTTCCTGCACAGCAGTTCATTATACGTTCTGTGCCCTGTGTCTTCCTCCAGAGCAGTCCGTTATGTGTCCTGTCCTGTGTTGTCCTGCACAGCAGTCCGTTATACGTTCTGTGTCCTGTGTTTTCCTGCACAGCAGTTCATTATACGCTCTGTGTCCTGTGTTTTCCTGCACAGCAGTCCGTTACACGTTTTGTGTCCTGTGTTGTCCTGCACAGCAGTCCGTTATACGTTGTGTCCTGTGTTTTCCTGCACAGCAGTCCGTTATACGTTCTGTGTCCTGTGTTTTCCTGCACAGCAGTTCATTATACGTTGTGTCCTGTGTTTTCCTGCACAGCAGTTCATTATACGTTCTGTGTCCTGTGTTTTCCTGCACAGCAGTTCATTATACGTTCTGTGTCCTGTTTCTTCCTGCACAACAGCCTGCTATATGCACTGTGCGCTGCCTTTTTCCAGAGCAGTCCGCTCTATGTATTGTGCAATTCATATTGCACGATCTCTCCCAATTTACTCATTCTCTCTTCTCCATCGTTCCGCCATTCCACGAAACCTTATCTTCTGTCACAGTTCAGTAAGTTTCCTTTGACACAATCTGCCCCAGATTTTCCTTTTTTTCCACTGCAGCACTACATAAAGCATCGCTCTTTCTTTTTTTGTACCGCAGCATTAAATCACGCTCAGTTTTTTGTCTTCTAGCTTTTGTCGTAATAATCACAACGATCGTTTAGTTAATTCCACGGCTTTTAAAAGCCTTAATTATATTAGATTTTGTACCGAGATATCAGTTACCGTTTATTTTTTGGACACGTCAAGACTCGTTGCTCTCCACCCCCTTATTCCTCCCCCCCCTGCACCCTGTTCTCGAACACCTTCAACTGACCTGCATGTTGTGTCTCTGAGACAAGGTAACAAGCATCAGTGCGGTAGAGGAGACACAATTTGGGTTCAACTTGACCAAACTGCATAAAACAGAATCAAAATAATTTCAAGAACTGGATATTCGGGATTTCAACATTTCCTAGAAACAATTTCCAAGGCTTTGTGTACTTTTTTTGAGCAACAGATGATGGAAAAAATCCCAGAAACACGTAAATCACAAATAAGCACAATTTAACATCGACAGAGTCCTGTAAGCCGATCCCAGTGTCCGTGCGGTCTAAGGCGTGGGTATGCGGCCGCTTGCTTACTGGGATTGCGGGTTCGAATCCCGCCTAGGGCATGGATGTCTGTCTGTTGTGTGTTGTCAGGTAGAGGTCTCTGCGACGGACTGATCACTTATCCAGAGGAGTCCTACCGAGTATGGTGTGTCTAAAGTGTGTGATCGTGAAGCCTCGAAAAATGAGGCGGCCTAGGCCCCCAAGGGGCTGTCGAGCCATTAAAAAAAAAGACTCCTGTATACCGGAACTCACAACTGTACCTACTCTATGAAACGGAAGTACCTAATCAGCGTCCCTCACGATAACGGTTTAGTGACTGGAATTAGAAGCTGCAGTAAAGGCAATTAAAACGTGCATTTCGTGACGGCAGACATAAACAGGTCGAGGTGACGTTTATGTCGCAGTTAGGATCTCGCTTTACGACAATTTAAAGTCAGAGTCTCATTAATCTTATTTACGACACATCGGTACTTTAGTTTGCATTTAGAGTTCCCCTGAAGACGGCCAGCGAAGTCACAAGTAACAGCAAGTTGTGTAGCTAGCGCAACAACGTGTCCTGAAAGCATCTCTCGAGCGGTCTGCAGTCCTGTTTCTATTTTCGGGATCCTTTGTTAGATTTTTGCTACAGTTGTCTTTTGTCCTGTCTGACAGTTCTCGTAAATTCTTCCGCAATTCAAGAAAACTTTCGCTATAGATCATTAAATACGACACAACACTTTTTTTTTGTAAAGGTCCCCGCAGCAGATGCTACGGACGCACCGCAGCCTTAAGGCTTATTGTGCAACCCTATGATGAAGATGAAAGATGATCAGATTTTTTCATTTTTCCAAATAATGGAGCACCGGTGGAATGAAATTGACAGGGGAAACCCGAAATACTCGGGGAAAAACCTATCCCAGTGCCACTTTGTCCACCACAACATGGTTTTCTTTTGTATATTCTTCGGTTATCGTTGATTATTATCTTCCAAGGCTTGGAAAAGAGAAATGCTAAATTAATACATTTTGCAAATTCGTTTGACAGACGTCACTGGCATTCATGGGCCTAGACACGTGTACCATTTGTTACACGAATACTTCAGAGTAATAATAATATGTTATGAAGAATTAAGATGACATTGTAAGAGCAGAGAAATCGAAATCCCAGAGTTCATTAACCACCTAAAACACAGTGGTAACTATACGCATCACCTGCTTTAATATTAAGAAACTCTGAATTTACCTCTCAGAGTGTATTTAAAAATTCTCAGGATAGACAGGGAATATTTCCCTAACCAGCCGGATATTACAATGGGGAAGCAGGATGTCTCTGTGAGGTACGAACTGAATTTTTGTATAATTTAGATTAAGTTCAGATTTTAATACGGTAATACTTATTTCGATTTGGTGTTGAAGGCATGACTATAAATGACAACTCCCAACTTCTATTTCAGCTATTTAAGATAGATGCATCTGCTACTGCTAGTGCGGACTTCACAACAGCCTGTTATATCATAATTATTGGATTATCAAAATTAACCTTTTAAAGACGAAGCGTAAACTGTTTCATTTAAAGACCCAGTTCGTACCGCGCAGTAAACACTTTTCATCTCGCTTGACGAAGAGTAAACTGTTTCATTTAAAGACCCAGTCGTACCGCGCAGTAAACACTTTTCATCTCGCTTGACGAAGAGTAAACTGTTTCATTTAAAGACCCAGTTCGTACCGCGCAGTAAACACTTTTCATCTCGCTTGACGAAGAGTAAACTGTTTCATTTAAAGACCCATTCGTACCGCGCAGTAAACACTTTTCATCTCGTTTGACGAAGAGTAAACTGTTTCATTTAAAGACCCAGTTCGTACCGCGCAGTAAACACTTTTCATCTCGGTTATAAAAACAAATCAATTTATGTTATATAAGGCAAAAGTCGCTGTTTGCTGTAATATAAATACAAAACACATAAATACAGTGTGGGCAGAATGTAGAATTTGTGAATGTTAAAACTGTTGATGCATCAAGTAACCATTAGGCTTTATGGCGTACAAACGTCAGTACCACGTCCTATGCAAAATCACCGCAACAAGTACAATTTATTTCTACACCTAGAACACGACAGCTCTGTAACTTTGAAAGCCTACATGTCGTGAATCTAGAGCACTTCTAGAGTATTGTATGTAATAAAATAATTAGAACTGGAGGGAGTTCGGGAACTGACGATAAATTTACCAGCGAATATAGGTTTCCTAAGCGTGAAGCTTCCGTGTTACAGTAGCCTCACCCGAAACGTCGGTGAACTTATACCTCATCATAAGACATTACAACACAAAGGCAAAAGAGACAACACCATGACAGACTCAAATGTTACAATATTTCATAAGTTCGAGAAATCGATTCAAATCAATAGACTTATTTAAAATACGTCAAATTTACGTTAAGTGCACTTGACAATAGCAGCTGCTAAATATTATACAGCGTCGGTGACGGCTCTCCAATGGTGGGCGTAATGAAACACAGGGTGTGTCTACTTTTAGGGCAGTTACACAACCAGCAACAGCTGCAACAAACAGCAGTACAGGTCAAGCAGACGCTTACTGCTACATGACAGCGAGCTTTTAGTGTCGGAGTTCTGGTATCTATAAGTCAAAAGGGGCACAGGATGACGTCGGGCATCACTGGATGCATAACTTGTCATCTACATGTTGTTCTTACAGCTCCACGCTGTTTTAATACAAAAAATAAAATTATAACAGCATACAAAAAGCATCAGAGGCCATATGAGATATTAATACTTTAGATCCCAGTGGTTACTATATGTACCACCAGGTTTAACATTCAACAATTCTAAGTTCTGCCCACACAGTGTATTTATGTGTTTTGTGTGGATCTCAGAACAAACAGCGATTATTTCACTGTACAACATTAACTGACTGGTTTGTATAACTGAGACGGAGTGTGTTTACTGCGCGGTACGGACTGTATTTATGTGTTTTGTGTGGATCTCAGAACAAACAGCGATTATTTCACTGTACAACATTAACTGACTGGTTTGTATAACTGAGACGGAGTGTGTTTACTGCGCGGTACGGACTGTATTTATGTGTTTTGTGTGGATCTCAGAACAAACATCGATTATTTCACTGTACAGCATTAACTGACTGGTTTGTATAACTGAGACGGAGTGTGTTTACTGCGCGGTACGGACTGTATTTGTGTGTTTTGTGTGGATCTCAGAACAAACAGCGATTATTTCACTGTACAGCATTAACTGACTGGTTTGTATAACTGAGACGGAGTGTGTTTACTGCGCGGTACGGACTGTATTTGTGTGTTTTGTGTGGATCTCAGAACAAACAGCGATTATTTCACTGTACAGCATTAACTGACTGGTTTGTATAACTGAGACGGAGTGTGTTTACTGCGCGGTACGGACTGTATTTGTGTGTTTTGTGTGGATCTCAGAACAAACAGCGATTATTTCACTGTACAGCATTAACTGACTGGTTTGTATAACTGAGACGGAGTGTGTTTACTGCGCGGTACGGACTGTATTTGTGTGTTTTTGTGTGGATCTCAGAACAAACAGCGATTATTTCACTGTACAGCATTAACTGACTGGTTTGTATAACTGAGACGGAGTGTGTTTACTGCGCGGTACGGACTGTATTTGTGTGTTTTGTGTGGATCTCAGAACAAACAGCGATTATTTCACTGTACAGCATTAACTGACTGGTTTGTATAACTGAGACGGAGTGTGTTTACTGCGCGGTACGGACTGTATTTATGTGTTTTGTGTGGATCTCAGAACAAACAGCGATTATTTCACTGTACAGCATTAACTGACTGGTTTGTGTAACTGAGACGGAGTGTGTTTACTGCGCGGTACGGACTGTATTTATGTGTTTTGTGTGGATCTCAGAACAAACAGCGATTATTTCACTGTACAGCATTAACTGACTGGTTTGTATAACTGAGACGGAGTGTGTTTACTGCGCGGTACGGACTGTATTTATGTGTTTTGTGTGGATCTCAGAACAAACAGCGATTATTTCACTGTACAGCATTAACTGACTGGTTTGTATAACTGAGACGGAGTGTGTTTACTGCGCGGTACGGACTGTATTTATGTGTTTTGTGTGGATCTCAGAACAAACAGCGATTATTTTACTGTACAGCATTAACTGACTGGTTTGTATAACTGAGACGGAGTGTGTTTACTGCGCGGTACGGACTGTATTTATGTGTTTTGTGTGGATCTCAGAACAAACAGCGATTATTTTACTGTACAGCATTAACTGACTGGTTTGTATAACTGAGACGGAGTGTGTTTACTGCGCGGTACGGACTGTATTTATGTGTTTTCTGTGGATCTCAGAACAAACAGCGATTATTTCACTGTACAGCATTAACTGACTGGTTTGTATAACTGAGACGGAGTGTGTTTACTGCGCGGTACGGACTGTATTTATGTGTTTTGTGTGGATCTCAGAACAAACAGCGATTATTTTACTGTACAGCATTAACTGACTGGTTTGTATAACTGAGACGGAGTGTGTTTACTGCGCGGTACGGACTGTATTTATGTGTTTTCTGTGGATCTCAGAACAAACAGCGATTATTTCACTGTACAGCATTAACTGACTGGTTTGTATAACTGAGACGGAGTGTGTTTACTGCGCGGTACGGACTGTATTTATGTGTTTTGTGTGGATCTCAGAACAAACAGCGATTATTTCACTGTACAGCAATAACTGACTGGTTTGTATAACTGAGACGGAGTGTGTTTACTGCGCGGTACGGACTGTATTTATGTGTTTTGTGTGGATCTCAGAACAAACAGCGATTATTTCACTGTACAACATTAACTGACTGGTTTGTATAACTGAGACGGAGTGTGTTTACTGCGCGGTACGGACTGTATTTATGTGTTTTGTGTGGATCTCAGAACAAACAGCGATTATTTCACTGTACAACATTAACAGACTGGTTTGTATAACTGAGACGGAGAGTGTTTACTGCGCGGTACGGACTGTATTTATGTGTTTTGTGTGGATCTCAGAACAAACAGCGATTATTTCACTGTACAGCATTAACTGACTGGTTTGTATAATATGAGACGGAGTGTGTTTACTGCGCGGTACGGAATGAATATTTATATGTACACACCTAAAGCCCAGTGGTTACTATATGTACCACCATGTTTAACATTCACAAATTCTACGTTCTGCCCACACAGTGTATTTATGTGTTTTGTGTGGATCTCAGAACAAACAGCGATTATTTCACTGTACATTAACTGACTGGTTTGTATAACTGAGACGGAGTGTGTTTACTGCGCGGTACAGACTGTATTTATGTGTTTTGTGTGGATCTCAGAACAAACAGCGATTATTTCACTGTACAACATTAACTGACTGGTTTCTATAACTGAGACGTAGTGTGTTTACTGCGCGGTACGGACTGTATTTATGTGTGTGGATCTCAGAACAAACAGCGATTATTTCACTGTACAGCATTAACTGACTGGTTTGTATAACTGAGACGGAGTGTGTTTACTGCGCGGTACGGACTGAATATTTATATGTACACACCTAAAGCCCAGTGGTTACTATATGTACCACCATGTTTAACATTCACAAATTCTACGTTCTGCCCACACAGTGTATTTATGTGTTTTGTGTGGATCTCAGAACAAACAGCGATTATTTCACTGTACAACATTAACTGACTGGTTTGTATAACTGAGACGGAGTGTGTTTACTGCGCGGTACTGACTGTATTTATGTGTTTTGTGTGGATCTCAGAACAAACACCGATAATAGTACTAGTGCTAATAGTACTAGCAATAGCAATAGGTCTGTCAGACTATAAATCTATTTAACACCAAAGTTCACCTATAAGTTCTGCTCCGAACATAAATTCCAATAGCCTAGGAATGAACCCAGACTTCTGTGGTGCGACGCCGACCGAGTCACGGCGCATCCTGAGCGTCTTGTATCGTCAGACGATATGCTCACAAAAACCTTAAACAATTCAGATCGCTTCCAAACTGTCGCACGCACACACACACATTAATTTCACATTTAACACAAAGAACATCGCAGACGACTTCCCTTTACCACGAAAGTCCCTACCTTTTGTTACGTGACGTCTGAACACAATCGGACAATTAATTTGACAGCAGACGTCACCTAAATTAATTAAGCAGTACAAAGCAGACATTCGTTAGTCATGTTGGCATTTTGCCTAATATAAACGCCAGGAAGACCACTGAAAATGACACTGGACTCCTAAACAATTATCAAACGTGACAGATCTGTATCGTTCTCCCTATAACAGGCCACGTAGGCCCAGAGAGGGAGTAGAGGTACAGCGCTCTTTCTTTATCTTCGGTGCTAGATAGGGGTGGGTGGTCAACGCCACGCCCCGGCCGCTTTACCCCCGGGAATGACCCGGTACCCATTGTACAGGAGGCTGGGTGGGCCCCAGGGCCGGTCTGGACAGGTGCTGGAAATCTCACCCCCAACGGGATTCGATCCCCGGACCGTCGAGCCCGTAACGAGTCGCTATACCGACTGAGCTATCGCGGCCCACACTAAAGTAATGCAGTATATAGATAAAATGGTCGCAGCATTTGATACGTCGTAGTGCCACTTCGTCTTTCTGCGCCATATCTTAGCTGGAACGCCAATTGAAGACAAATGAAACAGAAGCTGAAGCCGACATGAATGTTGTGTTGGATATTACATCTACAGGGTGTTTAAGAAGAAAGGGTTACAGACTTAGAAGCTGTACAGTACTGACGTAAATTAGCAAAGACGTCCCAATCAACGTATGTCCAAAATCCAATAGCTGCTGAGACACGGGCTATCTTCGCGTTGTCTCTATACCAGATGCTCTGTGTGTTTGCCATGCGTGTCAACACAACTTTCAGTTCTTCTCATAGAAGTGCGTAATCTTTCACAGAACCTGGTTTCGCACTATCTCCCCACAGGTGTTCCATACTGATTGCTGTAACACCTCTAAGTCACTGCCCGGTACGAATACACCGAAGTCTCTAAGTGTACCCGCAATGTCAGACAACTGAACCAGACTTTCCGGTGGAAAGTGCTTATGACGTGGAGGCTAGCAAATTCGCCTACACAATCCCCTGACCTTAATCGTCTGGATCTGTCTGTTGGGACACCTAAAGACTTTGGTGTATTCAGAGCCGACAATCACCCATACCTCAGCTGGCATTGGTGTAATATTGTGATGTTTTCAGTGAGTACTAAACACACTTAAATTCTGTTACCCTTTTTTTTAAACATTCTGTATATGAATACCTGCTGCATTCAGGTACAGTATACGTCTGTGTGAAGTTTAAGATAACATTAATATAGGCATTCTGCATATTATCGGTCGCGAGTTCGATTCCCGATGGTGTCATTTGAATTTTTCATTGACATAATCGTTTCGGTCGCACTATGGCCCTGGGGTCGACTCAGCGTCTAACGGAAATGAGTACCAGGAGTATTTCCTGCGGGGTAAAGGCGGCAGGTGCGTAGGGCTGACAACTCTGCCACATTCATGTGACGACTGTCTGGAGATTGTAGGAGACTCAATCTCCTGGAACCCTAAGGGCCTGTCCAGGTACGCGGTGGCGCAGTTGGTTGAGGCACTGCGCTACAATCCGGAACGTCGCGGGTTCGATTCCCGATAGTGTAATTGGAATTTTTCACTGGCATAATCCTTCCGGTCGCACTATGGCCCTGGGGTTGACTCAGCCTCTAACAGAAGTGAGTACCAGAAATCTTTCCTGGGGGGTAAAGGCGGCCGGTGCGTAGGGCTGACAACCTTACCACCTTCATGTGTCGATTGTCTATAAACCTGTGAGCCTCAACCTCCTGGAACCCTAAGGGCCTGTCCAGGCCTGTAATGGGATTGCTTTACCTTACATCTGATACGTGCGAGTACTTAGAAGTTTTCTTTTACGTTTTGCACGGCAAGCACTTTACCCTAAATTCACGCGTTCTAAGTTATTTAAACTTTTAAATCCTAGTGTCAAATTTATGTAGTATCACGATAGCTCAGTCGGTATAGCGACTCGCTACGGGCTGGTCGGTCCGGGGATCGAATCCCGGTGGGGGCGAGATTTTCAGCACCCGTCCAGACCGGCCCTGGGGCCTAACCAGCCTCATATACAATGGGTACCGGATCATTCCCGGGGGTAAAGCGGCCGGGGCGTGGCGTTGACCATCCACCGCCATCTAGCGCCGAGGTTAAGGAATGAGTAGAGCTATACCTCTACTCCCCCTCTGGGCCTTCATGGCCTGTTCTAGGGTGACCTTTACCTTTAACTTACAATACTTTTAGTCTTCAAAGTGTTGATGAAGACTGTACGGAATACGAATTTAAATAAATTTCTTACAGATCTATTTTAGTATTATCATCAAAGCTTGCTGTCAAAACACTCGCCTTAAGAAGCAAGATACTCGTAAGTAAAGCACACACATTTTTCATTTTAGCCAGGACTTTGTCCACACTTTTGCTAAAACTGACTATTTACTTAACTGAAATGCTGTAGAAAAAAACTAATCTGTTTGTATTCGAGCGAGGGTCTTGACCATACATCTTGACCACACATCTTGACCATACATCTTGACCATACATCTTGACCACACATCTTGACCATACATCTTGACCATACATCTCCTCACACTGTTTATATTCACTGACGAATTAGACAAACATTATCAAATTCACTAGAACTGTGACTCGAAAGTTAAACAACGCTAAACCAAACATCGGTCAGTCACAGCAAAACATTCCCCAGACACTTCTTCTATCCAGCGCTCGTCTCACAATCTACGGCACTATTTTCAGTCTTCCGAGTTCTGACGTTTGGACAGACGTGTCACTGACGGTTCCGGTGTCCTGGGATGTGACCAACAACGCCATAACCCTCCAGTTAGGTCTTACTGGTATTC